>JASVEL010004524.1:0-103485 GCA_032618575.1 Nicotiana noctiflora
ATTATGGGATCGGGCTGCACGCCGCAACAGTATAGTTATATATGTATATATATATATTGGATCGGACTGCACGCCGCAGTAATATATATGTTGATCGGGCTGCACGCCGCAGCATCATAGCGCTTGGGCCTTGAGAGTGAGCGCCGTCGACGTTAAGTGGAGCGGGCTGCACGCCGCAACGGTATATGTATTGGAGCGGGCTGCACGCCGCATCATATATCCTTATACATACTTAAATACTTATACATTATAGACATTTGTATATATCTTTATTCATTGAGTTGGCTGTACACCGTAGCGGTACGAGTGATGATTTGGTCAGTGTGGGACCTTGTTGAGATAGATGTGGACTGGAGATGAGAGTATTCACCGTAGTGATGACTTACCTGTGAGGTTACCCTTAGAACTGTTTAGTGATAGTACAGGTGTTCTCACTTTCAGTTATTGTTTATTATTATTACTCACTGAGTTGAAATATACTCACCCCACTCCCCTGCACTTTTTGTGCGGATATACAGGTTCAGGAGGGCAGTTGAGCTATCGCAACTGCTTTATTATCCCCATTCCGTGGAGACTTTGAGGTAATTGCCGACGTCCGCAGTACCTGACCTCTTCCTTTTTATCATTCTGTTGTCTCCATTCTGCTTAGACTTGATTGTGTAGTAGATCTCATTTGTAGAGGCTCAGACTTGTGACACCACTATTTGGTTGGGACTATGTTCTTGTATTTTATTTCTACACTTCTTAATTTGTTATGAAAATAGGCTAATCACGCCGATTAATCAATATTAAATTAATATTGGCTGGTTTAAGTAGATAAGATGGTCGGGCTTGCCTAGCAATGTGTTGGGCGCCATCACGACCGGGGTTTGGATCGTGACAAGTTGGTATCAGAGCCTTGGCTAACAGGTCTCGCGAGTCATGAGCCGGTTGGTAGAGTCTCGTGGATCGGTACGGGGACGCCTGTACTTATCCTCGGGAGGCTGCAAACCTTTTAGGAAAGTTTCAATTCTTGAGATTCTTATCGTGCATACTTGAATCAGCTTGAGATGTAATTCTTGAAACTCCTTCTATACGTTTGTAAGTGCACTCGAGTGCTTAGTGATAAATTTGCCTTGATGGCTTATGATTCCCCAATCGAGGGATGAGATATAATCTTTGTGAGTTCATGTTGGGCCAGTCTGGAGGACTTGAGGCCAGATCCTTATCTATGGCTTAAGCACCAAGGTGCTAATTTCGCGAGCCGGTATTATGAAATTCATACGATCTGTATTGTCCCTAATTGTAAAAAATGGCAGTTTGATAATGGGAGAGCTATAAGGTATTCGGTTCTTGTTATGATTTGATATGTAGCCCTAGCTATGGGCATGAGAAATATGTTCATTGCCTCTTAGCGGAAATGTAAAGTGCACTACGTGTGGTAGTATGAGTTCAAACTCAAGAAAACTGAATTGGTCGTGCTATGAGTATTGTGGTGAAAGATATTTGACATATGTTATGATTTGGGCAGGTGCAACGCACGTTCATATACTAATGCTGATAATATAATTCGTGTAGTATTGAGATTTATGTTGTTGATATGCATTGTGATGTCTTGTCGAGTTGCGGATGTATTGTTAGGATGATTTTGGTGATTCACTAGCAGGTGGATAGGCCAAATTGCAAAGGAAACTCTGTCAAAATTTTTGGAAAATTTGGGGCTTAGAAAATAATTCTGTCATCGGGAGTATAGGCTTAAATGGTGTGTGTATAAATGCAAGAGTTGCAGAAGAGTTAAGGTCTCTGATGATTCGCGTCTCCGCCGAAGCTTGTATTTAAATAGCTTGAGTTTAACCTCACTGTAACATTGGGGCATCAATTGAGTAAGAATGTTGTGAGGGGCTAAAAGTGCCTTGACGTATAGCTCCGAGCCAAGTTGGGGAGGTTGTTATTGATTAACTGATTGCACTGTTGTGTGCTGTGTTGATTCTGTCTCCAAGCATGTTGGGAAATTCTGATGAAGGTTATGGTACTTCGTAGATGTGAAGGAATACTAGGATGTTTTGAACGGCTGTTGCTAAAGAATGTTCGGTGTATAGAAAGGGAAGATAACTAATTGTATCTGTATGTGATCATGTTCTGCGCTGTCAGAGTTCTAACAAGGCACGAGTGGTTTTGTTCAATAAGACATATGAATTATAACTGAATAAGGGTGAATGATGCCAGAGAATAGTCTTGCGGTGTTCAAGATTTTGCTTATAACGGTCAGGTGTTTTAAGGTTGTGCATGCGGCTAAAGATGGTGGTTTCATTAGAAGAGATCAAGACTTGTGTTATATTATGTGAATGATAGGATTCTATGTATCCGTATTGGAAGGTAATGATAATGAATTGAAATCGCAGGAAGTTCTTCAAATAAAGTATTGTAGAAGGTGGTACTCTGGGAAACATTTGAGAGAGTATTCAGCGGCCTGTGAGCCTTAGACCGTGTGGTCTTGTGTATGAGTCTCGTGTGGTAACCTGAGTTGAGGTATTGTGATCCTTCAGTAAAGGAGAATACTAAGTTAAAGATGATAATAAACCGGAACAGTATGAAAAGGACACGAGTAACTCCTGGTATGTCTTCGAAGTAATGAGTCTTGCAGAAATGGTGCAACAAAGCTCTTGAGTGCTGGCACTTGCGTAGCTCGGTGTGGATAGAAGGACTCAGTCCTGGCAGTTAAACTTATGCAATGAATGGGAAGAAGGAGTTGTGATGTGTTTTATCATGGTTTGAAAATAAGTATATTTCCTATCGGTATGCAAAGCATGGAATGTGTAATGACTTTCTTCTATATGGGATCATGAATGTCCTTGACTAGTTGAGTGCGTCGATGTTTGCAGCGTAGGAGAGGGATAGAAATTCTCCATGTATCTTGGTGCAGTATGGTATATACGATGTGTTATGGAAAGATGATAACGACATGTTCCAGGTTTGGAGATCAGTTCATATTATATGGGAAGTTATTAACATTCTCAAGCAGCATGGGCAGCTGCAGATAATCTGAGAATCAATCTTTCTGGTGATTAAGGAAAATGGTACTGCCATTCTAGTGATTTGGCAGAGTATATGGTCTAAAAGGGGAAGGTAATGTAAATTGCTAATATCTAATGGTATTGTGGTATCCCCTTATTGGATTGACGGTGATGATCGAGTTGTTGATGGCATATGGAAATTTCTGACGTGCTATCGTGGTATGAATGAATGCTTGATTTGTGTTATGTGTTCGTGCGGTGGAGTGTGGAATCAGGCATAGTGATTCATGTGTTATGTATGTGTTGGAGACTAGAAGTTCTCGTAATCCGCCTACGCAGTGGTGGTGTATGGTGTGTATCGGCACCGTTTAGCGGTTATTGGAAATTGGAAGCCCTAGTGGTTATCTCGTTACTTGATATGATGAATTGGAATAATGATATATGATTGCAGACTGGTTGTCATAAGTCAGGTTGTCTAGACTAATGTGATATGGACTATGTCAGGAAAATGTCACAACTGCGTGGCAGAGTGCATCAGATCATGCTCCGGCAGGGTAGATGTACCCTAGGGCCAGCGGACGGCTGGTAGGTATTGCTTTGTCAGTTGGGCCTTCGTGGCGGATGTCAGTGTAGAGGTATCCACCATTGATTTAGTTCTGGTATTGAGGAACTTTGTCTGATGCATTTCATGTGGCCGAGCTTGATGACGACTTGACTCGATGTGCATTCCTTTTGCTAGATGTATTCGTGGATATGGTGGCACGCTTCCACAGGTATAGTATTTGGATCGGGTGGTACGCCGCCACATGTATGGTATCAGGATCGGGTGGGAAGCTGCCACAGGTATGGTATATGGATCGGGTGGCACGCCACCATGGGTATGTTATTGGAACGGGTTGCGCGCCGCAACACAGTGTGATGTGGAAAATATAGCTTCCTATATGTTACTTTGTATACAATACTTCCTAGCTTATGAGGAATAGTCCGTATTGGGTATCGCTCGGGGAATAGCACATCAGTTGTGTCCTTTCAGGATTTGATAGCGTATATCAATTGTATCACCGCATGTGTGATTGGTGGCTTGAGGTGCTCGATGAGTAATAGTGTTTGGATAGAATCATGAGTACCCTAATTCTATGATGTGAGACGGGATCTCAGTTCTATGTTGTGTTGGTATAGAGGAATTGAATTACAGCTCTGTTGTTGGAGTTAGTTGTCATGATTTGAGTATGTTCAGACGTTTCCTATTGGAGCTTGTGTTGTGCTTGTCGCGTCTTAGGCCGGTGTCGAGGCGTCATATCACCAGTGTGCTGTGTTATAACCTAAATGATCATTTGAGTCATTAATGAGTGCGAGCATGTATGATTTTAGTTGGTTAGAAGGGTAATATCGAGATTTGGCTTCGAATTCTGTTGTAGTATCAATTAAAAGGGAAATGGATTCATGAATGGTTGACCTGAGAGATGGGTTCGATATATCGCGTGTTCGGTTGCCGTGGGCAGGATATGAAGGTGTTGGAATAAGACTCTATCTAATGAGAAAGGTTTTTCTGTTAGTACTTGGTTACCTTGGGCAATTGTTGTGACCCGAGGCCATTGTCTCGAGCGATTGGGTTGTTTGATACATCATGTGATCTCACCGGAGTGGCGAGTATGGGCTATTACAGTTGGATCGTGTGTATCCTGGGTATCGGCATGAGATTCAGATATGGTATATGATTTCGGAAAGTGCAATGTGGTTTATGGTTCAGATAGACTGTGGAAATTTAGCTATACTATGTTATCGGACTTATGAAAGATAGGGTAAAGTGGTATCACCCCGAGTATATGCTTGACGAGGTCATTCAGCTATTGTGTTGAATCTAGTACTACTCTGGGTCCGCTCGAAGACGAGCGTTTGCTTAAGTTGGGGAGAATGTGATGACCCGGCCCGTCAACATGTGAGTTATCACCTCGTTATCCCCGTTAAATGCTTGTTAATATTTCAATATGCATGTTTGGCGAGTTTGAGTCAATTCGGGTTGAGTTTAGTCGGAAATGAGACAAAAAGTCTCTTAGAAGAAGGAATAGTTGGGAAACGTCAACTGGACGTTGACTTGTGAGTTAGAGAGCTCGGAATCGAATTCTAATGATTCGGTCAGCTCCGGAAGGTCATTTATGAGCTAGGAAAGCGATCAGAAGTGAATTTGGAGGCCCGATGTAGTTTTAGGCTTGAATTGGCTAAGGTTGAATTTTGGCGAAATTCGAACGGTAGGTGAGATTTTGATTCGGGAGTCGGAATGGAATTCCGACAGTTGCAGTAGCTCCGTTAGGTGATTTTGGATATGCCTGCAAATTTTCAGGTCATTCGGACATCGTTTGGTCGGGTTTTTGATATAGTGTGAATTTTTGAAGTTAAAGTTAAACTTAAGTTTGAATTTGTTGAAAACGGACGATTTTGATATTAACGATAGAGTTTTGATGATTGGAACAAGTTCGAATAAGGTTATAGGACGTGTTGGTGCTTTTGGTTGAGGTCCCGGGGGCCTCGGGTGAGTTTCGGGGTAGTTTCGGATCATTTCTAGGCCATTTTTAGCTGCTGGTTTATGTCTGTAGCAGTGTTCTACGCGATCGCGGACAATGGGTCGCGATCGCGGTGAGTAAAATGTGCGAAAAATATTAATGAATCACGATCACGTAAAATGCTCCGCGATCGCGAAGCAGGAAACTTTCTGTGCATTGATCCTACTTCGGAAGCTCATATCTTTTTATATCCAAGGAGTTTTGAGGTTATTCAAAAACAAAAGTTGTAGCACATCGTGTCTAGTTTTGATAAAGCTAAAGTAATCTTGATTTGGACATTTGTGTAAAAGGTTATGGACGTTACTCTATAGGGTGCCCGATAAGGATCTCTATTACACATGTATAAATTGGGAAGCTTATATCGAGAAATGTATACGGATTCAGGAAAATGAGCATCAAATTATAGTTATAGCCCTATGTGTCTAGTTTCTAGAACATCGAACCATTCATCATTCGGAGTTGTGTGCAAAACGTTATGACCATTATACTGAAGCCTGTCCGGAGGAACCGAAATTTGTTTACCGCGATTGCGAAGCCTTTCCCGCGATCGCGAAGGGTAAATTTTGGGCCAAATTTTGTTCTCCGCGATCGCATAGCTATTCCCGCGATCGCAATGAGTAATATGTTTGGGCAGAATGTTTTTAAAACATTCCAGTCGCAAAATGAACCCATTTTTCCACCATTTTTGGTCATTCTTGAGAGCTTTTGGACGAGAATTGAAAGGATTTCGACGGGGAATCGTAGTAGGTAAGTTTTATGAGTTAAATACATGATTTTATCAAAGAATCTTCCATTAATTCTCTGAATTTGGGTAAGAAATCAAGAAAATTAGGGCTTTGAGCAAAAATCTTGAAATGGGGATTTGAAGGACCATTTGTGGTCCGAATTGGGAGTTCTTGGTATGTACGGACTCGTGGAGAGACGAGGATTCCGAAAATGTGAGTTTCATAATTTTTCGAGAAGCGTACCAAAAGTCGGATTTTGACAACTTTGTGGATTTTGATGCAATTTGAGTTATTTCGAATAGGTTGCGTGAATTTGGCATATATTGATGTATTATCATTGATTTTGAGCAGATTTGGCATCCGGGGAGATTGATTTGCGAGGCAAGAGCAAGGCGGACCAAGGCTTCTACCGGTTCGAGGTGAGTGGTGATAGTAAATAATGTACTGAGGGTTTGAAACCCCGTACTAGCACTTCACAGTGCTATGTTGAGATGAGACACGTGTCTTGTGACGGGCGTGGTGTCATTATGATTGGGGAATTGGACTTGGTCCTTCCCGGCTGATAGTTATTGTGTGTTATGACTGTGAATGAGCTTATAAATGTGTAGTTGGGCTGGTAGCCATGTTTGGGGTCTTGTGCCGATCTGTAGAGCATTAGGGAAACCAGTAGAACTAGGTGACCCTTATATCATGTTGAAAACTTACACTCAGCCGTAGTATATCATGCTAGATACATACACTCAGCCGTAGCCATAACTGTATAGCATATCATGAGCCAGTACTAAATGTGTACTGTGAGAGAGAAATTACCTAGGGTGGAAGTTCCTTGATTTAGCTGAGTGGGCCTGAAAGGCCAAGTCTATACTGACTAGCATAGGGTCGAGGACCCATTATGAGGTATCATATATATATATATATATATATATATATATATATATATATATATATATATATATATATATATATATATATATATATATATATATATATATATATATATATATATATATATATATATATATATATATATATATAGGATCGGGCTGCACGCCGCAGCAGCATATATATTGGATCGGGCTGCACGCCGCAGCAGTATATATATTGGATCGGGCTGCACGCCGCAGCAATATATATATATTGGATCGGGTTACACGCCGCAGTATTATTGCGCTCGGGCTATAGGAGCCCCTTCGGAGTCTGAGTCTGCACATATTCTCAGTGAGCGCTGGAGTATATTATGGGAGTCTGAGTCTGCACACATTCTCAGTGAGCGCTGGAGTATATTATGGGATCAGGCTGCACGCCGCAGTAGTATATATATATATGTATATACATATATTGGATCGGACTGCACGCCGCAGTAATATATATGTGGATCGGGCTGCACGCCGCAGCATCATAGCGCTTGGGCCGAGGGAGCCCCTCCGAAGTCTGTATACACCCCCCAGTGAGCGCCGTCGACGTTAAATGGAGCGGGCTGCGCGCCGCAGCGGTATATGTATTGGAGTGGGCTGCACGCCGCAACATTATACTTATCCATATCCTTATACATACTTAAATACTTATACATTATAGACATATGTATATATCTTTATTCATTGAGTTGGATGTACACCGTAGCGGTACGAGTGATGATTTGGTCAGTGTGGGACCTTGTTGAGATAGATGTGGAATGGAGATGAGAGTATTCACCGTAGTGATGACTTACCTGTGAGGTTGCCTTAGAACTGTTTAGTGATAGTACATGAGTTCTTATTTTCAGTTATTGTTTATTATTGTTACTCACTGAGTTGAAATATACTCACCCCACTCCCCTGCACTTTTGTGCATATATACAGGTTCAGGAGGGCAGTTGAGCTATCGCAACTGCTTTATTATCCCCATTCTGTGGAGACTTCGAGGTAGCTACCGACGTCCGCAGTACCTGACCTCTTCCTTTTTATCATTCTGTTGTCTCCATTCTGCTTAGACTTGATTGTGTAGTAGATCTCATTTGTAGAGGCTCAGACTTGTGACACCACTATTTGGTTGGGACTGTGTTCTTGTATTTTATTTCTACACTTCTTGATTTGTTATGAAAACAGGCTAATCACGCCGATTAATCAGTATTAAATTAATATTGGCTGGTTTAAATGGATAAGATGGTCGGGCTTGCCTAGCAATGTGTTGGGCGCCATCACGACCGGGGTTTGGGTCGTGACAGTATGTGTCCAATAGAAAGTGTCATGGTGTCGCATAATCTCTTGAGTCACTGATTCACTTGATCTTATTTTTTTTTCATTAAGGTATGGAGCAATTTGCTAGAGTTTGAGCATGAAAAATATCCCAGGACCATTCTAGTAAAGACCATTGCATGCACGAGCTGCTTGAAGAAACTTTTTAATTTTTTAGTCTATTTTATGATTGTCTTTTAATTTTTAGTCTTGTACGGTCGTATCGAGTATGTCAGTCTAATTAAGATTGTCGAGTCTTTTGTTATAGTACTTCCTGTTTTGTATTTGAAAAACCAAAAAAATTTATAAATGAAAAATTCCAAAAAAGATTTTTGTTTCTTAGTTTATTTTATCCATTACTTTTCAAGAACTACGCTTGATCTGATTCATAAGGGGCATGATACATAGGCAACCTACATAGGGTTCGATCGAGTCATTTTTTCTGAAAACCAAAAAAAAAAAAAGAATGAATTGTGGATGTGAGAAATGAGAGGAAAGAAAAGAGTGACAAATTAAAAAGAAAAGGAGGGGAAGAAAAACGGACAATCCAAGAAGTGCTGGAAAAGAAAGAAAACGAAGGTTGAAATGAACAAAATTGGGATGATGCCAAATGATCTTTTGACCCTCGAAGCCATTCTAGAACCATTAATTGTTGCTAGGGCATTGCACGCAATGTGATATTTTTATATGATAAATGCTCTAACGCTAACGTGTTGGCTTTGTTTTGCTCCTCTTTGTTACTTTCATTGTTGCCATAACAGAGGGTTGTTAGTTTGTGGTACTTTGGCAATTCATCCATACAACATAATGTCAAAAAGCAAGGAAGCCATGCCTGGCAAAGACTTGGACACAAGAACTGTTGACCCGTCAAGGGAGGTTGAGATGTCGGAGTCTGAATTGAAAGATGAGGTCCAAAGGTTGAAACAACATAAGGCGGAGATGTATCAAGCCTGGATTAAGGGACATCCTCCACCATCATTCCCTACCAACTATACAGAAAACCCTGCCACCATTCCACCACTATCACAAGTCCAGGTTCCTACTACCGTTAATCTTTCCCCACAATACGCACCAGGCTTCACCGCTTACCACAATTACCTTGGCACTTCCTCCCAAACTTTCCATGCTCCACCAGCAAAACAACCGCATTCCCAACTCTAGACACCCAAGATATTGCACAAAATCCTTTACCTGCATTTGATGATGCAAGCTTTGTGGGAAAGATGCATGGTGACATGGAGTGTGAGAATCCTCTTGGGAAGTTGCTGGCTGAAGTTCATGATATTGAAATTGGTGAAGGTCCTGGTAATTTTGATGTGCAATGTAGTGGTTAATATGTTGAGCTCGGTAATTGGAAAGACACTCCTTTCTTGGTTGGCCGGGAGGAGTTTTGGTGGTTTATTTTACTGTCATTTCTGCTTGTCCGGGTTATTTCGTGGTTATAATCTAGATATTATCTTGTGGATCAAACTCTTCTTCTTCTTCTTCTTCTTCTTATCATTTTGTCTAGTTTGTTTAGCTGTAGTAATCGTCTAATGTTCCTTAGGATTGTTCCAGGGTTGCAACCCATGTATGTTTTGCTTGTTTTGTTCAAACCCTTTTCACCATCTGTCTAATGCAACCTCATGTTTTCTATTAGTTTTGGCCAGTTTTTGTTTAGGTTACTTTTTCTCTTATAATTCTCTTCATCCTAACTCAAGTGACATTACATGCACGCATAATTCTCAGCCTGATCTTGAAAGCTAGTCTAATCATGAAGCGATGGCACAGTTTTAAACATGACAAAAGAGGCATTTGAGGAAACAAGTAAAGATTCACGCATTCTGAGATAAACTAAAGCTTGAATTGAGTGAAACTAAGGCAGTAAGTCTGAAAATCAAGAGGTTGATAAGAGCATACAACAAGGAAATATTTCCCAAGCAGTTTGAGGTAAATGTGTCAGTTCTGAAATGCATTATTCCACATCAAGGTAATGTTGAATCAAGTTTGCTCTGAATTGGCAAGGATCATTCATTGGGATAAAGGTATTGCCTGTCGGCACTTTCTATTTCTGATGATGCCATCAATAGATATTGTGCATGATTTCTTTTCTTATCTTCAATTGCACGCTTGTACTTGGAATTCTCAAAGTTTGGTATGACGAAGGCTTTTTATTCTGCTACCTAAACACTTTTATCCTTTGCTACCCATTTTGAGCCATAATTTTTGTTTCGTACCCATATCTTGGAATTAGAAATAGAGTCAGGACCTAGAAAATAGAAAACAAAAAGAGAAGAAGAAGAAGAAAAGGAAATGAGAAAAAGAAAAAAGACAAAAGAAAAAAAGGAAGAAAAAAAAAGAGAAAAACAAATAGTAACAAAAAGTAGTCTTTTGAACTACGTTCGACCTGATTATTGTCAACACAAGATACGTAGGAAGCCTTAAGGTTCGGTCGCACCAAATAAATATTTCATAATCCCCCGAAATCAATACCGGGGCAGATGTTTTAAGAAATCCCATCAAAGAAAAAATCCAAAAAAAAATTCCCCAAACTTCATGAAACTGGGGCAGAAGTTTTAATTTTGCCAAAACACCTGATTCCAAAAGTTGTAATTTTGAACCCTTTCATCTTGAATTGCTTTGAGCCTTCATGCTACCCTTTCTTTCTAACCCTGTCCAAAAGCCTACATTATGGCCCAAAGAAAGACCTTCCGACCAATCATTGAGGATGCCATATCAAGTGTTGGTGAAAGTATGATCTCCCTGCATCATGGGTAATACCTTCGTTCTCAGAACAATGAGAGAAAATGATAATATGAGAGAGTCTTATCGGTGAAAACCCTCAGGGGCACCGTAAGGCGACTGTGAGTTGAGAAAACGAGCAAAATGAGAGAGGCTTGATGGTGAAAACCCTTCAGGGCATTACAAGTCGACTAAGGATTGTGGATCAAATGGGACAATTGAAGCGCTGAAGCCCAGTTTCACAGTGAAGAGGTACAACAAGAGTCGAATATTAGACTTTCTTGAGAGATTAGGCCACTTAGTCCAAAGGTGCATGTCATGGTCATTAGAGTTTGTATCCATATCTGATAAGTTTCTACTTCGAAATTTTCTTGTTAAGTATCATCTCTTTCCCTTGTCCCTTATTTTGTTCCTCTCATTTTGCTCAAGTTCCTTCTTGAGTCTGTTTTGTCAGAACAAGTAAGAAAAGACTTTAAAATTTGCCACCAGCTTTCCAATTGCACAAAGCGGAGTTCGGCCATGCACATCACAATTGACATGATTTAGAATACGAAGTATGGTGATAACTGAGGTTCAGGCAGTTGAGTGGATCTTGAATTTTGAGAAGATACCAAGATTCAGCAACAATCAAAATAAAAACACAATGCAACAAGTGAATGTGAGAGATTCAGGTCAGAGGTTTTGTGGTCTAATTCCAATCAAAGGGTCAAACAACTCCTTGCTAGCCCGAAGCAGCTAATCGGAATGAAACATGGAAATGGCAGAAGCAGACACTCAGCAATGATGCCACAAACTAACCACCACATTTTCAAACTAACCAGATTTTATTTGTCTAAAGCAGGGGCAAGAAATTTTTAAGTCCACAGGGACCGCCCATGGAAAAACATGGTTCAGGGAGCAAAAAATTCTATTCAGAATCCTCCAAAATGGGAGCTTGGCTCAGGTAAGTTCATTCTTAGTTCTCAGGACCCTCTTAGATAATGGGATTTAATTTTTAAGAATTCTCAGTAACCTCCTGGATAATGGGATTTAATTTTTTTTAAATTTTTCAGGACCCTCCTGGATAATGGGATTTAGTTTAGAGTTCTCAGGACCCTCCTGGATAATGGGATTTAGTTTAAAGTTCTTAGGACCCTCCTGGATAATGGGATTTAATTTTAGAATTTTCAGGACCCTCCTGGATAATGGGATTAATTTTAGAGTTCTCAGGACCCTCCTGGATAATGGGATTTAATTTTAGAATTTTCAGGACCCTCCTGGATAATGGGATTTAGTTTAGAGTTGTCAGGACCCTCCTGGATAAGACATGATTAAAGTCACAAGCATTGTATGTCCGGTTTTGATCCGAAAAGCAGAAGAGAATGAACTAACACCTGCATCTAGCGAGCATCAAGGTTCAGATCTAAAGTCTACATGAAGAACCATTCAACACTCAAGATCAAGCTTCAGAAGACTTATAGATAGGAATCTTGTAACTCATAGTTAACAGGTTTAGTTATTCTTTTTCATTTTCTGAATTTGATGTAATAACAGGACCGTGAACCGGAACCTCGACGGCACTCGACTCGACTCTCCACCTCGTTACACTCCATCATCTCATTTACTTCTGAACTACACGTGGCCTGATTCCTCTATAGCCGAGGATATGTAGGCAGCTCAGATACCAGAGCTCGATCACATTCTCTTTTCTTCTAGTTGGTCTTTTAAATAAGAGTCGGGTCAAAAATCCTGTCTAGTCGTTCTTTGTCCGAAAATACTTTGTATTTTCAGTCAAAGAGGGGCAGCTGTAGACACGTAATTTTTGACCCTCCTCGAAATTTCACCCGTTTTAGCATAGAATATTTAATTTAGGTGTCGTATAGTTATTTCCACTAATTTTAAACTCTTTTACATAATTTTTATCATAAAAATTGAAAAATACAAAAATAGTTTCATTATATATATATATATATATATATTTAAAGGCACAAAAATTGAAAATACAAAAATAGTTTCATTATATATTTTCTTATTTTTAACTTTAGGCCATTAGTATTTTATAGCAATATCTTTTGTTTAACTATAATTTTTACTCTTATTTTTACATGTAATAATTCAATATAAAAATGATATATAAAATATATATAGGCTCATAGTATGATATATTTTACTTTAATTAGTCATAATTAATTTTAAATTATTTTTATACAAAAGAAAGGTTTAAGTTTTCTTAATTGGTATATTTTAAAAGGTTAAAGCCCCAAAATTGTGGCCCAATTTCGGGTAAGAAGGGGCCCAAGTATAGCAGCCCACCTCCCCAATCCATGTCCCATGCCCAAAGCCCCATACCCACCGGATTGACACAGAACCCGCCCCATTTCCTCACTTAAATCCCAACCATCCATCCATTTACATCCTAAGTCCCATATTAACTCCCCCGACCCTTAACCCTTATAACAAAGAACACACACAAAAAAATACCCTGACAGGAGAACAAAGAGAGTCAGCCGCCAGCACCTTGAAAAAACCCTAACAGCAGAACACCAGCCGACAGCCAACACCTAAGAGACAACCACCCCCCCTTTTCTGCGATCGTCTTCTTCGACGAACCAGACGACCCCAGCCCGCCGGAAAATACACCCATCAACAGCCACCATTAGAGACCAGCCGCGCCATCTCCATTTTCTCCAAGATAAACGGTCACTGAATCCTCTCCCGTCGCCTACCATCTCTCTCCCACGGCTGCTTCAATTTAAGCTACTGTCATAAAACATGCTCATATAGTCACATGTAGAGAAAAGAGCGACGAGACAGAGAGAGTACTGAACGAGAGGGTGTGGTTCCTTTCTTCCTTCCGTTATGGAGTGTAACTGAGGTTCGAGGTTTGATGCCAGTTACTGGTTCGAGATTTCATCTGAACGTCCATTTGTTTAGAGTTTCTGTCATGACTACGGTGTCGACTTTGTTTGTGTAATTGCTGAAATTTCAGTTAGTTAAAGTTTTAATTCCAGTTTCAATCTCGACTACAACATATGATTTAATTGAAGTTCGTGTTCGGTTTCGGAATTTCGGTTCCAATTTGAGTCTTTTTGTCGAAGACTATTTCTTGATTGGAGTTCCATAATCTGAGCTTCTAAAACCAAAACAAAAAGAGAAAAGGTTTAGACTGATTTTTGCATTAAAACAGTTTTAAAAAAATTGTTGTCTGTTCATGTTGATTCAAGGAAGGTTTTTTTGTTACTTCACTTGATTTCGAGTTGGTTTTAATCTAAAATCGAAGTCAAGTATGTTGTTCTATGCTGCTGAGTTTTGTGTTTAATTCCAGACTTCACTTGGTTGTTTTATGCAATTTCCCTGCTATTAGTCCTAGTTCGAGTTGAGTCAGCGAGGTCAATGTCCGAGCTTTCGATCTCAAGGTTCGTCGAGGTCGCCGGAATGGTTCACTTTTCGAGCCAGCTGCAAGCAGTAGGATTCTCTTGACGTTATCTGTTAACGTTAAAATTTACTATCCGTGAGTTCCAATCCCTTTTCTCTTTTCTTAAATCCTTAATTTTTCTTTGTGATTATCTGTTGATATGTTTCATTTGATGCTTTGTTTGAAGTAATCAAAGTTCGTACATGATTCATTATTGGGAATGGGACATTTATCTTAATTAGTGTTTGGAATCTAATTTGCTTGCTGTGATTGAATTGGACTATTTGATTAGATTAAAGGAGGAAGTTGAGTTAATTAGTCAAGTTGAATTAAAATGTCACGGAAGTGAAAGTTGAAAAAAACAGAATTGTGTTTAATGTGACTCGCTTTAACACTTCTATTTAGTTATTCTTAGCTCTTTCGTTGAACGCTAGGAATATGCTTAGGCCGACCACACTCGGGTAGGCAAGCCGTAGGATTTTGTTAATTTTAAGGCGAGAGGTCGCTCCCTTAGTTAAATTTAACCGGGGAATGCCGCGAAGACTTTGTATATTTTTTTATCCGGGGTATGCCCCGAAGTATTTGTATTTGGAGGTCGGTAGTAGTACTTGTAGTATTTTATTTTTATTTCTCTTTTATTAGGTGGGGACGATCTCGAGCCTCGTATGTGTTTATTTTTCTTTTTTGTGTGTGTATTTACCTCAATTGAATATTCTAAAAGCCGATTTGATCAAGTGCGCAACCATACTAGTTACGGTATTTGGGGAGTGCCTAACACCTTCTCCCCGAGTCAAATGAACCCCCTTACCCGAATCTCTGGTGCAGACTTAGTTTTGAATCCAAGTGTTTTAAAAGGAAAATATTTTCTAAAGATCGGTGGCCTGGCACACCGAAACCAATGTCAGGTGGCGACTCTGAGTTATTTCCTTTTAAGCATAATCTTTTGTCACTTTCAAAATTGAAAAATCCTTTTCAAGCTTCTTACTAAATTCTTTTATTTATTTAAGAGGGTTTAGTGGAAGGTTTGGTAAAAAAAAAAGGGGTGTGACATCTAGGTGTTATTTTAACTCTCTTGTTTGTCTTAAATCCCCTAGGATGACATATAGAGGAATAGATAGCTTTCCTACTTTTAGATAGTTAGTTGAGTTAACAAACTATGAATTCATACAGATTTCCTTGGAAAAGAAGAAACAGAGGAAGAAAAAAGAACAGCAAAAGCTTGATGAAGAATCAACACTTGAACCAGATGGAACAGAGTCTGTTTTTGTTTGGTTCAACACTTGAACCTGATAGAACTATGAAGCACAAAATGTCTACTAATTGAATTGTACCATTTCTTATTGTAAAAGTCATGTCAATAGGGTATAGCATTGTTTTGTGTATGCTATATCTATTGGTATAGCCAGATGAGCGAGATCATGTTGTACGCTATGTATGTACGCTATATCTACTGTCAGGGTCAGCATGAATAGCCATATCTTTAAGCCTACTAGACAAAATAATTCGACTACCGTTATTGTCGTCTGGAAAAGTTATCGTCATAAGATCCCAGACATAATTAGTCCAAATATCATCCATTACAACAAGATACCTCCGACCCTTATACGTTTTGTATACCATATCCATCAATTGAACATTGGACACTTCTTCGATATCATTTTTAGGACTAGAAAGAATGTCTAACAACAAGTCTCTAATTCTGTATTCTTGAGATAACGACAATTACAAAATTTTAACTATATGCTGTAGAATGAAGACTTACATAAGCAGCTTCAACTTTTTCATTTACCCAACTTTTATCTTTCTCCTTTCGATGAGTGCGAAAATAAAATTTTGAAAATGAAGGATCTTTTCCCGTAGCTTCCTTCTGTAAATAAAGAAAGATGTATATGCTATCAACATTTATATGATCCATTTAATAGAACGGAAAAATTAAAAAGGAACTACATATTACCATTCTCTTCCAAATTACGCGATGAGGTATACAACCACCTGTATGAACCGAGGCACCTGCATTTGCATCACGATTCTTTTTGGTTTTGTTCCGACTTTAACTTAAATTGAGGAGACTCCCAATGCTCCTTCATCTCCTTGAATACGGCATCACCCATCCAATTTGGCTTCACAGCCAAGTCCTTTCTAACAGCTTGAAAAAGTTGGGTCATTCTTGAAAATGCCCTTTTCTTAAAATTGCATCGTATAACATCATTATAGAGAGGGAGCCATCTAAATTTCTTCTGTAGCATTTTATAACACAAGACTTATCAAAATAAAATCTGAATCGGTCATATAAACTTACACACTAACTTTAGAACATGAATCATATTCAAACATATCGTGGGAGTAATGTCATAGGACGCATTGGTTATACCTAGTCCAATGGTATAACCAAATAACCAAATCGTATTAATCATATTCATTCATGGTCAATTACTAACTAGAATCGTATTAGTCCAATGAACTTATGTGGTTGTCGCAGGCCGATGCGTCCTAGTATATGAATGAAATCATATTCATAGACGGTCAAATACTAAATAACAACCGCGATATATAAACGGAAGGTCCTATTACTACAATCGTATTAGTCAAATGGACTTATGTGGTTGTCGTAGGCCGATGAGTCCTAGTATGAACGTATGACATTACTTCCAATATGATATTCCCAACATGATATATGAATGGAAGGTCCTACGACAACTAATACGTTCATACTACGACGCATCGGTCAATTACTAAATAACAACCACGATATATAAACGGAAGGTCCTATGACTACAATCGTATTAGTCCAATGGACTTATGTGGTTGTCGTAGGCCGATGCGTACTATTATATGAATGAAATCATATTAATTCACGATCAATTACTAACTACGATCGTATTAGTCCAATGGACTTATTGTATTGGTGAAAATTTTTTATGACGTGGCAAGACATTACAATTTCCAGTCTGGAGGCGGGAGATCAAATCCAGTCTATTTCACTCCCACTGGCAAGACACGTGGAATATACACAAGGTTAGTATTCTGAAGGAAGGTGAACGAAAGACACAAGAGGATAAAATATACACGGGATGCAATACAATTGCAAAACCCGTGCCTATTTGAAGCGGGTTAGAACGTGATTTCAGAAGACAAAGGAAATAGATACGAGCACCGTATCTATTCAGAACATCCAGAAGCAACATGTCAAAAAGCATTTGAAGCATGGATCTGAAGGCAGAAATGAGTCTAAATTCTATCATTAAAAACCCTATACGTTAGAGGATCAACATTTATTGACAATGATTCTGTAACAACCTATTTAATGTCATTTATTGCTCATTAAATCTTACGTTTTATTCCTCCCTCTAGAGTCAGCTATAAGAGGAGGAAGTTAAACCCATTGTAACACACAACAATCACTGAAATACAATCTTTCTTACTGTCTATTCTAATTATTGAAAGCCTATTACATTTTTTCGGTCTCTTGATTATCAGTAACCTGTTTTTTCTATTATTTTCTAGTTTTAATCAAAGTTCAATATTTTGGTTAAACAAATTGGTTTCGTTACCGGGAATCTGATAATCGATTATTTCTAGAACTTATACGTTTCATTTGTTCAGAACGTCACGTCGAACAACAACAACAACAGCGATGTTGAAAACTAGGTCCCTCACGATCAAGGGGACTTGAACAATGATAATATGGTTTTGTCCCTTCCAGCCTCTCCACGTCAATCTCGAGAAGGCACTCCCATACCTACGTCTAGTGAACAGGAGCAACCGGAAGATCTTGAAGGGGCTGAACAAACTCTTCAGCGCATAATCGACGTACGAGTCAGTCAATCCCTCCAAACTTTGGTTGATCGCTTACCATCCACCTGCCCCTACTCTTAATAACAACACTCTCGAGAACCCTCGCTCTGGTCTTGATAACACGAATGCAGGATCCCCCAGCGGACCACGTGAAGTGGATACAGGTAATCCAATCAATTCTTATTTACAAAACATGATACTAACTCTGCAGGCACAACTCAAGGAACAAAGCAAACGGATCGAACAAATTCCGGGAGTTTCCCCGGTAATTAAAGGGACTGATATGGATAAATATTCTCAGCAACCCTGGAAGCCAAGTGCAGCCCCTCTTCCTATTCCAAAGAAGTTCAAAATGCCATATATTTCAAAATATGATGGTACAACCGACCCTCGAGATCATGTGATGGCATTTACCATAGGCGTTAAGGGGAACGATTTAACCAAGCAGGAAATCGAATCTGTCTTGGTTAAGAAATTTGGAGAAACACTCACGAAGGGAGCCCTAACTTGGTACTCACTCTTACCTGAAAATTCTATTAACTCTTTTGCTGAGCTTGCATATGCTTTTATAAAAGCACACTCAGTAGCGCAAAAGGTTGAAAAGAGGATAGAGGACATCTTTAAGATTAAACAAGCGGATACGGAATTACTCAGAGATTTCGTTGATAGGTTTCAACGAGAACGGATGACTTTACCACGAGTACCGGATAATTGGGCTGCCATAGCCTTCACAGACAACCTGAATGAGAAAAGTTCTGAAGCTACGAGAAAGCAGAAGGAAAGCCTACGTAAATTTCCTGCTACAACGTGGAACGACGTTTATAACAGGTACAACACAAAGATCAGAATTGAAGAAGATACCGTACATTCCCGTGATGAAAAGAGCCGGTCCCGGAGGTCTGAAACCGAAAAAAGAACAAGTAGGAGCAGGTACGATCCATATCTGGGTGCTGTAGGAAGAGGTTCAAGAACGAAGCAAGAAAGTCAGCGATATGATCAAAAATCAAGGGGTAGAGACTCAGGTTCCTCTTCTAGATTTAGAAATGATAGAAACAGGTAGGACCTATATGATGATCACGGAAGTTCAAAAGCAAAGATCGGTGGATATAATTTCAACGTTACCACCTCAGAGCTCGTAGCTGTTTTGCGAGGCATGGGAGATAAAGTACGATGGCCAAAAGAGATGCGTTCAAACCCAAATAAATGTAATCCAGACCATTGGTGTGAATTTCATAATGACCATGGTCACAAGACGTCGGAATGTCGGCTTCTACAAAGTGAAGTAAACCATTTATTAAAGCAGGGTTATCCCACTGAATTATTTAGTGAGAAAGGAAAGCAGTCTTACATGAAAAATAGACAAGAACCACCGAAACCCCCATCACCTAAGAGAACCGTGAATGTTATAAATGGGGGAGAATGTATTTATGAGGTAACATATCCATCTTCCAAAAAAGTCTTCAAATTATCAACTATGCCCGAAAAATGCAAACGCCAGCCGAGGGAAGGAGAAATTATTGCTTACGACGATGCAGACATGGAAGGAGTCATCTCCCCCCACAACGACGCACTGGTAATATCTTTACTCATACATGATATTAAAATTAAAAGAGTCTTGATTGATCCAGGAAGTTCAGCAAACATCATCCTACTAAGGGTGTTAGGGGAAATGCAAATGGAAGGCAAGATGATCCCAAAGGCGCATACTTTATCAGGATTCAATAACTCCAGCATAGTAACTAAAGGAGAGGTAAATTTAGTAACTTTTATAGAAGGTATAGAAAAAGATACCAAATTTCAGGTAGTAGATCTGGAGATGGCATACAGTATAATCATGTGAAGACCATGGATCCACGAGATGGGTGATGTTCCATCGACCTTGCATCAAATCATGAAGTTCCCAACACCATGGGGAATTCGTCAAGTTTATGGGGAACAATACGCACCTCGTAGCGCCAAATAGAGAAGTTAAAAGTCAGGAGGTAAGTCAAATTGGAAGGTACGTGATATCTTTTTAGTAAAAGCTACGGTAAGTACACTCTAAAGACCAACCTGTCAATTACTTACATACGTGACATTTTGATTCTTAAGCATGATATTCATAATCGTAATGCTTGAAATAAATCGGTTTATGGAATGAAAGCACAGGTTCATGCAACACCTAAGAAGAAAAAACGTCGTATATGATTTTTGCCTCAATCATCACTAGAAAGTATATTCTAAGATAGATATATTCAATTATAGTATATCTCAAGCAACATGTAGCCAATTTGTGCAAAACTCTTCAACTGGCGCGTGAAAATCCTTTCAAAGTCTTATACTAGAGTTTTTGTAGAAAGTTGCTAGCCTTTACTGGAAATTATAATGCTTATCGCTTGTCGTGATTTTACTAACGGTTTTAGATGCTAGGCACAAATCCTAAACCGTACAAAATGATGAGATACAGCCTGCATGGCAAAATAGAATACTCATAAATTCTAAGCCTAAGGTTACATAGATCTGATGGAAATACATACGGGTAGGCAGTTTATATCTAAAAGCCATATTTTTGAGTCCCGTGTATGTTTTGTTTCAGGGAAAGGGTCAACTTACGAGTAACAACCAAAGTACTCAAGGCCTCATCCCTACAGCACCCACACACTTGGGGACTGCACAGTACAGATAGCTTCGAGCAAGAAAGTGGACACGTGACCACAAAAAGATACGGGAATTAAAAAAACCCGTGCAAAAGGTAGCTCTGTGCAAAAACGTAGACGTGGAACCACGAAAGATATACGGGAGTTCAAAGGAAAACTAAAAGCTGCAATAGCTGCGAATAGCTACGTTTTATTCTGGAAAATCATTTTTCAATGTTGTAGACGCTTTAAAGTCCTTTCTAGAGATAGGACTATGGTTATATGCTAAAACAGGTTGTAAAGGAAAACCTTGTATATGTTTTTACTAAAAAATCTGTTAAACAGAAAACAATTGCGAGAAAGTCATAGACGTACTACAACGCATGTATTATTCAAAATTTGCTCAAGATAGTGAATAAAAACTTGTCCAAATTACTTTACACAAACATGTGCTTCCTATTTCTTTCATCATATAGCACCATTTATGAAGTTGAGACGTCTTCTTCATTAAGTGCCAATATATAAAAGGGCCCTCTTTTATAATCCTCGTGTTGACAAGTCCACGAGTAGAATCATCAAGCATTTTCTAAAAAGATAAAAATGCAAATTCTCGTGTGGATAAGTCCACGAGTGAATTAACAAAGCATTTTAAAAGGACAAAAATGCAAAATTATTCCATAAGTCCTAAGTACGAAAATAGGCAAGAATAAAATATAAAGAGGTATTAATTAAATCTCTAAAATATAAAGGGTTCAAACAAAAAATCCTTACAGAATAAGAAAATTATACAAATATCCCATAAACTGGGGACTGATTCAAAAATTGAAAATCTTAACTCGCTCCCGAGGAAGTAGACCTCTCTGACGCTGTTAAGTTAACCTCCTCATTTGCAGGATTTACGGACGCTAAGGAAGCAAAAACAGTTGAATCACCAGGAGGGAAAGAAGGCACGACAACCTCGATTGTTGTAGCCAGAATTACGACAGGAGCAACTTCCTCATTGGGGGGATCATTAGCCACGATCAAGTCATCATGAGGAGAATGAGATTGATGGTTCATCTTAATAGTGCTCAAAACCTTGGATAACTCAGACTACAGGTCGAAACCCTCTTGGCTAGCTTCCATTAAGGCATCCCGACGAGAATTGAGGAAAGCCCAGTTCACCTCCGCATCAAAACTCTCCTCCAGGGGGGTCCTGAGAACTCTAAAATTAAATCCCATTATCCAGGAGGGTCCTAAAAATTTAAAAATTAAATCCCATTATCCAGGAGGGTCCTGAGAACTATAAAATTAAATCCCATTATCCAGGAGGGTCCTGAAAATTCTTAAAATTAAATCCCATTATCCAGGAGGGTCCTGAGAACTCTAAAATTAAATCCCTTTATCCAGGAGGGTCCTGAAAACTTTTGATATTAAATCCCATTATCCAGGAGGGTCCTGAGAATTCTAAAATTAAATCTCATTATCTAGGAAGGTCCTGAGAACTTTAAATTAAATCCCATTATCCAGGAGGGTCCCGAGAACTCTAAAATTAAATCCCATTATCCAGGAGGGTCATGAGAACTTCAAATTAAATCCATTATCCAGGAGGGTCCTGAGAACTCTAAAATTAAATTTCATTATCCAGGAGGGACCTAAGAACATTTAAAATAAATCCTATTATCCAGGAGGGTCCTGAAAACTCTAAAATTAAATCCCATTATCTAAGAGGGTCCTGAGAACTCTAAACTAAATCCCATTATCCAGGAGGGTCCTGAAAACTTTAAAATTAAATCCCATTATCCAGGAGGGTCCTGAAAATTCTAAAATTAAATTCCATTATCCAGGAGGGTCCTGAGAACTTTAAACTAAATCCCATTATCCAGGAGGGTCCTGAGAATTCTAAAACTAAATACCATTATACGGGAGGGTCCTGAAAACTTTTAAAATTAAATCCCATTATCCAGGAGGGTCCCGAGAATTCTAAAACTAAATCCTTTTATCCAAGAGGGTCCTGAAAACTTTTCTTAAAATTAATCCCATTATCCATGAGGGTCCTGAAAATTCTAAAATTAAATCCCATTATCTAGGATGGTCCTGAAAATTCCAAACTAAATCCCATTATCTAGGAGGGTCCTGAAAACTCTAAAATTAATTCCCATTATCCAGGAGGGTCCTGAAAACTCTAAAATTAAATCCCATTATCCAGGAGGGTCCTGAGAACTCTAAACTAAATCCCATTATCCAGGAGGGTCATGAAAAATTTAAAATTAAATCCCATTATCTATGAGGGTCCTGAAAACTTTAAACTAAATCCCATTATCCAGGAGGGTCCTGAAAATTCTAAAATTAAATCCCATTATCCAGGAGGGTCCTGAGAACTCTAAAATTAAATCCCATTATCCAGGAGGGTCCTGAAAATTCTAAAATTAAATCCCATTATCCAGGAGGGTCCTGAAAACTTTTAACATTAATCCCATTATCCAGGAGGGTCATGAAAATTCTAAAACGAAATCCCATTATCCAGGAGGGTCCTGAGAACTCTAAACTAAATCCCATTATCCAGGAGGGTCCTGAAAATTCTAAACTTAAATCCTATTATCCAGGAGGGTCCTGAGAATTCTAAAATTAAATCCCATTATCCAGGAGGGTCCTGAGAATTCTAAAACTAAATCCCATTATCCGGAAGGGTCCTGAAAATTCTAAAATTAAATCCCATTATCCAGGAGGGTCCTGATAATTCTAAAACTAAATCCCACTATCCATGAGGGTCCTGAAAAATCTAAAATTAAATCCCATTATCCAGGAGGATCCTGAAAACTCTAAAATTAAATCCCATTATCCAGGAGGGTCCTGATAACTCTAAAATTAACTTACCTGAGCCACGCTCACATCTTGGAGGATTCTGAATATAATTTTGCTCGTTGAACCATGCTTTTCCCCTAGGAGGTCCCTGTGGACTTAAAAATTTCTTGCCCCTGCTTCAGACAAATAAAATCTTGGTAGTTTGAAAATGTGGTGGTTAGTTTGTGGAATCATTGCTGAGTGTCTGCTTCTGCCATTGCCATGCTTCATTCCGATTAGCTGCTTCGGGCTAGCAAGAAGTTGTTTGACCTTTTGATCTGCATTAGACCACAAAACCTCTGACTTGAATCTCTCACATCACTTGTTGCATTGTGTTTTTATTTTGAGAGTTGCTGAATCTTTGTATTTTCTCAAAATTCAAGATCCACTCAACTGCCTGAACCTCAGTTATCACCACACTTCTTACTCTAAATCATGTCAATTGTGATGTGCATGGCCGAACTCCGCTTTGTGCAATTGGAAAGCTGGTGGCAAATTTTAAAGTCATTTCTCACTTGTTCTGACCAAACAAACTCAAGAAGGTACTCGAACAAAATGAGAGGAACAGAATAAGGGACAAGGGAAAGAGATGATACTTAACAAGAAAATTATGAAGTAGAAATTTATCAGATGTGGATACCAACTCTAATGACCATGACATGCACCTTTGGACTAAGTGCCTAATATCTCAAGCAAGTCTAATATTGGAATCTTGTTGTACCTCTTCGCTGTGAAACTGGGCTTCAACGCTTCAATTGTCCCATTTGATCCACAATCCTCAGTCGACTTGTAGTGCCCTGAAGGGTTTTCACCATCAAGCCTCTCTCATTTCGCTCTTTTTCTCAACTCACCGTCGCCTTACGGTGCCCCTGAGGGTTTTTACCGATAAGACTCTCTCATTTTATCATTTTCTCTCATTATTCTGAGAACAAAGGTATTACCCATGATGCAGGGAGATCATACTTTCATCAACACTTGATATGGCATCCTCAATGATTGGTCGGAAGGTCTTTCTTTGGACCGTAATGTAGGCTTTTGGAGAGGGTTAGAAAGAAAGGGTAGCATGAAGGCTCAAAATAATTCAAGATGAAAGGGTTCAAAATTACAACTTTTGGAATCAGGTCTTTTGGAAAAATTAAAACTTTTGCCCCAATTTCATGAAGTTTGGGGAATTTTTGGATTTGTTTTTTATGGGATTTCTTAGAAAATCTGCCCCAGTATTGATTTCGGGGATTATGTGTAATGACCCAGCCCACCACCGTGCATATATTGTCCGCTTTGGGCCTAGCCCACACGGATTTGTTCCTCCCCAGCTGGTCCACTGGGGAAAATGCCCATGCATATGGTGGTCCAACACCCTTACTTAACTAGCCCAGGACTCCCTCTCAATTCCGATGTGGGTCTCCTGTGAGCTACAGCTACAGCTACCCGCCCGCTGATACCACTCACCCCAACAACAAGGACACAACGTCCTCGTTGTGAGTACCCACCCATCGTACTCGAGAGAGTCGGCTCTGATACAAACAGTAATGACCCGGCCCAAAACTATGTAGATATTGTCCGCTTTGGGCTACCCACCCGCACTGATTTGTTCCTCCCCAGCTGGTCCACTGGGGAAAAGGCCTATGCACATGGTGGTCCAACACCCTTACTTAACTAGCCCAAGACTCCCTCTCAATTCCGATGTGGGACTCCTGTAAGCTACAGCTACAGCTACCCGCTGATACCACTGATACCACTCAACTACCGTCCGAATGTCCTACGAACTAGCATCAACAGTACAATACAGCTACCGCAGAATAGTTCAACATATAAAGATGCAATGCAATGCACATAACCGCTACGGCGTGTAGCCCGATCCATTTAACGTCAACGGCACTCACCGGGGGTGTGTACAGACTCAGGAGGGGCTCCTACAGCCCAAGCGCAAATACCGCTGCGGCGTGCAGCCCGATCCTCATATCATAATAACCGCTCTGGCGTGCAGCCCGATCCATCCTCAGTCCACAAATAATCAGATAAGTCACAAATAGCTCAAATTACTTATTTCCAGATGTCAGTTCATAATTTATGAAAATACTTTAAGTTTTATTCCATTTTTGCAAAACCTGTGACTTAGCATATCAATACTGTGATTTCAATTTCCAGGACTGAGATCAGTGATTAAGCAAGTATAGCTATCACATATATACTATCCCCTAGGGATACTACAGGTCGGCACAAGGCCCCAAACAAGGCTTGCAGCCCACAAATATGTCAAACACAGTATTTTCCATCACTAATAGCATATTCTTCATATTCGGGATGAACCAAGTCTCAATCCCCAGTCACAATCAATCCTCGCACCTGCCACGGGGTGCGAGCCACGCCCTACTAGCGTCACAATGTGCTAAGTCGGGGTTTCGAACCCTCAGGCTACCATATACACAAACTACTCACCTCTAGCCGGCCGTAGACTCGTCCGCGATGCCTTTTCCTTTGAAATTCGCTGCCTAGTGCGTAGAATCTAGTCAAATTACAATAATTATATCAAATACGGGTCAAAGAATCATAACCCATTTAAATTTACATGAAATTTGCATAAATACACTAAGTTGGTAAAACCCGACCCCGGGCCCACTGCTCGGAAAATTAAGAAATTAGTACCAACGCGATCCTCGTCTCGCCACGAGTCCGTGCATATAAAATTTATCGAAATCGGAGTTCAAATGGCCTCTCAAAACTCAAAATCTCGTTTTCAATACCTAGGCGACAATTCACAATTTCTACCCAAATTCATGAAGATTGATGTTAATTCTACCATAAAATTATGTTTTTGAGTCAAGAATCTTACCTCTGATGAATACCCGATGATATCTCAGTGATTCCTCGTGTTTTCTTCTCTCTAGGGCTCAAAATTGGGTTTTGGGTGAATGAACCCGCGAGCCCTCTGTTCTGTGATTTAATTCACTGCCAGAAAATTTCATACCTATGCGTTCGCGATGCTCTTCGCGCGAACGCGATGCCCAGTTCTGTTGCTTCATCGCGAACGTGACGTCCCTTCACGCGTCCGCGATGTTCATTTCCCCAGCCGCCTAATTTCACTTCAACGCGAATGCGTATACCCCCACGCGAACGCGAAGCTCTCCATTTTCCTTCTATGCGATCGCGACTACCAGTCACGCGAACGCGAAGCTTCACTCCACCTGACCTACGCGAACGCGACGCCCTTGTCGCGAACGCGATGCTTTAGCCCACCTGGCCTTCGCGAACGCGACCCATGTCATGCGAACGCGAAGGTCTAATTGTGTGTACAGTAACCTGCAGTTTTCTGCAGATTTTGCCAAGTCCAATATGCCCGGTTGATGGTCCGAATTCATCCCGAGGCCTCCGGGACCCCAACGAAAACCACCAACATACTCCAAAACATGATACGGACTTGTTCCAATCACAAAAACACCATCCTAAACATCAAAATCACTATTTACACACGGATTCAAGCCTAAGTTTCTTCAAAACTTTCAAAACTAACATTCAATCCAAAACCCGATCAAACGACGTCCGAATGACCTAAATATTTACAGACATATCCAAAATCACATAACGAAGCTACATAAATTGTCGAAATTCCATTCCGACCCCCGGATCAAAATCTCACCTACCATCCGGTTTTCGCCAAAATTCAACCTTCGCCAATTCAAGCCTAAAACTACACCGGACCTCCAAATTCAATTCCGATTGCTCTCCTAAGTCATAAATGATCCCCCGAAACTAGTCGAATCATCAGAATCCGATTCCGAGCACTCTAACTCGATAGTCAACTCTAGGTTGCCTTTCCATATTCAAGCTTCCTTAAAACATGCTATTTGCTTCATTTTCAACCCGAATCACCCCAACTCATCCAATATACTCTAATACTGATATGAAAGCATAAGATATGGTAATGCAAGGTAACGGGGTGGTAATTACCGTAACGACAGGCCAGGTCGTTACATTCTCCCCAACTTAAACAAACGCTCGTCCGCGAGCGGGTTAAGAAACATACCTGGAGTATCAAATAAGTGTGGATATTTTCTCTGCATCTCCTACTCGGTCTCCCAAGTCGCTTCCTCCACCGGACGACCTCTCCACTGCACTTTCACTGAAGCTATGTCCTTGGATCTCAGCTTACGAACCTCTCAACCCAAAATGGCTACTGGCTCCACATCATAAGTCAAGTCCTCATCTAGCCGTATCGTGTTGAAGTCTAACACACGAGACGAGTCTCCAACATACTTCCGGAGCATGGATACATGGAACACCGGGTGAACTCCCGACAAACTAGGTGGCAAGGCAAGCATGTAAGCCACCTCCCCAACTTTCCTAAGCACCTCAAAAGGTCCAATAAACCTTGGGCTTAACTTCCCTTTCTTTCCAAACCTCAAAACGCCCTTCATAGGCAAAACCTTTAGCAACACCTTCTCACCCACTGAATAAGACACATCTCGGACCTTCCGGTCCGCATAACTCTTCTGACGCGACTGAGCTGTGCGAAATCTCTCCTGAATCACCTTTACCTTGTCTAAGGCATCCTAAACTAACTCTGTTCCCAACAATCTAGCATCACTGGGCTCAAACCAACCGACTGGAGACCTACACCGCCTCCCATATAAAGCTTCATACGATGCCATCTAAATGCTGGATTGATAGCTATTATTATAAGCAAACTCCGCAAGAGGCAAGTAATCAGCCCATGAACCACCAAAATCAATGACGCAAGCACGCAACAAGTCCTCCAATATCTTAATAGTACGCACAGACTGCCCATCCGTCTGTGGATGAAATGCAGTGGTCAGCTCTACCTGCGAACCCAACTCTCGCCGAAATGTCCTCCAGAACTGTGAAGTGAACTGGGTACCTTTGTTTGATAGGATAGATATGGGAACTCCATGCAATCTTACAATCTCGCGGATGAATATCTCTGCC
Organism: Nicotiana noctiflora; assembly: GCA_032618575.1. Taxonomy (NCBI): domain Eukaryota; kingdom Viridiplantae; phylum Streptophyta; class Magnoliopsida; order Solanales; family Solanaceae; genus Nicotiana; species Nicotiana noctiflora. The sequence goes on from JASVEL010004524.1 coordinate 28,785, forward strand.
AACCGCTCTGAGGAATAAGTAGTACACACTGGGATGAAGTGAGCTGACTTGGTCAACCTATCCACCACCACCCAAACCGAATCAAACTTCCTCGCTGTCCGAGGGAGTCCACTAACAAAGTCCATAGTAATCCTTTCCCACTTCCACTCAGGAATATCAATACGCTGGAATACACCACCAGGTCTCTGATGCTCATACTTGACCTGCTGACAGTTTAGACACCGTGCCACATGGTTCACAATATCTTTCTTCATCTTTCTCCACCAGTAATGCTGCTTCAAATCCTGATACATCTTCATGGCTCCTGGATGAATAGAATATCGCGAGCTGTGGGCCTCCTCCAATATCAACTCACGAAGGCCATCAACATTGGGCACGCATATCCGGCCCTGCATCCGCAATACACCATCACTATCAATAGTGACATCTCTGGCATCATCATGCTGAACTCTGTCCTTAAGGACAAGTAAGTGTGGATCATCATACGGGCGCTCTAGAATACGATCATAAAAAGAAGAACGAGCTACTACACAAGCCATAACCCGACTAGGCTCAGAAATATCCAGCCTTACCATCTGATTAGCTAACGCCTGAACATCAACTGCAAGGGGTCTCTCCCCAACTGGAATATACGCCAAGCTACCCATACTAATAGCCTTCCGGCTCAATGCATCGGCCACTACATTGGCTTTCCCGAGATGGTACAAAATAGTAATATCATAGTCCTTAAGCAATTCAAGCCATCTCCGCTGCCTCAAATTGAGATCCTTCTGCTTAAACAAATGTTGGAGGCTGCGGTGGTCTGTATACACATCACAAGATACACCATACAAGTAATGCCTCCAAATTTTTAAGGCATGAACAATAGCAGCTAACTCTAAATCTTGAACAGGGTAGTTCTTCTCGTGAGGCTTTAGCTACCGAGAAGCATATCCAATAACTCTACCCTCCTGCATCAATACACAACCGATCCCAACTCTAGAAGCATCACAATACACCGTGTAAGACCCTGAAGCTGATGGTAACATAAGTACTGGGACTGTGGTCAAAGTCTGAAAGCTCTCCTCACATTCATCAGACCACACAAATGGAGCATTCTTCTGTGTCAGCTTCGTTAGAGATGAAGCAATAGATGAGAAACCCTGAACAAACCGGCAGTAATATCCTGCCAAGCCGAGAAAACTTCAAATCTCCATAGCTGAGGAAGACCTGGGCCAATTCTGCACTGCCTCAACCTTCTGTGGGTCAACTCGAATACCATCACTGGACACTACATGTCCCAGAAAAATCACAGTATCAAGCCAGAATTCACACTTTGAGAATTTTGCATAAAGCTTTTCTTCTCTCAACCTCTGCAATACCACCCTCAAGTGTTGTGCATGCTCCTCCTGGCTGCGAGAATACACCAGAATATCATCAATAAACACAATCACAAAAGAATCAAGGTATGGCCGAAATACACTAATCATCAAGTGTATGAACGCAGCTGGGGCATTAGTCAGCCCGAAAGACATCACCAGAAACTCATAGTGCCCATATCGTGTTCTGAACGCCGTCTTCATAATATCCGAATCCCTAATCTTCAACTGATGATAGCCCGATCGAAGATCTATCTTAGAAAATACACTAGCTCCCTGGAGCTGATCAAATAGGTCCTCAATACGAGGCAATGGGTACTTATTCTTCACTGTTACCTTGTTCAGCTGCCTGTAATCAATGTACATTCTTATTGTGCCATTTTTCTTCTTTACGAACAATACCGGTGCACCCCAAGGTGACACACTCGGGCGAATGAAACCCTTATCTAAGAGTTCCTGAAGCTATTCTTTCAACTCCTTTAACTCAGCTGGTGCCATACGATAGGGAGGAATAGAAATGGGTTGAGTGCCCGGCACCAAGTCAATACCAAAATTAATATCCATGTCAGGCGGCATGCCCGGCATGTCTGCTGGAAACACATCCAGGAACTCCCTCACAATAGGGACCGAATCAAGACTGGGTGTCTCACCCTCGACATTTCTAATGAAGGCCAAATAAGATAAACAGCCCTTAGCAATCATTCGTTGGGCCTTTATATAAGAAATTATCCGATCAGATATATAATCAGTCAAGCCATGCCACTCGATCCTCGGATTACCTGGAATAGCTAGTGTGACTGTCTTGGCATGACAGTCCAGAATCGCATGGTAAGGAGATAGCCAATTCATGCCTAGAATCACATCAAAATCTACCATGTCCAGTAACAATAAATCAACCCGGGTCTCCAAACCCCCAATAGTAATAAGACAGGATCGATATACCTGATCCACAACAACAGTATCCCCCACCGGGGTAGACACATGTACGGGCAAAGCAAGAATACCACGGGTCATACCCAAATGGTGTGCAAAATAAGAAGAAACATAGGAATAGGTGGATCCGGGATCAAATAAGACAGAAGCATCCCTGTGGCAGACTGAGATAATACCCGAAATGACATCATCTGAAGCACAAGCATCCTTCTTATCCGGAAGAGCATAGAAACAAGCCTGGCCTCCGCCAGTACGATCCTCGCCCCTAGGGCGACCTCTGGCTTCCTGGCCACCAGTCCTAGCTGACTGTGCTGGTGATGAAGACACAGGAGTAGAAGACGAGGGCTGATCCCTCTGTTGAGACCGCCTACGAAGCCACTGAGGACACTCTTTCTTGATATGGCCAAACTCGCCACACTCAAAGCAACGGCCTGAAGATGGAAGGAGGGATTGCTGAGTACCCCTCACTACAGATGAATGCTGAGCTGAAGAAGCAGGAGCAGAGCTCAGAGCTGGAAGAGCACTCAATGCAGGCTGACCCTGCTGACGGCCCTGCTGACCCTGGTAACCCTGATGGCCCTGACAACTACGATCTGATGAAAACCCACTGGACTCGGCACGTCAGACTGATGAGACCTGAAAGAACGACCCCTGTTATGCTGTGGTTGGCCCCTCGACGGAGCACCACTGTAACTGCCAGTACCACGAGGCCTCTTAGCCTCTCTCTCCTCCCGCTCTCTGCGGCGATCGGCCTCAATATGATGGGCATCATCAACCACCTCCTCGAAGGTAACTGCCGAAGCTCTCTCTCTGGTCATTAATATACGGATAGGATAAATAAGGCCATCAATAAATCTCCGGATCCTCTCTCTGTCCGTAGGAACCATCCATATAGCATGACGAGCTAACTGTGTGAATCTCATCTCATACTGAGTAACCGTCATATCTTCGTGTTTCAGCCATTCAAACTGGCATCGTAGCTCCTCTCTCTGAGACTGAGGCACATACTTCTCCAAAAATACCATGGAGAACTGCTGCCAAGGGAGGGGCACCGCCTCAGCGGGCCTACGCCTTTCAAAATCCTCCCACCACTGAAAGGCTGGGCCTGTGAACTGAAAAGTGGTGAAAGCTACCCCGATGGACTCTAGAATGCCTGCGGTGCGAAGCATACACTAACATTTATCAAGAAAACCCTAGGTGTCCTCGCCCTCAGTACCACTGAATGCCGGAGGCTGTAGCCTCTCAAATCTCTCCAGACAACGCTGCTCATCGTCAGGCATAACTGGAACCACATGAGCAAGAGCTGGTGCAACGGGTGCAACTGGCTGAACTGGAGCTGCCCTAGGTGCCTGAATTCCCTGTACTACTGGCTCGGGTGTGCGAGCCACGGGGGTCTGATTCCCTCCCCCGGCCTGTGAAGAAGACGCTGCAGTAGAGGCTGCAACTACCTGAGCCAAGCCAGTGCATACTGATAGAATCTGAGCTAAAGTCTCTTGAAGACCCGGTATCACAATAGGAACTGTCGGTGCCTGAACCTAGGCTGCCGGAGCATCTGCAACTGGAGTCTGGCCCTGAACCTGGTCAACTGGTGGGTCAGCAGGTGCTGGTACTGCTGCCCTACCTCTACCACGACCATGACCTCTGGGTGCCAATGGTGGTCGTTTGCCACGTCCGCCACGTCCGCTAGCACGTGTTCTCGCCATCTGCGAGAGAATAGAATATGGGAAAAAATTAGTTTCATGACAACATAAACCGCACGATATGAATCCAAGAAAAATGAGGGTTTTCCTAAAGTTTCTGCAGCCTTCCGAGGATAGATACGGACGTCTACATACCAATCCGCGAAAGCCTACTAAACCGGCTCATGACTCGCGAGTCCTAACAACCTAGGTTCTGATACTTACTTGTCACGACCCCAAATCCGGTCGTGATGGCGCCCAACTATCAAGCTAGGCCAGCCAGACCAACAAATGTTTATCACCAATAATATCAGTCCCAAATGGACAACTCAAGAAGAATATATGAGTCATAGAAACTCTAATAATAATAATACGAATAAAATACTGAGAATTGCAAAAATAACTGACACTCCCAAAGATCTGGAGTCACAAGTGTAGAGCCTCTAACAAAACCCAAAAAGAGTAGAGAATACTGTATGGAAGTACTCAAGTCTGAATATACAATAACAACTAAAAAGAGAGGAGAAGCTAGGTTCTGCGAACGCCAGCAGCTACCTCAGCAACTCGATGTTGCTGTGTGAAAGCTGGGGTGATCGTCTACTTCTTCTGAGTACCTGAATCTGCACACAAAGGTGCAGGGAGTAGGGGTAAGTACTAAGTACTCAGTGAGTAATAAATATATAAAAGCAACTGAAAGTAGGAAATCCACAGAATACCACAATATGAAGCTAAACTACAGTCCGAATCTCCTACGAACTAGCATCGACAGTACAATACAGCTACAACAGAATAATTCAACAAATATAGATGCAATGCAATGCACATATACCGTTGCGGCGCGCAGCCCGCTCCATTTAACGTCGACGATGCTCACCGGGGGTGTGTACAGAATTCGGAGGCGCTCCCTAGGCCCAAGCGCTATGATATTGCGGCGTGCAGTCCGATCCACACATATATTACCGCTGCGGCGTGCAGCCCGATCCATCCTCAGTCCACAAATAATCAGATAAGTCACAAATAGCTCAAATTACTTATTTCCAGATGTGAGTTCATAATTTATGAAAATACTTTAAGTTTTATTCAATTTTTGCAAAACCTGTGACTTAGCATATCAATACTGTGATTTCAATTTCCAGGACTGAGATCAGTGATAAAGCAAGTATAGCTATCACATATATACTATCCCCTAAGGATACTACAGGTCGGCACAAGGCCCCAAACAAGGCTTACAGCCCACAAATATGTCAAACACAGTATTTTCCATCACTTAAAGCATATTCTTCATATCCGGGATGGACCAAGTCTCAATCCCCAGTCACAATCAATCCTCGCACTTGCCACGGGGTGCGAGCCACGCCCTACTAGCGTCACAATGTGCTATCCTAGGGTTTCGAACCCTCAGGCTACCATATACACAAACTACTCACCTCTAGCCGGCCATAGACTCGTCCGCGATGCCTTTTCCTTCTACGCGATCGCGACTACCAGACACACGAACGCGAAGCTTCACTCCACCTGACCTACGCGAATGCGACGCCCTTGTCGCGAACGCGATGTTTTAGCCCACCTGGCCTTCGCGAATGTGACCCATGTCACGCGAACGCGAAGGTCTAATTGCCTGTACAGTAACCTGCAGTTTTCTGCAGATTTTGCCAAGTCCAATATGCCCGGTTGATGGTCCGAATTCATCCCGAGGCCCCCGGGACCCCAACGAAAACCACCAACATACTCCAAAACATGATACGGACTTGTTCCAATCACAAAAACACCATCCTAAACATCAAAATCACCATTTACACACGGATTCAAGCCTAAGTTTCTTCAAAACTTTCAAAACTATCATTCAATCCAAAACCCGATCAAACAACGTCCGAAAGACCTGAAAATTTGCAGACATATCCAAAATCACATAACGAAGCTACAGAAATTCTCGGAATTCCATTCAGACCATCGGATCAAAATCTCACCTACCATCCGGTTTTCGCCAAAATTCAACCTTCACCAAGCAGGATATTACCGTCGGTTTGTTCAGGGTTTCTCATCTATTGCTTCATCTCTGATAAAGCTGACACAGAAGAATGCTCCATTTGTGTGGTCTGATGAATGTGAGGAGAGCTTTCAGAAGCTCAAGGCGGCTTTGACCACAGCCCCAGTACTTGTGTTACCATCAGCTTCAGGGTCTTACACGGTGTATTGTGATACTTCTAGAGTTGGGATCGGTTGTGTATTGATGTAGGAGGGTAGAGTTATTGCATATGCTTCTCGGTATCTAAAGACTCACGAGAAGAACTACCCTGTTCATGATTTAGAGTTAGCTGCTATTGTTTATGCCATAAAAATTTGGAGGCATTACTTGTATGGTGTATCTTGTGATGTGTATACAGACCACCGCAGCCTCCAGCATTTGTTTAAGCAGAAGGATCTCAATTTGAGGCAGCGGAGATGGCTTGAATTGCTTAAGGACTATGATATTACTATTTTGTACCATCCCGGGAAACTGTCTAAACTGTCAGCAGGTCATTGAACCGGAAGGCTATTAGTATATTCCAGTGTATTGATATTCCTGAGTGGAAGTGGGAAAGAATTACTATAGACTTTGTTAGTGGACTCCCTCGGACAGCGAGGTTGTTTGATTCAGTTTGGGTGGTGGTGGATAGGCTGACCAAGTCAGCTCACTTCATCCCAATGTGTACTACATACTCCTCGGAGCGGTTGGCAGAGATATTCATCCGTGAGATTGTGAGATTACATGGAGTTCCCATTTCTATTATATCAGACTGAGGTACCCAGTTCACTTCTCAGTTCTAGAGGACATTCAGCTAGAGTTGGGTTCACAGGTAGAGCTGAGCACAGCATTTCATCCACAGACGGATGGGCAGTCTGAGCGTACTATTCAGATATTGGAGGACATGTTGCGTGCTTGTGTCATTGATTTCGGTGGTTCATGGGCCGATTACTTGCCTCTTGCGGAGTTTGCTTATAATAATAGCTATCAGTCCAGCATTCGGATGGCACCGTATGAAGCTTTATATGGGAGGCGGTGTAGGTCTCCAGTCGGTTGGTTTGAGCCCGGCGAGGCTAGATTGTTCGGGACAGAGTTAGTTCAGGATGCCTTAGACAAGGTAAAGTTGATTAAGGAGAGACTTCGCACAGCTCAGTCGCGTCAGAAGAGTTATGCGGACCGGAAGGTCCGAAATGTGTGTTATTCAGTGGGTGAGAAGGTGTTGCTAAAGGTTTCGCCTATGAAGGGCGTTATGAGATTTGGAAAGAAAGGGAAGTTAAGCCCAAGGTTTATTGGACCTTTTGAGGTGCTTAGGAAAGTTGGGGAGGTGGCCTACATGCTTGCCTTGCCACCTAGTTTGTCGGGAGTTCACCCGGTGTTCCATGTATCCATGCTCCGAAAGTATGTCGGAGACCCGTCTCATGTGTTAGACTTCAACATGATACAGCTAAATGAGGACTTGACTTACGAGGCCCCCGGGACCCCAACGAAAACCACCAACATACTCCAAAACATGATACGGACTTGTTCCAATCACAGAAACACCATCCTAAACATCAAAATCACCATTTACACACGGATTCAAGCCTAAGTTTCTTCAAAACTTTCAAAACTAACATTCAATCCAAACCCCGATGAAACGACGTCCGAATGACCTAAAAATTTGCAGACATATCCAAAATCACATAACGAAGCCCGTCGTTACGGGAATTACCAACCCGTTACCTTGAATTGCCATATCTTATGCTTTCATATCAGTATTAGAGTGTATTGGATGAGTTGGGGTGATTCGGGTTGAAAATGAAGCAAATAGCATGTTTTAAGGAAGCTTGAATATGGAAAGTCAACCTAGAGTTGACTATCAAGTTAGAGTGCTCAGAATCAATTCTGATGATTCGACTAGTTTCGGGGGATCATTTATGACTTAGGAGAGCAATCGGAATTGAATTCGGAGGTCCTGTGTAGTTTTAGGCTTGAATTGGCGAAGGTTGAATTTTGGCGAAATCCAAACGGTAGGTGAGATTTTGATCCAGGGGTCGGAATGGAATTCCGACAATTCCTGTAGCTTCGTTATGTGATTTTGGATATATCCGCAAATTTTCAGGTCATTCGGACGTCGTTTGATCGGGTTTTGGATTGAATGTTAGTTTTGAAAGTTTTGAAGAAACTTAGGCTTGAATCCGTGTGTAAATGGTGATTTTGATGTTTAGGATGGTGTTTTTGTTATTGGAACAAGTCCGTATCATGTTTTGGAGTATGTTGGTGGTTTTTGTTGGGGTCCCGAGAGCCTCGGGATGAATTCGGACCTTCAACCGGGCATATTGGACTTGGCAAAATCTGCAGGTTACTGTACAGGCAATTAGACCTTCGCGTTCGCGTGACATGGGTCGCGTTCGCGAAGGCCAGGTGGGCTAAAGCATCACGTTCGTAGCAAGGGCGTCACGTTCGCGTAGGTCAGGTGGAGTGAAGCTTCGCGTTCGCGTGACTGGTAGTCGTGATCGCGTAGAAGGAAAAGGGAGAGCTTCGCTTTCGCGTGGGGGTATACGCGTTCGCGTAGAAGTGAAATCAGGCGGCTGGGGAAATGAACATCGCGGACGCGTGAAGGGACGTCGCGTTCGCGATGAAGCAATAGAACTGGGCATCGCATTCGTGCGAAGAGCATCGCGAACTCGTAGGTATGAAATTTTCTGGCAGTGAATTAAATAATAGAACAGAGGGCTCGCGGGTTCATTCACCCAAAACCCAATTTTACACCGTCCGAATGACCTGAAAATTTGCAGACATATCCAAAATCACGTAACAAAGCTACAGAAATTGTCGGAATTCCATTCCGACCCCCGGATCAAAATCTCACCTACCATCCGGTTTTCGTCAAAATTCAACCTTCGCCAATTCAAGCCTAAAACTACACCGGGCCTCCGAATTCAATTCTGATTGCTCTCCTAAGTCATAAATGATCCCCCGAAACTAGTCGAATCATCAGAATCCGATTCCGAGCACTCTAACTCGATAGTCAACTCTAGGTTGACTTTCCATATTCAAGCTTCCTTAAAACGTGCTATTTACTTCATTTTCAACCCGAATCACCCCCAACTCATCCAATATACTCTAATACTGATATGAAAGCATAAGATATGGAAATGCAAGGTAACGGGGTGGTAATACTGTAACAACGGGCCGGGTCGTTACATTATGATATATTTTATTTGGGTGTGACCGAACCGTAAGGCTGCCTACGTATCTTGTGGTGACAAGAATCAGGTCGAACGTAGTTCAAAGGACTACTTTTGTTACTATTTCTTTTTCTCTTTTTTTTTCTTCTTTTTTTTCCTTTTTTGTCTTTTTTTTTCTTTTTCTCATTTCCTTTTTTTCTTCTTTTTCTCTTTTCCTTTTTTTCTTCTTTTTCTCTTTTTCTTTTATTTTCTAGGTCCTGACTCTATTTCTGATTCCAAGAGAGGGGTACGAAACAAAAATTAGGGCTCAAAATGGGTAGCAAAGGATAAAAGTGTTTGTGTAGCAGAATAAAAGGCCTTCGTCATACCAATCTCTAAGAATGCCAAGTATAAGCGTGCAATTGAAGATAAGCAAAGAAATCATGCACAATATCTACTGATGGCATCATCACAAACAGAAAGTGCCGACAAGCAATACCTTTGTCTCAATGAATGATCCTTGCCAATTCAGAGCAAACTTGATTCAACATTACCTTGATGTGGAAAAATATATTTCAGCACTGACTGATTTACCTCAAACTGCTTGAGAAACATTTCCTTGTTGTATGCTCTTATCAAACTCTTGATTTCCATTACTGCCTCAGTTTCACTCAATTCAAACTTCAGTTTATCTCAGAATGCGTGAATCTCTACTTATTTCCTCAAACGCCTCTTTTTTCATGTTCAAAATTGTGCCATTGTTTCATGATCAGACTAGCTTTCAAGATCAGGCTGAGAATTATGCGTGCATGTCATGTCACTTGAGTTAGGATGAAGAGAACTATAAGAGAAAAAGTAGCCTAAACAAAAACTGACCAAAACTTATTGAAAACATGAGATTGCATTAGACAGATGGTGAAAAGGGTTTGAACAAAACAAGCAAAACAGACATGGGTTGCAACCCTGGAACAATCCTAAAGAACATAGACGATTTACTACAACTAAACAAACTAGACAAAATGAGAAGAAGAAAATTTTGAGCCACAAGATAATATCCGGATTACAACCCTGAAGTAACCCAGATAAGCAGAAATGACAATAAAATAAATCACCAAAACTCCTCCCTGGCTAGCCAAGAAAAGAGTGTCTTTCCAATCACCAAGCTCGACATTTTAGCCACTGGGTTGCACATCAAAATTACTAGGACCTTCACCAATTTCAACATCATTAACTTCAGCCAGCAACATCCCAAGAGGATTCTTATACTCCATGTCACCATGCATCTTTCCCACAAAGCTTACATCATCATGTGCAGGTAAAGAATTATGTGCAATGTTAGGTATCTGGAGCTGGGAATGCGGTCGTTTTGACTGGTGGAGCATGGAAAGTTTGGGAGGAAGTGCCAGGGTAATTGTGGTAAGGGGTGAAGACTGGTGCGTGTTGAGGAGAAAGGTCAACGGTAGTAGGCACCTGGAGTTGTGATAGTGGTGGAATGGAGGCATGATTTTATGTATAGTTGGTAGGGAATGAAGGTGGAGGATGTTCCTTAATCCAGGCATGATACATTTCTCCAATCTGTTGTTTCAACCTTTGGACCTCATCTTTCAATTCAGACTCCGACATCTCAACCTCCCTTGACGGGTTACAACTCTTGTGTCCAGGTCTTTGCTAGCCATGCGTACCTTGCCCTTTAACCTTGTGTTGTCCAGATGAATCGCTAAAGTGCCACAAACTAACCACCCTCTGTTATGGCAACAGTGAAAGTAACAAAGCGGAGTAAAACAAAGCCAACATGTTAGCGTTAGAGCATTTATCAGACAGAAATATCACATTGCGTGCAATGCCCTAGCAATAATTAATGGTTCTAGAATGGCTTCGAGGGTCAAAAGAACATTTCTCATTATCCCAATTTTGTTCACTTCAACCTTCTTTTTCTTTCTTTTCCAGCACTTCTTGGATTGTTCATTTTACTTCCCCTCCTTTTCTTTTTAATTTGTCACTCTTTTCTTTCCTCTCATTTCTCACATCCACAATTCATTCTTTTTTTTTTTTTGGTTTTCAGAAAAAATGACTCGATCGAACCCTATGTAGGTTGCCTACGTATCATGCCCCTCATGAATCAGATCAAGCGTAGTTCTTGAAAAGTAATGGATAAAATAAACTAAGAAACAAAAATCTTTTTTGGAATTTTCATTTATAAATTTTTTTGGTTTTTCAAATACAAAATAGGAAGTACTATAACAAAAGACTCGACAATCTTAACTAGACTGACAAACTCGATACGACTGTACAAGACCAAAAATTAAAAGACAATCATAAGATAGACTAAAAAATTAAACAATTTCTTCAAGCAGCTCGTGCATGCTATGGTCTTTGACTAGAATGGTCCTGGGGTATTTATCATGCTCAAACTCTAGCAAATCGCTCCATACCTGAATGGGAAAAATAAGATTAAATAGAGTTAGTGACTCAAGACACATGCAAGAAAAAATTGGGCAATTTTTGAAAATTAACCACATGGCCAAGTGTGGCTATTAATGCAAACTCAACAAAGGTGACCTATAAGACATGGAAATACAGCTCATTAAGGCTTATATGAATTCAAACTCTCAATAATCATGGCCCAAGACCGAACGACAAAAATGACCCATTTTGCAAAAAACAGCCGATATGGCTAGAAGTGGCTAAAGATGCAAACTCAAAAGGAATGACTTTAAATTAATATGACTCCTAGTTACAGACTCAAAATTCTAATATATGAGTAATTGAACCACTTTTGCGAAAATGATCCCATTTTGCAAGAACGGCCAATGTGGCCAAAGTGGCTAAAAATGCAAACTGAAAAAGGGCGGACCCTAAATAAATATGACTCCTAGTTGTAGACTCAAAATACTAATATATGAGTAATTGAACCACTTTTGCGAAAATAACCCCATTTTGCAAGAATGGCCGATGTGGCCAAAAGTGGCTAAACATGCAAACTCGAAAAGGAAAGACCTTAAATTGATATGATACCTAATTGTGGACTCAAAATCCTAAGACATAGGTGTATTTAACCACTTTCGCAAAAATGACCCCATTTTGCAAGAATGGCCGATGTTGCCAAAAGTGGCTAAACATGCAAACTCGAAAAGGAAAGACCTTAAATTGATATGATACCTAATTGTGGACTCAAAATCCTAAGAAATGGGTTTATTGAACCACTTTTGCAAAAATGGCCCCATTTTGCAAGAATGACCGATGTGGTCAAAAGTGGCTAGACGTGCAAGATTTGGCTAAGACCCCGCAAAGCCAAGAACCTAAGACTTACTAGGATGACCGGACCCTATATGGGTTGCCTACGTATCTCGCCCCTAGAGACGAGAATCAGGTTTGCGTAGTTCGGGAAGATGCAATTAATTTGTAAAAAGCTATATTTTATCTTTTTGAAAAAAAGATGGAAAAATATAAAATCTTTTTGCATTTTGCATTGTCAATTTTTTTGAATTTTTGGAAAATAATGAAAAAGTGTAAAATCTTTTTGGATTTTTCATTTTCAAATTTTTTTTGAATTTTTGGAAAATAATGGAAAAGTGTAAAAAGAATCTTTTTGGATTTTCACATTTTTATTTTTTTGGATTTTTCTTGAAAAAGTTGTGAAAGAAAAATGCAACCGGACCCTATTTTCTTATTTTTTTGACCCTTCTTTTCCAAACATCGGTCCGCCAAATGACCTTTTTACCCTCAAAGATGCGATATTTAGCACATAGGATGATTACATGTCATTTTGGGCCACGGACCCATTTTGACTAAATTTGGACAAGTTTTCTACAAAGGGACACGATACCTGGGACCGAACCCTGCTAGGTCTAAATGACATGATACAAAAAGTATGACCTAAAGACTGACCTACGGTTGGGGTTCACTAGAGAAGGCAATTCGGGGCGGCACGTGGTCAATGGCGGCTGCTCTAGCTATCCGCCCACTCCACGCTTCCACGCCACCCCCCTTAAAGACACAGGGACTCACAAAAAGGCCGTGTACGCTCAAACGTACTCCGGAAGACTTGTTGCAGAAAGAAGACTCGGGATTATGCAAATGATGACAGTTATGAAGCAGTAAACACATAAAGCCAAAACTATACAAATAAGCAACTAGCAAATTACAAAATTATAAAAACATAATAAAAATCAAGTAAAGCTAATGAAAAAGCATAAAAACCTCAACCAAATATTCTAAAAGCCAATAAAATCAAGTACTAGCTCGAACCCGCAATGTCCCCAACAGAGTCGCCAGAGATGTCACACCCCCTTTTATACCAAGCCTTCCGCTAAACCTTCTTAGATAAATAAAAAGATTTTAGTAAAATCTTGAAAAGGATTATTCAATTTTTGAAAGTGACAAATATGGTGTTCAAAAGGAAATTATTCAGAGTCGCCACCTGACATTTGATTTCGGTGTGCCATGCCACCGTTTTTCTAAAAACAGTTCTTTTCCATTCAAAACACTTGAGACTCTAAAAACTAAGTCTACACCAGAGATTCGGGTAAGGGTGTTCATTTGACTCGGGGAGAAGGTGTTAGGCATTCCCCAAGTCCCGTGAAGGTCACGGTTGCGTACTCGATCAAGTTGGCTTTCAAAACATTCAAATTGAGGTAAACACAAACAAAAATAGAATAAGCACACAAGAGGCTCGAGGTCGTCCCCACCTAAATAAAAGAAAATGAAAATAAAAAGAAAAGAAAAATCCTAAGCTAAGCTATACTACGGCCGCTCCACCACATTCGCCAAGGCCTCCAGAATATTTACATAGTTCTTCGGGGCATACCCCGGATAATAATATATACAAACTCTTCGGGGCATTCCCCAGATAAATGTAACTAAGGGACAACCTCTCACCTTAAAATCAACAAAACCTTAGAGATTGCCTACCCAAGTGTGACCAGCCTAAACATGCTCTTAACGATTTAATTAATAAAGATTCTTTTTATTTTTGACTCTCGAATCCCTGCCATACCTTGATACTCTTTAAGATTTAACATCAAGGCTTTACATCATTCAACTTTTCAATGTAATCTAAACTACTACTATTGTTTACTTTAGAATAGCATCTAACACATAAATTCAAATGACTTGCTGTAACTTAACATTATTTATCTTATATTAAGACAAAAACAAACAAGCTATAAGCATTTTCACACTTTAATCCGGCATGAAACTCCACAGAATCAATAACAAGCAATTTCACACTTAATATGAACTAAAATGCGACAATAAACAAATGCAGAACATTCATATATGAGACGAGAAATCGGAAGTAGAGTTTAAGATGGGATCTCAAAATGAACCTGAGCTTTACAAGTATTTGAGCAAAAATTGTGGAACGGGGCTGGAACCGGAACTTAAATTGGAACCATGGATGGAGGTCAATAAGCGGAAGCAAACTTGAGCTCGCCTAAACTCAGTCAAATCCCCAATCGCAGAAAAAGATCAAACATCTAAAGCCCTCGAAATTAAGAAGAAGCAAACTTTTATTTTTGTGTGTTCTTTAGGTTTTAGGAGATCTGGTAGCCGCTGCTGCTGGTTTTTGGCGATGGGAAAGGGGTTGTCGGTTCTGCCGCTGGGGTCTGGCGGAGATGGCAGTCACCACTCTCTCTGTTCTGTTTCATTGCAGACGTGAGTTTAAGAGAGAGTGGGGAGGGGCTGTGTGCAAGGGTGTGGTTGTGTGGCTGGGCGATAGAGATGGGTGAATAGGAAGGGTGGAAACGGCGAATGGAGTTCTGGTTTCCAACGTATGTGGCAGCTGAATAGTGGTAGGGTGACGGTTGTGTGCTCTGTCTATTAGCTGCTGGGGAGAGAAGAAGCAGAAGTGGCGGCTGCCCTTCTCTTTTAGTTAGCTGCTAGGGTTTTTTTAGTGTTCTCTCTTGTTTTGTTATATTGGGAAAAGAAGGGATGGGTAAGGTGTAACGACCTGGCCGGTCATTTTAGAAAATTACGCCCCGATCCCCCAATTTAACTACTCCCCTAAGTTCATTTCTGCTATTGTGGTTTGCCGGGAGGGTCAGTTCTGAAATTCGGAGTGTTTTGGGACACTTAGTCCCTAAATAGAAGCTTTATAGTTGGAAAATGGCCCATCGTCGGAACAGTGTCAAGACGACCTTGGAACGGAAATCTGATGGTTCCATTAGTTCCGTTAGGTGATTTCGGGGTTGGGAGCGCGTTCGGAATGTAATTTGGAGGTCTGTAGCTCAATTAGGCTTGAAATGCCGAAGTTTGAAATTTTGGCGAAATCCGAACGATAGGTGAGATTTTGATCCAGGGGTCGGAATGAAATTTCGACAACTTTTGTAGCTTCGTTATGTGATTTTGGATATGTCCGCAAATTTTCAGGTCATTCGGACATCGTTTGGTCGGGTTTTAGATCAAATGTGCAATTCGGAAAGTTTTAAGAAATTTAGGCTTGAATTCGATGTGAATTATGGGTTTTGATGTTGTTAGGCATGTTTTTATGATTGGAATAAGTTTGTATCACGTTTTGGAGTAGGTTGGTGGTTTTCGTTGGGGTTCCGGGGGTCTCGGGATGAATCCGGGGGTCCAATCGGGCTATTTCATGCATTTTGGAAATGTTGTTAACTGTTTGTATGTGCTGCAAACGAATGCTCTATGCGATCGCAATAGGCTGATGCGATCGCATAGAAGGTTTTTAAGAGGCCAAGTATTTGTTCTAAGCAATCACGGGCAAGGTTATGCGATCGCATAGTATTGGAAGGTTGTGCTCTGTGATCGCGTATAGCCCTATACGATCGCATAGTGTATAGAGAAGGGGGCCCCAGACCCAGCTTTTTGTTCAATGCGATCGCGGAGCAAGGTATGCGATCGCATAGGTATATTTTGGTGAGCATTGCGATCGCATTGAGGACTATACGATTGCATAGAGTAGTTTGGCGAGGGTCAAAAATTTGTTCTATGCGATCGCAACAGGGTTCATGCGATCGCATAGAGTAGAAATGTCTGGCAGTGACTTAAGTCCAGAAACATTTTAGCTGCGACCCCATAAAACAAAAATGCCATTTTTGAGATCCAAGAGAGGGAATTGAAGGGGAAACGCTGGGATATCATCGGGAAATCATCAGGGGTAAGTTTCTTGGCCTTAATTCGTTAGTTTATCATGAAATCCGTGGTTATTTCATTGTTAATGGAGGGTTTGAGCCCTAGGCCTAAATTTTAGAAAATTTTTGATTTGGATGGGCAAACGGAGTCCGATTTCGATAAATTTCATATGCACGGACTCGTATTGAGATAAGGAAACCGAATATATAACATTCGTGGTTTTTCGATAATCGTACCGAAAGTCGGGTTTTGGCAACTTGTGGGTTTTGGTGTATTTTGAATTGTTTTGATTGGGTAATACCCAATTGGCCTATTTTGATATGATTCTATTGATTTTTCTCAGATACTACGCCTGTGGAGGCCGACATTCGTGGCAAGAGAGTTGTCTCTTAGCGGTTTTGTACCGGAATTGAGGTAAGTGGCTTGTCTAACCTCGTGTGGCGGAAACTTTCACCCCTAGGATATTATGTGATAGTTTAAATGCCTTGTACGCGAGGTGACGGGCGTGTACATGCGCTGGTTGTTGTAACACACACTTTGAATTGTCCGATTAGTGATATTCCTGCTCTTAGATGATAAAAGCGTTACTTCTATCCGGTATTAGTTAGAAAAGTATGAATAGCTAGGATTCAACATGTCTAATTGCCTAGTTAACTTACTTGAACTTCTTGATAAATTGTTGGCACTAGTTTCGGTGAAGTTGTAGTTTAACATATTATATTCTCTCTGGGCGTTCCTTTATTGCTTGAGTTATTGGTAGGGACTACAGGTTCGATTCCCGGAGATCCTGATTTTTATTGAGTTATTACTTGCTGCTAGCTTAAATTGTAGACGGTTGTAGAAATCACTTTACTGTTGTCATTTCAGATTCATTATTATTTAAACTGCTTATTATTGTTATCATCATTATATTATTGTTCTCTCAGTAGGGCCCTGACCTTCCTCGTCACTACTCCATCGAGGTTAGGCTTGGCACTTACTGAGTACCGCTGTGGTGTACTCATGCTACTCTTCTGCACACTTTTGTTGTGCAGATCCAGGTACATCAGGATAGGCTCATACTAGGTGATTCAGCAGCACTTTGGGAGACCTCGAGGTACGATCTGCTACGTTCGTGGATCCGGAGGCCCTCCTTCTATTCTGATAGTATTATTAGATGTTTTCCTTCATTTTGTTGTTAGATACTCTTTACATATAGAGCCACGGTTGTATGCTCTCTTTTAGTCTGTGTTGCCCGTGGGATTCCGGGTCTTGGAGGTGTTTTATACAGTGTGTTTGATGGGTGTATGTGCCAAGCGACACGGATTTCATTTCCTTTTTATACTATCTTCCGCTATTTCTTAATTAATGTTCATAAAATGGTATATTTCGTAACGTGTTAGGCTTACCTAGTCGCGAAGACTGGGTGTCGTCATGACATGTTCACGATTGGTGAACTAGGGTCGTGACAAGTTGGTATCGGAGCTCTAGGTTCATAGGAGTCACGGGACACAGACCGGTTACTTAGAGTCTCGCTGATCGATACGGAGACGTCTGTATTTATCTACGAGGGGCTATGTAGCTGTTTAGGAAACTCTTCATTTCTTTTGGATTCCTTGTCGTGCGAACTTTTCGGCACCAAATCTAAACTATTGCTTTCTATTCTCTCACAGATGGTGAGGACACGTGCTACTCGTGACGATCAGGTACCCGCGCCCCCTACTGTCGCTGTCAGAGGCCGGGGCCGAGGTAGAGGACGAGGACGCGCCCGAGGTGTAGCCACAACACCCGCGCGCGCTGCCGCTGAGGGGCCACAGGTGGATCAGGTTGGAGCGCAGGCACCTGGTACACCAACTACAGCTGTTACTACTCCAGCACTCCAGGAGACCCTGGCCCAGTTCATGAGTATGTATACCACTTTGGCTCAGGCAGGGTTGCTTCCTCTCACTGCAGCTACATCCCAGACTCCTGCAGCTGTTACACTTGAGCAGCGAGTGTTAGTGGGACAGGTTCCGGAGATTATGATTATGCCTCCTACTGCCCCAGCACAGCCCGAAGGTGGACCAGCTGTTCAGCGGTTTGGCTTCAAATGATGCATTGGGTTTTCTGGAGGAATGTCATTGTATTCTTCGTACCATGGGGATTGTGGAGACTAGCGGGGTTTTCCTTCACTGCTTTTCAATTTCGTGGGGCCGCTTATGATTGGTGGCGCACGTATGAGTTGGATAGTCCAAAAGAGTCTGCTTCATTGACCTGGACGCAGTTTTCAGATATGTTTTTGAGAGAGTTTGTTCCTCAGAGCCTTAGGGATTCTTGGCGCTCGGAGTTTGAGCGATTGCGACAGGGGTCCATGTCAGTATCAGAGTATGCTATCAGTTTCACCCGTCTAGCCAGGCATGCACCGGCTTTGGTAGCCACAGTTCGGGAGAGGGTGCGGAGATTTATTGAGGGCCTTGTTCCGCCTATCCGATCCAGCATGGCCAGAGAGCTGGAGACAGATATATCTTATCAGCAGGCAGTTAGCATTGCCAGGAGGATTGAGGATATGCTCGCCAGAGAGCGAGGGGAGAGAGAGGCCAAGAGGTCTCGAGAGTCGGGTCACTACTCTGGTGCACGTACCTCATTAGTCGGTTGTTATGGTAGGGGTTATTTTGGCCGCCTTGTTCATTCAGCCTTGCCAACAGCCAGTAGTACTCCATCTCTACCGACACCTCAAGAGCCTTATTATGCGCCTCCAGTTTCTAGCGAGTCTCCTGCGTGGGGTACTTCCAAAG
Source organism: Nicotiana noctiflora (assembly GCA_032618575.1). Taxonomy (NCBI): domain Eukaryota; kingdom Viridiplantae; phylum Streptophyta; class Magnoliopsida; order Solanales; family Solanaceae; genus Nicotiana; species Nicotiana noctiflora. The sequence continues at coordinate 47,751 of JASVEL010004524.1, forward strand.
ATCAGTCCAGCAGACTTAGCTCCAGTTAGTTGCAACTACAGCATTCTCCCAAATCTTACTATGAGTGTGGTGATACCCATTATATGGTGAGGGATTGCCCTAGACTTGGGAGGAGTGCAGCCCCACAGACTTCTCATTCATAACGCGCTCAGCAGAGTTCTCAAGCCATGATCACAGCTCTAGCTGCTACCCCACGTGCCCAACCAGCTAGGGGCGGAGGTCGGGGAGATAAAGGCAGCCCTCGAGAGAGGGGACGAGCAAGATATTATGCTATTCCTATTCATACTGAGGTTGTTGCATCTGATTCTATTATCACAAGTATTATTTTGGTTAGTCACAGTGAGGCATTGGTTCTATTCGACCCTGGTACCACTTTCTCATATGTGTCTTCTTATTTTACTTCTCATCTGGGTGTGCCTCGGGATTCTTTGAGTGCCCCCATTTATGTTTCCACTCCGGTGGGTGATTCCTTGACTGTGAACCGTGTGTATCAGTCGTGTTTGGTTACCATTTGTGATTTTGAGACCAGAGCGGATCTATTGTTGCTCGGGATGGTCGATTTTGATATTATTCTGGGCATGGACTGGTTGTCGCCCCATTATGCTATTCTTGATTGTCACGCCAAGACCGTGACGCTGGCTATGCCGGGCATTCCACGTATTGAGTGGAGTGGTACTCTAGATCACACCCCTAGCCGTGTCATTTCCTTTCTCAGAGCTCAGCGTATGGTTGAGAAGGGGTATGCTGCTTATTGAACTTATGTGCGGGACGTCAGTATTGACACTCCCTCTATTGATTCTGTTCCTGTGGTACGTGACTTTGCTGATGTATTTCCAGCTGATCTCCCGGGTATGCCGCCCGACAAAGATATTGATTTTGCTATTGATTTGTTGCCGGGCACTCAGCCCATTTCTATTCCACCGTACCGTATGGCTCCTCCTGAGTTGAAGGAGTTGAAGGATCAGTTACAGGAGTTATTGGGTAAGGGTTTCATTCGACCCAGTGTTTCGCCTTGGGGTGCTCCTGTGTTGTTTGTGAAGAAAAAGGATGGTTCTATGCCTATGTGTATTGACTATCGTCAGCTGAACAAAGTTACAGTGAAGAACCGGTATCCTTTGCCTCGCATTGATGATTTATTTGACCAGCTACAGGGCGCACAGGCGTTTTCTAAGATTGATTTGCGCTCTGGGTATCATCAGCTGAAGATTCGGGAGCCAGATATCTCGAAGACTGCCTTCGGGACTCGGTATGGTCACTATGAGTTCCTCGTGATGTCTTCTGGGCTGACTAATGCACCAGCAGCCTTTATGCATTTGATGCACAGTGTGTTCATGCCTTATCTGGACTCGTTCGTGATTGTTTTCATTGATGATATTCTAGTATATTCCTGGAGTCGGGAAGAGCACGAGCAGCATTTGAGGATAGTGCTTCAGATCCTGAGGGAGAAGCAGCTTTATGCCAAGTTCTCTAAATGTGAATTCTGGTTGAGTTCGGTGGCATTTTTGGGCCACGTGGTATCGAGTGATGGTATTCGAGTAGATCCGAGGAAGGTGGAGGCCGTGCAGAGTTGGCCTAAACCCTCCTCCGCGATTGAGATTCGCAGTTTCCTTGGCTTGGTGGGCTATTACCGTCGTTTCGTAGAGGGATTCTCTTCGATTGCAGCACCAATGACCAGATTGACCCAAAAGGGTGCACCTTTTCAGTGGACAGATGAGTGCGAGGCGAGCTTTCAGAAGCTCAAGACAGCTTTGACTTCGGCCCCTATATTGATGTTGTCTACAGGTTCAGGGTCCTATACTGTATATTGTGATGCCTCACGAGTTGGACTCGGTGCAGTATTGATACAGGACGGTAAGGTGATTGCCTACGCGTCCAGACAGCTGAAGGTGAATGAGAAGAACTATCATGTTCATGATTTGGAGCTAGCTGCTATTGTTCACGCCTTGAAGATTTGGCGTCATTACTTGTATGGGGTTCCTTGTGAGATCTATATTGATCATCGGAGTTTGCAGCATTTGCTTAAGCAAAAGGACCTGAATATGCGTCAGAGGAGATGGTTGGAGCTACTGAAGGACTATGATATTACTATTCTCTCATCCGGGCAAGGCTAATGTGGTTGCCGATGCCCTGAGTCGTCGGGCAGAGAGCTTGTGGAGTTTGGCATATCTACCAGCTTCGGAGAGGCCTATGGCGATGGATGTTCAGGCTTTAGCCAGACAGTTTGTTAGACTGGATCTTTCGGAGCCCAACCGGGTTCTGGCTTGTGTGGTTTCTCGGTCTTCTCTATTTGACCGCATCAGGGAGCGTCAGTTCGACGACCCTTATTTGCTTGTCCTTCAGGATAGAGTTCAGCGTAGTGATGCTCAAGATGTTACCATTGGGGATGATGGAGTTATGAGGATGCAGGGGCGTATCTGTGTGCCCAATGTAGATGATCTTCGAGGGCTGATTCTAGCAGAGGCCCATAGCTCGCGGTATTCTATCCATCCGGGTGCCCCGAAGATGTATCAGGACTTGAGACAACATTACTGGTGGAGGCGAATGAAGAGGGATATAGTTGATTATGTTTCTAGATGCCTCAACTGCCAGCAGGTGAAGTATGAGCATCAGCATCCGGGTGGATTGATGCAGCAGATTGAGATTCCAGAGTGGAAATGGGAGCGCATTACCATGGACTTTGTATCTGGACTTCCACGGACGGTTAGGAAGTTTGATTCCATTTGGGTTATTGTGGATCGGCTGACCAAGTCCGCCCATTTTATACCGGTGAGCACTACTTATTCATCGGAGCGACCGGCGGAGATCTATATCAAGGAGATAGTTCGGCTGCATGGTATTCCAGTTTCCATCATTTCAGATAGAGGCACTCAGTTCACTTCACGGTTCTGGAGAGCCGTACAGTAGGAGTTAGGTACTCGGGTGGAGCTTAGCACAACGTTTCACCCCCAGACTGATGGTCAGTCCGAGCGCACTATTCAGATTTTGGAGGATATTCTCTGTGCATGCGTGATTGAGTTTGGAGTTTCGTGGGATCACTTTTTGCCACTGGCGGAGTTTGCTTATAACAACAGCTATCAGTCCAGTATTCGGATGGCACCGTATGAGGCCCTATATGGTAGGAGGTGCAGGTCCCCCGTAGGTTGGTTCGAGCCGGGCGAGGCCAGATTGCTAGGTACTGAGAAGGTCCAGGATGCAATGGACAAGGTCAAGGTGATTCAGTACAGACTTCATGCAGCCCAGTCTAGACAGAAGAGTTATGCGGACAAGAAGGTCCGCGATGTGGCTTTTATGGTTGGCGAGCGGGTATTGCTTCGAGCCTCGCCCATGAAGGGCGTTACTAGGTTTGGAAAGAAAGGGAAGCTGAGTCCTAGATTTATTGGCCCTTTTGAGATTTTGAGCCGTGTTGGAGAGGTTGCTTATGAGTTGGCCTTACCTCCCAGCCTAGCCGGAGTCCACCCCGTATTTTATGTCTCTATGCTCCGGAAATACCATGGTGACCCGTCGCATGTATTGGATTTCACTTCTGTTCAGCTAGACAAGGATCTGTCTTATGTTGAGGAGCCAGTTGCCATTTTAGATAGGCAAGTCGGGAAGCTAAGGTCAAAGAACATCGCTTCAGTAAAGGTTCAGTGGCGGGGTCAACCGGTCGAAGAGGCGACTTGGGAGACCGAGCAGGATATGCGCAGCCAGTACCCTTATCTTTTCACCACTCCAGGTATGTTTTCTATGCTCGTTCGAGGACGAACGAATCTTTTAAGTATGGGAAGATGTAACGACCCGGCCGGTCGTTTTAGAAAATTACGCCCCGATCCCCCAATTTAACTGTCCCCCTAAGTTCATTTCTGCTATTGTGGTTTGCCGGGAGGGTCAGTTCTGGAATTCAGAGTGTTTTGGGACACTTAGTCCCTAAATAGAAGCTTTATAGTTGGAAAATGGCCCATACTCGGAACAGTATTAAGACGACCTCAGAACGGAAATCCGATGGTTCCATTAGTTCCGTTAGGTGATTTCGGGGTTGGGAGCGTGTTCGAAATGTAATTTGGAGGTCTGTAGCTCAATTAGGCTTGAAATGCCGAAGTTTGAAATTTTGGCGAAATCCGAATGATAGGTGAGATTTTGATCCAGGGGTCGGAATGAAATTCCGACAACTTCTGTAGCTTCGTTATGTGATTTTGGATATGTCCGCAAATTTTCAGGTCATTCGGACATCGTTTGGTCGGGTTTTAGATCGAATGTGCAATTCGGAAAGTTTTAAGAAATTTCGGCTTGAATTCGACGTGAATTGTGGGTTTTGATGTTGTTAGGCATGTTTTTATGATTGGAATAAGTTCGTATCACGTTTTGGAGTAGGTTGGTTGTTTTCGTTGGGGTCCCGGGGGTCTCGGGATGAATTTGAGGGTCCAATCGGGCTATTTCATGCATTTTGGAAATGTTGTTAACTGCTGGTATGTGCTGCAGACGAATGCTCTATGCGATCGCAATGGGCTGATGCGATCGCATAGAAGGTTTTGAAGAGGCCAAGTATTTGTTCTATGCGATCGCGGGCAAGGTTATGCAATCGCATAGTTTTGGAAGGTTGTGCTCTGCGATCGCGTATAGCCCTATGCGATCGCATAGTGTATAGAGAAGAGGGCCCCAGACCCAGCTTTTTGTTCTATGTGATCGCGGAGCAGGGTATGCGATTGCATAGGTATATTTTGGTGAGCATTGCGATCGCATTGAGGACTATGCGATCGCATAGAGTAGTTTGGCGAGGGTCAAAAATTTGTTCTATGCGATCACAACAGGGTTCATGCGACTGCATAGAGTAAAAATGTCTGGCAGTGACTTAAGTCCAGAAACATTTCAGCCGCGACCCCATAAAACAAAAACGCCATTTTTGAGCTCCAAGAGAGGGAATTGAAGGGGAAACGCTGGGATATCATCGGGAAATCATCGGGGGAAGTTTCTTGGCCTTAATTCGTTAGTTTATCATGAAATATGTGGTTATTTCACTGTTAATGGAGGGTTTGAGCCCTAGGCCTATATTTTAGAAAATCTTTGATTTGGATGGGCAAACAGAGTCCGATTTCGATAAATTTCATATGCACGGACTCGTATTGAGATAAGGAACCCGAATATATAACTTTCGTGATTTTTCGATAAGCGTACCGAAAGTCGGGTTTTGGCAACTTGTGGGTTTTGGTGTATTTTGAATTGTTTTGATTGGGTAATGCCCAATTGGCCTATTTTGATATGATTCTATTGATTTTTATCAGATACTACGCCTGTGGAGGCCGACATTCGTGGCAAGAGAGTTGTCTCTTAGCGGTTTTGTATCGGAATTGAGGTAAGTGGCTTGTCTAACCTCGTGTGGGGGAAACTTTCACCCCTAGGATATTATGTGATAGTTTAAATGCCTTGTACGCGAGGTGACGGGCGTGTACATGCGCTGGTTATTGTAACACACACTTTACTTGAATTGTCCGATTAGTGATATTCCCGCTCTTAGATGATAAAAGCGTTACTTCTATCCGGTATTAGTTAGAAAAGTATGAATAGCTAGGATTCAACATGTCTAATTGCCTAGTTAACTTACTTGAACTTCTTGATAAATTGTTGGCACTAGTTTCGGTTAAGTTGTAGTTTAACATATTATATTCTCTCTGTGCGTTCCTTTATTTCCTGAGTTATTTGGTAGGGATCTGCGGGTTTGATTCCGGAGATCCCGAGTTATTTGGTAGGGACTGCGGGTTTAATTCCGGAGATCCTCTGAGTTATTTGGTAGGGGCTGCGGGTTTGATTCCGGAGATCTCGAGTTATTTGGTAGGGACTGCGGGTTAGATTCCGGAGATCCTGAGTTATTGGTAGGAGCTGCGGGTTTGATTCCGGAGATCCCGAGTTATTTGGTAGGAGCTGCGGGTTTGATTCCGGAGATCTCGAGTTATTGGTAGGGACCGTGGGTTCGATTCCGGAGATCTTGAGTTTTATTAAGTTATTTACTTGCGCTAACTTAAATTGTAGACGATTGCGAAATCACTTTATTATTGTTATTTCGGACTCATTATTATTTAAACTGTTTATCATTGTCATCGTCATTATATTATTGTTCTCTCGGTAGGGACCGACCTTCATCGTCACTACTCCGTCGAGGTTAGGCTTAGCACTTGCCAGTACCGCGCGTGGTGTACTCATGCTACTCTTACTGCACACTTTTGTTGTGCGGATCCGGGTACATCGGGATAGGCTCATACTAGGTGATTCGGTTGCACTTTGGGAGACCTCGAGGTATGATGCGCTACGTCCGCGGATCCGGAGGCCCTCCTTCATTCGATAGTATTATTAGATGTTTTCCTTCATTTCGTTGTTAGATACTCTTTACATATAGAGCCACAGGATTGTATACTCTCTTTTAGTCCGTGTTGCCCGTGGGATTCCGGGTCTTGGAGGTGTTTTATACGGTGTGTTTGATGGGTGTATGTGCCAAGCGGCACGGATTACATTTCCTTTTTATACTATCTTCCGCTATTTCTTAATTAATGTTCATAAAATGGTATATTCTGTAACGTGTTAGGCTTACCTAGTCGTGGGGACTGGGTGCCGTCATTGCATGTTCAAGATTGGTGAACTAGGGTTATGGGAGATGGGCTGGGAGGTGGGCTACCCGTTTTGGGCCTCTTGTATTGCAAAATGGGGCCCAAAACTTGTAATTCTTTAATTTTAGCAATCTATTAAGTAAATAATCCAATGCTTTGAATTAAAACCAAATTAATTTCAATTAATTAAATAAATTATGTAATAGCATGAAACTATTTTTGTATTTTTTCAATTTTATGATAAAAATAATATAAAAGAGTTAAAATTAGTGTAAATAACTATAGGAGACCTAAATTAATTATTCTACGCTAAAACGGGTGAAATTTCGGGGATGGTCAAAAATTACGTGTCTACAACGGTCAATTACTAAATAACAACCACGATATTTAAACGGAAGTTCCTATTACTACAAACGTATTAGTCCAAAGGACTTATGTGGTTGTCGTAGGCCGATGCGTCCTACTACAATCGTATTACATTACTCCCAATTACATTGGACTGGCTGGCAAGGCACAAAATTGTATTCATTAGTCCTATAACACCGGCGCTCGGCCTATTACTAAACCTAAGGTCCGTTTGAATCTGTATTACAGTTAACACTAGATATATCTCATAATTCTGTGGACATAGGTATTAGTATTACTATGTTACAATAGAAATTATAGTAGAGTCCTACGACATAGGTCCTAGTACTTAAATACTTTAATATATTTTTTTTTTATCCTATGACTACATGGGTACCAACTTGATGTAAAATACGCTAGTCATTGTAACGACCGTCATCTATTTGTGATGACGATTTATATAGCCATACGTATTCCTCTCATATATCTGAGAGGGTAATACCCTACAATTTTTCATCATGTCATACATACGTCATTATCTGTGAAAAAATAACGTATGACACTTACTAGTAACATATAATGCTGTTGGACTAATACAATTGTAGTTAGTAATTCACCGTGAATTGTCACGACCCCAAATTCGGACGTGATGGCGCCCAGCACACTGCTAGGCCAGCCTGACCAATCAATAACAATAACGGAGCTAGGAGCTCGCCTTATCCCATGAAAACATATCAAGTCATAGAACAACAGTGATAGATATATATATCAACAGGGAACCAAGTCCCAAAAACATACCGACTCCCATAGACCGCAGAGTCAAGAGTTATGAGCCTCTACAGAGTATACAAAGTATAAATAGCGAATATAACTGTGCACAAGTATGGGATGGTCAGAGCAAAAATATAGACAAACTGGATAATCAAGTCCTGCGAACGCTGGCAGCTACCTCGACTGTCCAAAAGCACTCCCGAGCCGCAGTAGAATCAGCTCTGCTGTGATGTACCTGGATCTGCACACAAGGTGCAGGGAGTCGGGTGTGAGTACTTCCAACTCAGCAGTAATAAAAGTAAATAATGCTGAAGGGAAGAAAACCACGCAAAGCACTATCTCATGCTACACAATACAAAACTACCTTTTTATTCCATTCCAGCATACGTGAGTAGATTATTAGAAAATCTCAATTTTTAGCTTCTTTCTTTCATGATAACACACCAATACCTGGATACAATCTCAAGCAGTACAAATTCGCACTCAAATCAGCCCCTCGGGCGCAGTACTTCTTAACAATTTCCACCAGGAGATCTGGTCAATAAGTCAACTAATGCATATGTGCCAGTAATGTATGAGTGCTAAATGTTATGCCACGTAGTATACGTAAACCAATGTATGTATGGCATGCAATGCATATGACCGCAACGGCGTGTAGCCCGATCCAATTTGGGTACCCGTGCTCACTGTGGGGGTTCAGACTCCGGAGGGGCTCCTACAGCCCAAGCACAATATTAATATCACACCCGCTGCGGCGCGCAGCCCGATCCGTATACCACTGCGGCGTGCAGTCCGATCCATGCATGTGTATGCATATGCTCACATAAAATGTCATGCCCTAACATATGGCCCTCGGCCCCAATCGGTCTAACAAATAATCAAGAAAGCCGTACGGCAACAATATCATATTAGCTCATAGCTAAAAATGTTATTAAGACCTTGTTCAAGTTTTTCATAACCTTATAAAAATGCTGAATAGCAAAAATACCATTTAAAACCTTAAATTTAGATAAAATATGCACAGTGTTATCAAGACAATGATACCAATCCCTGAAGGATTCAAATAATTGGCACGAAGCCCAAACATGATAATTAGTCCAATTCATTTCAACAATTAAGTATTATTATTATTACGCGGGACGGACCAAGTCACAATCCCCAATGGTGCTCTACCCCACGCCCATTATCCGGCGTGCAAGTCACCTCAACACAGCACTAAGATGTGCAAGTCCGGGGTTTACTAACCCTCAGGACATCATTTACAAATATTACCCACCTCGAACCGGCAAAAACTCATGCCCGGGACGTCTTAGCTCCTCGAACCGGCATCCACGCACGTCAAAACTAGCCAAAATCAGTATAAATATATCAAAATAGGTTAATGGAACATAACATAATCGAAAGAACTCGAAAAATATCAAAAATCACGAAATTGGCAAAACCCGAGCCCCGGGCCCACATCTCGAAAAATTTCCAAACTCATATTTCCAGAACCCTCGTCTCGCCACGAGTCCATACATATAAAATTTACCAAAATCGGAGTTCGATTGGCCTTTCAAAACCAAAATATTTGTTTTCAATATCTAGGCCACAATCCTTCACAATTTCTACCCAAATTCATGAAGATTGATGTTAATTCTACCATAAAATAATGTTTTTGAGTCAAGAAACTTACCTCCGATGAATACCCGATGATTTCCCAGCGTTTTTCCATGATTTCTTCTCTCTAGGGCTCAAAATTATGTTTTGGCGTGTGAAACCCGTGAGCCCTCTGTTCTGCAAATTTAATTTCACTGCCAGACAAATTTGCTCTTCCCGTTCGCGTGAGCTCCCACGCATTCGCGATGCCCAGCATCATTTTACTCTTCGCGTTCGCATTACCTATTAGGCGCCCGCGATGCACTGATAAATTTTCTCTTCGCGAACGCGGCCACCATCCGCGCGAACGCGATTTTTCCCAGATTCCTTCTACGCGAACGCGTCCCTCCTCCTCGCGAATGCGATGAACAAGGTGCCCCAGCCTACGCGAACACGGGCCTTGCCCTTGCGAACGCGAAGGCTTAGATCTGCACAGTTATCTGCAATTTACAGCAGACTTTGCCAAGTTCAAAATGCCCGATTGATGGTCCAAAATCATCCCGAGGCCCCCGGGACCCCAACGAAAACCACCAACATACTCCAAAACGCGATACGAACTTGTTCCAATCATAAAAACACCATCCTAAACATCAAAATCACCAATTACACATGGATTCAAGCCTAAGTTTCTTCAAAACTTTCAAAACTAACATTCAATCAAAAACCCGACCAAACGACGTCCGAATGACCTGAAAATTTGCGGACATATCCAAAATCACATAACTAAGCTACAGAAATTGTCGGAATTCCATTCCGACCCCCGGATCAAAATCTCACCTATCGATCGGATTCGCCAAAATTTCAACCTTCGGCATTTCAAGCCTAAAATGATCCCTCGAAACTAGTCGAATCATCAGAATCCGATTTCGAGCACTCTAACTCGATAGTCAACTCTAGGTTGACTTTCCATATTCAAACTTCCTTCAAACATGCTATTTGCTTCATTTTCAATTCAATTCACTCCTAACTCACCCGATAGGTTCTAACACTGATATAGAAGCATAAAACATGTAATTACAACATAACGGGGTGGTAATTCTCGTGACGACAGGCCGGGTCGTTACATTCTCCCCCTCTTAAGCAAACGCTCGTCCTCGAGCGGACCCGAAGTTGTACTAGAAGCAACCCAATAGCTGAATGACCTTACCAAGCATATATTCGGGCGATCACACGTCACCCTATCTCTCATAAGTCCGAAAACACCATATAGCTGAAATTCCACAGACCATCTGAACTATAAATCATATTGCACTTTCTAAAATCATATGCCAAATGCTAATCCCATGCCTATACTCAGGATACACTCGAATCCACTGCAATAACCCGTATTCACTACTCCGAGTGAGATCATATGATTTATCAACAACCCAATCACTCGAGACGATAGTCTCTAATCACAACAACTGGCCACAATAACCAAATACTAGCTGAAAACCTCTTTCATTAGATAGAGTCTTATTCCAACACCTCTATATCCTGCCCACGGCAGCTGAAGCACGCGATATACCGAACCCATCTCTCAGGTTAACCATTCGTGAATCTATTTCCCTTTTAAAACTGATACCACAATAGGTTTAGGAGCCAAACCTCGATATTACCTTTCTAACAAGCTGAGATCAAATATACTCACACTCATTAATGGCTCAAATGATCATTTCGATTATAATACACCGCATTGGTGATATGACACCTCAACACCGGCCTAAGCCACGACGAGCACAACATAGGCTCCAATAGAAACGTCTGCACACACTCGAATCATGACAGCTCAAATCATGACAACTATCTCCAACAAATAGAGCTGCAATTCAATTCCTCTGTGCCATCATAACATAGAACTGAGATCGCGTCTCGCATTATAGAAATAGAGTACCTGAATCCTCCTCGAGAGGTCATAACATCACATGGCCTTGGCACGATTCGTGATTCTATCCCAACATTATTACTCATGAAGCACCACGAGTCACCAAGCTCAAAACGGTTAGCCACGCACAGATCTAGGTCTTGAACCCAAGCAATCAACCTCACCCACGGTGAAACAATTAACGTATGCTATCAAATCCTGAAAGGACACAACCGATGTGCCATTCGCCAAGCAATACTCTAAACAAACTTTTCCTCAGAAGTGAGGAAGTATTGTATACCAGGTAGCATATAACTAACTATATTTTCACAATATTCTGTTGCGGCGTGCAACCCGCTCCAATGACATACCCGTGGCGGCGTACCACCCGATCCAAATAACCCGTGGCGGCGTGCCACCCGATCCACACATAAATCTCGCAAAAAGAAAATGCATATCGAGTCGAATTTTCTCATTACCGCAAACATATATATATATATAGCCTCAAGCTCGGCCACATGAAAAGCATCTGACAACGTTCCTCAATACTGGAACTGAATCAATGGTAGATACCTCTACACTGACATCCGCCACCAAGGCCCAACTGACAAAGCAATGCCTACCAGCCGTCCGCTGGTCCTGGGTACAACTACCCTGTTGGAGCATACTCTGATGCTCTCTGCTACGCAATTTGTGCCATTTTCCGACAAAGTTCATATCACATTAGTCTAGACGACCTGACTTATGTCAACCAGTCTGCAATCATATACCATCATTCAAATTCATCGTATCAAGTAATAAGAGAGAGCCACTAGGGCTTCCAATTTTCAATAATCGCTAAACGGTACTGATACACACGATATACAACCACTGCATAGGCGGATTACGAGAACTTCTAGTCTCCAACACATATATAACACATGAATCACTATACCTGGTTCCACACTCCACCTTACGAATACATAATGCACATCAAGCGCCATTCGTACCATGAAAGCCTTTCAAGAAATTTCCCTATGCCATCAACAATTCGATCATCACAGTCGATCCGACAAGCGAACACCACTATACCACTAAATATTATCAGTTTACATTACCTTGTCCTTTTTGGACCATATTCCCTGCCAAATTACTAGAATAGCAGTACCGTTTTATTAAATCATCAGAAAGATCGATTCTTAAATCACCTGCAGCCGTCCGCGCTACACAATAATTTTATTGACTTCCCATATATTATGAATTGATCTCAAAACCTTGAATATGCCATTATCAACTTTCCATAACACATCGTGTATACCATATCACACTAATACAACATGGAAATTCATATCCTTTTCCTCTACCGCAAACATCAGCGCACTCAACTAGTCAAGGACTTTCATGGTCCCATATAGAGAAAACTCATTACCCATTCCAAGACTTGCATATCAACAAGAAATGTACTCATTTTCAAACCATGGTAAAACAGATCACAAACTCTTTCTTCCCATTTGTTGCATAAGTTTAACTGCTAGGACTGAGTCCTTATACCCATATCAAGTTACACAACTGTTAGCACTCAAGAGCTTTGCTGCACAATATCTGCAAGATTCATTACTTCAACCACATACCAGGAATTAATCGTATTCCTTTTCATACCATTCTGGTTTATTAACAAGTTGTTCCATTTACCCAGTTTCCTTTCTGATTCATCATTAATTTCATATCAGTCTTTACTGTAGTACGACAATGCCTTACCACACAAGACTTGTACACAAGACCACACGGTCTAAGACCCATAGGCCACTGAATACTCTCTCAATGTTTCCGAGAAGTACCATATTCTACCACACTTTATTTTGATGAACTTCCCGCGATTTTTTAAATTTGTTATCATTACTTCCCAATACGGATACGTAGAATCCCATCATTCACATGATATAACACAAGCCTTGATCTTTTCTAACGAAACCGCCATCTTTAGCCAACATACACAATCTTAAGACACCTTACCATTACAAGCAAAATCTTGAACACCGCAAAAATCATTCTCGGGCGTCATTCACCCTTATTCAGCTGTAATTCAACTGTTTTATTGAACAGAACCACTCGTGCCTTGTTAGAACTCTGACATCGCAGAACATGATCACATATCGATACAATTAGCTATCTTTTAATTCTATACATCGAACACTCTTTACCAACATCAGTTCAAATCATCCTATTATTTCTTCATATCTACGAAGCACCATAACCTTTACAGAATTTCCCAACATACTTAGAGACATAACCAACATAGCACACAATAGTGCAATCAGTTAATCAATAGCAACCTCCCCAACTTAGCTCGAAGCCATATATCAAAGCACGTTTAACCGCTCATAGCATTCTTTACTCAAATGATGCCACAATGTTATAGTGAGATCAATCTCCGGTCATTTACAAGCTTTGACAGAGACTCAAATCATCAGAGACCTTAGCTCTTCTGCAATTTTTGCATTTATACACGCACCACCAATAAGCCCACTCTCTTTAGGTGACAGAAATCTTTCTAAGTCCCAGATTTTTCAAAAATTTCGGCAGAGTTCCCTTTGTAATTTGGCCTATCCACCTGCCAGAGAATCACCAAACCATTCTAACAATACATCCGCAACTCGACAAGACATCACAATGCATATCAACAACATTAGTCTCAATACTACACAAATCATATCATCATAATTGTTACATGAACATGCGTTGTACCTGCTCTAATCATAACACATATCAAATACCTTTCAATTACATATGAGAATCAACCCACCTACTTCTTCTCAATTTAGCATTTCATCACAATACCTTCCACCAGGATACACATAGTATAATCACTTTAGTCTTTCTGAGTTTAAACGCGTTCCACTACACATAAGGCACTTTACTTTCCCGCTAAGAGGCAATGAACATATTTCTCATGCCCATAACTAGGGCTACATATCAAATCACAACCAGAACTGAATACCTTAAAGCTCTCCCATTATCAAACTGCCATTTGCACAATAAAGATCAATACCGATCGTATGAACTTCATAATACCGGCCCGCGAAATTAGTACTTTGGTGCTCAAGCCATAGACAAAGATCTGGCCTCAAGTCCTCCTGACTGGCCCAACATGAACTCACGAAGATTATATCTCGCCCCTCGACCAGGGAGTCACAAGCCATCAAGGCAATTATATTACTGAGCGCTCGAGTGCGCGTACAGGCGTATGGAAGGAATTTCCAAGAATTATATCTGAAGCTGAATCAAGTACGCACGATAAGAATTCCAAGAAATGTGAAGTGTTTCCTAAAGGTTCGCGGCCTCCCGAGGATAAGTACAGGCGTCCCCGTACCGATCCACAAGACTCTACTAACCGGCTCAAGACTCATGAGGCCTAGTAAACCTAGGCTCAGATACCCTCAGCTATTCGAGACTTCAGGTATGTTTCTTGACCCGCTCGAGGACGAGCGTTTGTTTAAGTTGGGGAGAATGTGACGACCCGGCCGTCGTCACGGGAATTACCACCCCGTTATGTTGTAATTACATAATTCATGCTTTTATATCAGTGTTAGAGTCTATCGGGGAAGTTAGGAGTGAATTTGGATTGAAAATGAGGCATATAGCCTTTTTGAAAGAGACTTGAATAAGGAAAGTCAAACTGGAGTTGACTATTTGGTTAGAAGGCTCGGAATCGGATTCTGATGATTCGGTTAGTTTCGGAAGGTGATTTGTGACTTAGGGGAGCGATCGGAATTGAATTTGGAGGACCGGTGTAGAAATAGGCTTGAATTGGCTAAGGTTGAATTTTGGCGAAATCCGAACGGTAGGTGAGATTTTGATCCGGGGGTCGGAATGGAGTTCCGACAGTTGCAGTAGCTTCGTTAGGTGATTTTGGATGTGCCTGCAAAATTTCAGGTCATTCGGACGTCGTTTGGTCGGGTTTTTGATCGAATGTGTAATTTGGAATGTTTTAAGGAATTTAGGCTTGAATTCGATGCGAATTATGAGTTTTGATGTTGTTAGACGTGTTTTGAGGATTGGAGCAAGTTCGAATAAGGTATTAAGATGTGTTGGTATGTTTGGATGAGGTCCGGGGGGCCTCGGGGTGTTTTCGGATGGTTAAACGGAAGAAAATCATGGAAATTGCAGGTTGAAGAGTTCTGGTTCTGTCATTTTCGCTCCTGCGGAAATGTGGTCGCGGGAGCGAGTCCGCAGAAGCGGATATTGGAGCGCCGAAGCGCATGTGATCGCAGAAGCGGACGAGGTGCGCAGGAGCGGGTGATTTCGCAGAAGCGGAAGAACTTCCGCTGAAGCGGGGTCGCTGGTGCGAGCCAATTATCGCAGAAGCGGACGTTTGACCGTTTGGGCGAGACCGCAGAAGCGGTCGAGGATGCGCAGAGGCGGATTTGTCCGCAGAAGCGGAAGCTTCTTCGCAGAAGCGGGACCGCTTAAGCGGCCCTTTGTTCGCAGAAGCGGAAATGGCCGGCTAGGCCTGGAATCGCTGAAGCGACCCTTTGGTCGCGGATACGGATGCGTAGAAGCGGAAAATATTCCGCAGAAGCGAAAATCGCTGTAAGTAAGTGTATGAGAAGTTAGAAAAATTTCAGAACATTTCACACATTTTGGGTCTCGGCTTTAGAGGCGATTTGGGCGATTTTGAAGAGAAATTCAAGGGAAATCATCAGGTAATCTTCTATGGACTTAAACTATGATTAGTATTGGTAATATTATGCAATTATATCATGAAAATGGAGGAATTTGGGGAAATTTATGGAGGATTTAGCCCTAGGCTTGAACTTTAGAAAATCAAGGTTTTGAATGGGCAAATGGAGTCCGATTTTGGTAAAATTGATATGCTTAGACTCGTATTGAGATGAGGGTTCCGAATATGTGACTTTCGTGATTTTTCGACGAGCGTACCGAAAGTCGGGTTTTGACAACTTTGGGAATTTTGATGTAAATTGAGTTGTGTTGATTGGGTGTAGTCCCATTGGCCTAATTTGTTGTGTTTCTACTGTATTTGAGCAGATTCTACGCGTGCGGAGCTTGATTCTCGTGTCAAGGACATTGCGGAGTAGTCGTCGCGCGGTATTGAGGTGAGTAATAGATGTGGGTGATGACCGGCGGGTTCGAAACCCCGGTATACCACTTTGTGACGTTGTATAGCGGCGAGACACGTACTCTCTTGTGAGTGCGGGGTCGATCATGAACTGGAGACTACATATTAGTCCAACCTGTTGATCTTGTATTATTGGCTATTCTAGAGCCGTCGAACCTCCTTCTCGGATGGTTGCATATATATATATTGTGATAATGGCCACTCTTGAGCCGTTGAACCCCTTCTTGGGCGGTTGAGTATACATGTGGGCCGTGAGCCGGTTATTGGATCCCGCGAGGATCGTTATCATTGTCTTATCATATAGACATATGCTAGTTTACTACTAGTCCGCGGCTATTTTTGTTATTATGCCAATTCCAATCTCTGGAACTTGATATTATTGTTTTCCAACCGAAAAATGATAAAAGAGTTTTCAAAAACTATTTTTGAGCCTGCGAGGTTGTATCTGCATATTAGCCGACTAGTAGTGGATCGAGGCTGCGCGCCGCGGCGGGATATATGTTGGATCGGACTGCACGCGCGGAGAATATCTCTATGAGAGTGCTTGGGCTGTAGGAGCCCCTCCGGAGTCTGAACCCCCGCGGTGAGCACGGGTACCCAAAATTGGAGTCGGGCTACACGCCGTAGCGGTCATATCATGCATTGCATTGCATTTAGCTACATCTGCTAGTTGTTATGCTATTTATTGGTATTTGTTGGTACAGGTACAGTGAATATTGATTCTATGACAGGGTAGCTGATTATAGCCTTACATAGTGCTTTATTGCGGATTTCTTATCTGCGCTGTCTTACACTTGTTTATTACCACTGAGTCTGGCAGTACTCATTTTACTCCCTGCACCTTGTGTGCAGATCCAGGTACCTCTCAGCAGTGATCCAGTAGCTGTGCGAGGCGACATTTGTGGATATTCGAGGTAGCTGCAGAGTCCGCAGGACCCGATATTCCTTCTCACTGTCTCTTAATTTTTGTATTGACTTTTCTTTCCGCACTTGGCATCTTGTAAACCTTTATATACTTATGTTCAGTAGAGGCTCATGACTCTTGACCCTTGGTCTATGGGAGTTGGTGTATTATGGGACTTGTTTCCCCCGTTTTCGTACATATATCGCTGTTATTCTTGAATTAATTTGCTTAAATGGGTTAAAGAGAGCTTCTAGCTCCGTGGTTGATATTGATTGGTCAGGCTGGCTTAGCAATGTGTTGGGCGCCATCACGGCCGGATTTGGGGTCGTGACAAGTTGGTATCAGAGCCTAGGTTTACTAGGCCTCATGAGTCTTGAGCCGGTTAGTAGAGTCTTGTGGATCGGTACGGGGACGCTCGTACTTATCCTCGGGAGGCTGCGAACCTTTAGAAAACACTTCACATTTCTTGGAATTCTGTCGTGCGATCTTGTTGTTATGAGAACTGAACTTCTATATTCTATTCTCTCGCAGATGGCGAGAACGCGAGCATCGGGACGAGGTGGACGACCTCCATTGCCACTTGTTAGAGGTCGTGGGCGCGGTCGTGCTAGAGGTAGAGGTAGGGCAGCTGAGGCAGTGCCAGCTGACCCGCCTGTTGTACCAGTTCAGGAGCAGCCCCCAGTGGTTGATGCTCCAGCAGTCCCAGTTCAGGGCCAGACTATATCTATTGCTATTCCTGGTCTTCAGGAGACTCTTGCTCAGATATTATCAGTGTGTTCCGGTTTGGCTCAGGTAGTCTCAGCTACTGCTACTGTAGCGACATCTAAGTCAGGGGGTGGTCAGCAGACCCCCGCAGCTCGCACAGCTGACCCGGTTGTTCAGGGACTTCAGACGCCAGAGGCGGTCCCCGCTCAGGTGGTTGCACCGATTATTCCTCCAGCAGCACCAGCTCCAGCTCCAGAGCATATGATTCAGGCTATGCCGACGACGAGCAGCGTCGTCTTGAGAGATTTGGTAGACTTCAGCCACCCCATTTCAGTGGCGCTGAGGGCGAGATGCCCAGGGTTTCTTGGATAAGTGTCGAAAGATGCTGCGTACGGCTGGTATTCTTGAGTCCAGCGGAGTTTCATTTACTACATTTCAGTTCACCGGTCCCGCATTTGATTGGTGGGAGGAGTTTGAGAGGCGTAGGCTTGCAAGAGCAACACCTCTCACATGGCAGCAGTTCTCTACTCTCTTTCTAGAGAAATATGTACCTCAATCTCGTCGCGAGGAGCTACGTCGCCAGTTCGAGTGGTTGATTCAGGGCGACATGTCTGTGACTCAGTATGAGCTTAGATTCACTCGGTTGGCTAGGCATGCCACATGGATGATCCCCACTGATAGGGAGAGGATCAGGAGGTTCATTGATGGCCTCAACTACTCTATCCGTATTCTTATGACCAGCGAGCGAGTTCTGTCATCATCGTTTGAGGAGGTTGCTGATATGGCACGCTCCGTTGAGGCGGATCGTCGCCGAGAGAGAGAGGAGCGGGAGGCCGAGAGGCCTCGTGGTTCAGGCGGTTTCGGTGGTGCTCCATCCAGAGGGCATTCCCGGCGAGCGAGAGGTCGCTCATCTAGACCTTCTCGTTCGGGCCGCCCGGAGCGGAGCGGAGGTTCGTATGGTCGTGGTCGACGGGGGTTTCAGCAGGGTCGGTCATCACTTGGTGCCCTCCCAGCCCAGAGTTCAGTACCCTTCTCCGGCACCGGGTGCATGTTATGAGTGTGGTGAGTTTGGCCACGTGAGGAGACATTGCCCTCGACTACGTAGGGGCAGGACTCGGCAGAGGGATCAGCCCTCCTCTTCGGCAC
Organism: Nicotiana noctiflora; assembly: GCA_032618575.1. Classification (NCBI taxonomy): domain Eukaryota; kingdom Viridiplantae; phylum Streptophyta; class Magnoliopsida; order Solanales; family Solanaceae; genus Nicotiana; species Nicotiana noctiflora. The sequence continues at coordinate 66,794 of JASVEL010004524.1, forward strand.
CATCTCAGTCTAGTAGAGGTGGAGGTCAGTCTTCTCGTGGTCGCCCCAGGGGCGAGGAGAGATCTGGTGGAGGCCAGGCGCGATTCTATGCACTTCCTGACAGGCGTGATGCAGTTGCCTCCGATGCAGTAATTACAGGTATCATTTCTGTCTGTCACAGAGATGCCTCTGTTCTATTTGATCCGGGGTCCACATATTCTTACGTGTCCTCTTATTTTGCATATCACTTGGGTGCGACTCGTGGAAGTCTTGATTTACCTGTTCATGTATCCACCCCCGTGGGTGATGCGATCATTGTGGATCATGTCTATAGATCCTGTGTTATATCTATTGGGGGTCTGGAGACCTAGGCAGATTTGTTATTGTTGGGAATGGTGGACTTTGATGTTATATTGGGTATGGACTGGTTGTCTCCGTATCATGCTATATTGGACTGTCATGCTAAGACGATTACGTTGGCCATTCCTGGTATTTCTCAGATTGAGTGGCGGGGTTCGACCGATTTCGTCCCTAGCCGTGTTATTTCGTTCTTAAAAGCTCAGAAGATGGTTGAAAAAGGGTGTTTATCGTACTTAGCTTTTGTGAGAGATGTGGGATCTGAGTCTCCTAGCATTGATTCTGTACCTATTGTGAGGGATTTCCCAGATGTATTCCCCTCAGACCTGCCGGGCATGCCGCCGGACAGGGATATTGATTTTGGCATTGACTTGGTGCCGGGCACTCAGCCCATATCCATTCCTCCTTATCGGATGGCACCAGCTGAGTTGAAAGAACTGAAAGAGCAGCTTCAAGAGCTTCTGGATAAGGGTTTCATCCGTCCTAGTGTGTCTCCGTGGGGTGCGCCGGTATTATTTGTTAAAAAGAAAGATGGTTCCATGCGGATGTGTATTGATTATAGGCAATTGAACAAAGTGACCAGTGAAGAACAAGTACCCTCTACCGCGCATAGATGATTTGTTTGATCGGTTACAGGGTGCGAGGGTGTTTTCTAAGATCGATCTTCGTTCAGGCTATCATCAGCTGAAGATCAGGGACTCGGATATTATGAAGACTGCATTCGGGACCCGATATGGTCATTATGAGTTTCTTGTGATGTCGTTTGGGTTGACCAACGCCCCGGCAGCATTTATGCATCTGATGAACAGTGTGTTCAGGCCTTATTTGGATTCATTTGTAATTGTGTTCATTGATGACATTCTAGTCTACTCTCGTAGCCGGGAGGAGCATGCTCGGCACTTGAGTGTTGTGTTGCAGAGATTGAGAGAGGAGAAGCTGTATGCCAAGTTCTCCAAATGTGAGTTCCGGCTTGAGTCCGTGGCATTCTTAGGGCACGTGGTGTCCTGTGATGGTATTCGGGTAGATCCGAGGAAGGTCGAGGCAGTGCAGAGTTGGCCCAGACCGACCTCAGTTTCTGAGATCCGTAGCTTTATGGGATTGGCAGGGTATTATCGCCGATTCGTCCAGGGGGTTCTCTTCTATTGCTTCACCCTTGACTAGATTGACTCGGAAGGGTGTTCCTTTCTTATGGTCCGAGGAGTGCGAGGAGAGCTTTCAAAAGCTCAAGACAGCATTGACCACAGCACCAGTCTTGATTCTACCGACAGCTTCAGGTTCTTATACTGTATATTGTGATGCCTCGGGAGTGGGCATTGGTTGTGTGTTGATGCAGGAGGGTAGGGTCATTGCTTATGCCTCTCGTCAGTTGAAGCCCCACGAGAAGAACTACCCTGTTCATGATTTGGAGCTAGCAGCCATAGTTCATGCCTTGAAGATTTGGAGGCATTACCTGTATGGTGTCTCATGTGAGGTGTTCACGGATCATCGCAGCCTTCAGCACTTATTCAGACAGAAGGACCTTAATTTGAGACGGCGGAGGTGGTTGGAGTTGCTTAAGGACTATGATATCACTATTTTGTATCATCCGGGAAAGGCCAATGTGGTGGCCGATGCCTTGAGTCGGAAGGCGGTTAGCATGGGCGGCCTAGCTTTCATCCCAGTTGGGGAGAGGCCTTTTGCTTATGATGTTCAGGCACTAGCCAATCGGCTAGTGAGATTAGATATTTCGGAGCCGAGTCGAGTGTTGGCTTGTATTGTTTCTCGATCTTCCTTATATGATCGCATCGGAGAGCGACAGTATGATGACCCACATTTGCTTGTCCTTAAGGACAGAGTGCAGCATAATGATGTCAGAGGGATGTGACTATCGACAGTGATGGTGTTTTGAGGATGCAGGGCCGTATATGTGTGCCCGATGTTGATGGTTTGCGGGAGTTGATACTTGAGGAGGCACACAGTTCGCGGTACTCTATTCACCCAGGTGCCGCGAAGATGTACCAAGACTTGAGACAGCACTACTGGTGGAGGAGAATGAAGATGGATATTGTTAGACATGTAGCTAAGTGCCTCAATTGCCAGCAGGTCAAGTATGAGCATCAGAGACCAGGCGGTGTTCTTCAGCGTATGGTCATTCCCGAGTGTAAATGGGAGAGGATCACCAAGGATTTTGTTACTGGACTCCCTCGGACAGCGAGGAAGTTTGATTCCGTATGGGTGATTGTTGATCGGCTGACTAAGTCCGCACATTTCATCCCAGTTAGTACTACTTACTCATCGGAGCGGTTGGCAGTGATCTTTATTCGGGAGATTGTCAGGTTGCATGGGGTCCCAGTGTCTATTATATCTGACAGAGGCACTCAGTTCACTTCTCAGTTTTGGAGAGCATTTCGGCGAGAGATGGGTACGAGGGTTGAGTTGAGTACAGCATTTCACCCCCAGACAGACGGGCAGTCTGAGCGTACTATTCAGATCCTGGAGGATATGTTGCGGGCATGTGTGATTGATTTTGGTGGTTCGTGGGATGAATTCTTACCACTTGCTGAGTTTGCCTACAACAACAGCTACCAGTCGAGTATTCAGATGGCCCCGTACGAGGCATTGTATGGCGGACGGTGTAGATCTCCCGTGGGATGGTTTGAGCCTGGTGAGGTTAGATTGATAGGGACTGAGTTAGTCCAGGATGCTCTGGATAGAGCAAAGTTGATCCGGGAGAGGCTTCGTACGGCACAGTCTCGTCAGAAGAGTTATGCGGACCGTAGAGTTCGAGAGTTGTCTTTCATGGTTGGTGACAGAGCATTGTTGAAGGTTTCACCTATGAAGGGTGTCATGAGGTTCGGGAGGAAAGGGAAGTTGAGTCCCAGGTATATTGGCCCTTTTGAGATACTCAGGAGAGTTGGAGAGGTGGCATATGAGTTAGCCTTGCCACCCAGTTTATCCAGCGTTCATCCGGTATTCCATGTGTCCATGCTCCGGAAGTACATTGGAGATCCGTCTCATGTATTAGACTTCAGTACCATCCAGCTTGATGGTGATCTGTCCTATGATGTGGAGCCTATTGCTATTTTGGGTCGTCGGGTGAGAAAATTGAGGTCCAAGGAGATTGCATCGGTTAAGGTTCAGTGGAGAGGTCGACCCGTGGAGGAGGCTACTTGGGAGGTTGAGCGGGAGATGCGGAGCAGATACCCTCAGCTATTTGAGACTTCAGGTATGTTTCTTGACCCGCTCGAGGACGAGCGTTTGCTTAAGAGGGGGAGAATGTGACGACCCGGCCCGTCGTCACGGGAATTACCACCCCGTTATGTTGTAATTACATAATTCATGCTTTTATATAAGTGTTAGAGTCTATCGGGGGAGTTAGGAGTGAAATTAAATTGGAAATGAGGCATATAGCCTTTTTGGAGGAAGCTTGAATAAAGAAAGTCAACCCGGAGTTGACTATTCGGTTAGAGGGCTCGGAATCGGATTCTGATGATTCGGTTAGTTTCGGAAGGTGATTTGTGACTTAGGGGAGCGATCGAAATTGAATTTGGAGGCCCGGTGTAGAAATAGGCTTGAATTGGCTAAGGTTGAATTTTGGCGAAATCCGAACGGTAGGTGAGATTTTGATCCGGGGGTCGGAATGGAATTCCGACAATTTCTGTAGCTCCGTTAGGTGATTTTGGATGTGCCTGCAAAATTTCAGGTCATTCGGACGTCGTTTGGTCGGGTTTTTGATCGAATGTGTAATTTGGAATGTTTTAAGGAATTTAGGCTTGAATTCGATGCGAATTATGAGTTTTGATGTTGTTAGACGTGTTTTGAGGATTGGAGCAAGTTCGAATAAGGTATTAAGATGTGTTGGTATGTTTGGATGAGGTCCGGGGGGCCTCGGGGTGTTTTCGGATGGTTAAACGGAAGAAAATCATGGAAATTGCAGGTTGAAGAGTTCTGGTTCTGTCATTTTCGCTCCTGCGGAAATGTGGTCGCGGGAGCGAGTCCGCAGAAGCGGATATTGGAGCGCCGAAGCGCATGTGATCGCAGAAGCGGACGAGGTGCGCAGGAGCGGGTGATTTCGCAGAAGCGGAAGAACTTCCGCTGAAGCGGGGTCGCTGGTGCGAGCCAATTATCGCAGAAGCGGACGTTTGACCGTTTGGGCGAGACCGCAGAAGCGGTCGAGGATGCGCAGAGGCGGATTTGTCCGCAGAAGCGGAAGCTTCTTCGCAGAAGCGGGACCGCTTAAGCGGCCCTTTGTTCGCAGAAGCGGAAATGGCCGGCTAGGCCTGGAATCGCTGAAGCGACCCTTTGGTCGCGGATACGGATGCGTAGAAGCGGAAAATATTCCGCAGAAGCGAAAATCGCTGTAAGTAAGTGTATGAGAAGTTAGAAAAATTTCAGAACATTTCACACATTTTGGGTCTCGGCTTTAGAGGCGATTTGGGCGATTTTGAAGAGAAATTCAAGGGAAATCATTCAGGTAATCTTCTATGGACTTAAACTATGATTAGTATTGGTAATATTATGCAATTATATCATGAAAATGGAGGAATTTGGGGAAATTTATGGAGGATTTAGCCCTAGGCTTGAACTTTAGAAAATCAAGGTTTTGAATGGGCAAATGGAGTCCGATTTTGGTAAAATTGATATGCTTAGACTCGTATTGAGATGAGGGTTCCGAATATGTGACTTTCGTGATTTTTCGACGAGCGTACCGAAAGTCGGGTTTTGACAACTTTGGGAATTTTGATGTAAATTGAGTTGTGTTGATTGGGTGTAGTCCCATTGGCCTAATTTGTTGTGTTTCTACTGTATTTGAGCAGATTCTACGCGTGCGGAGCTTGATTCTCGTGGCAAGGGCATTGCGGAATAGTTGTCGCGCTATATTGAGGTGAGTAATAGATGTGGGTGATGACCAGCGGGTTCGAAACCCCGGTATACCACTTTGTGACGCTGTATAGCGGCGAGACACGCACACTCTTGAGAGTGCGGGGTCGATCATGAACTGGAGACTACATATTAGTCCAACCTGTTGATATTGTATTATTGGCTATTCTAGAGCCGTCGAACCTCCTTCTCGGATGGTTGCATATATATATATTGTGATAATGGCCACTCTTGAGCCGTTGAACCCCTTCTTGGGCGGTTGAGTATACATGTGGGCCGTGAGCCAGTTATTGGATCCCGCGAGGATCGTTATCATTGTCTTATCATATAGACATGCTAGTTTACTACTAGTCCGCAGCTATTTTTGTTATTATGCTAATTCCAATCTCTGGAACTTGATATTACTGTTTTCCAACTGAAAAATGATAAAAGAGTTTTCAAAAACTATTTTTGAGCCTGCGAGGCTGTATCTGCATATTAGCTGACTAGTAGTGGATCGGGCTGCGCGCCGCAGCGAGATATATGTTGGATCGGACTGCACGCCGCAGGAATATCTCTATGAGATGTGCTTGGGCTGTAGGAGCCCCTCCGGAGTCTGAACCCCCACGGTGAGCACGGGTACCCAAAATTGGAGTCGGGCTACACGCCGTAGCGGTCATATCGTGCATTGCATTGCATTTAGCTACATCTGCTAGCTGTTATGCTATTTATTGGTATTTGTTGGTACGGGTACAGTGAATATTGATTATGTGACAGGGTAGCTGATTATAGCTTTACATAGTGCTTTATTGCGGATTTCTTATCTGCGTTGTCTTACCCTTGTTTATTACCACTGAGTCTGGCAGTACTCATTTTACTCCCTGCACCTTGTGTGCAGATCCAGGTACCTCTCAGCAGTGATCCAGTAGCTGTGCGAGGCGACATTTGTGGATATTCGAGGTAGGTGCAGAGTCCGCAGGACCCGATATTCCTTCTCACTGTCTCTTAATTTTTGTATTGACTTTTCTTTCCGCACTTGGCATCTTGTAAACCTTTATATACTTATGTTCAGTAGAGGCTCATGACTCTTGACCCTTGGTCTATGGGAGTTGGTGTATTATGGGACTTGTTTCCCCCGTTTTCGTACATATATCGCTGTTATTCTTGAATTAATTTGCTTAAATGGGTTAAAGAGAGCTTCTAGCTCCGTGGTTGATATGGATTGGTCAGGCTGGCTTAGCAATGTGCTGGGCGCCATCACGACCGGATTTGGGGTCGTGACATAACAATAAAGGAGCTAGGAGCTCGCCTAATCCCATGAAAACATATCAAGTCATAGAACAACAGTGATAGATATATATATCAACAGGGAACCAAGTCCCAAAAACATACCAACTCCTATAGACCGCAGGGTAAAGAGTCATGAGCCTCTACAGAGCATACAAAGTGTAAATAGCGAATATAACTGTGCACAAGTGTGGGATGGTCAGAGCAAAAATATAGACAAACTGGAGAATCAGGTCCTGCGAACGCTGGCAGCTACCTCGACTGTCCAAAAGCACTCCCCAGCCGCAGTAGAACTAGCTCTGCTGTGATGTACCTGGATCTGCACACAAGGTGCATGGAGTCGGGTGTGAGTACTTCCAACTCAGCAGTAATAAAAGTAAATAATACTGAAGGGAAGAAAACCACGCAAAGCACTATCTCATGCTACACAATACAAAACTACCTTTTTATTCCTTTCCATCATACGTGAGTAGATTATTAGAAAATCTCAATTTTTAGCTTCTTTCTTTCATGATAACACACCAATACCTGGATACAATCTCAAGCAGTACAAATCCGCACTCAAATCAGCCCCTCGGGCTCAGCACTCGTTAACAATTTCCACCAGGAGATCTGGTCAATAAGGCAACTAATGCATATGTGCCAGTAATGTATGAGTGCAAAATGTTATGCCACGTAGTACACGTAAACCAATGTATGTATGGCATGCAATTCATATGACCGCTACGGCATGTAGCCCGATCCAATTTGGGTACCCGTGCTCACTGTGGGGGTTCAGACTCCGGAGGGGCTCCTACAGCCCAAGCACAATATTAATATCACACCCGCTGCGGCGCGCAACCCGATCCGTATACCACTGCGGCGTGCAGTCCGATCCATGCATGTGTATGCATATGCTCACATAAAATGTCATGCCCTAACATATGGCCCTCGGCCCCAATCAGTCTAACAAATAATCAAGAAAACCCCACGGGCAACAATATGATATTAGCTCACAACTAAAAATGTTATTAAGACCTTGTTCAAGTTTTTCAAAACCTTATAAAAATGCTGAATAGCAAAATATCATTTAAAACCTTAAATTTAGATAAAATATGCACAGTGTTATCAAGACAATGATACCAATTCCCGAAGGATTCAAATAATTGGCACGAAGCCCAAACATGATAATTAGTCCAATTCATTTCAACAATTAAGTATTATTATTATTACGCGGGACGGACCAAGTCACAATCCCCAATGGTGCTCTACCCCACGCCCATTATCCGGCGTGCAAGTCACCTCAACACAGCACTAATGTAAGGCCCCGTAAAACTTTTGTGCATAAAACCTAGTAGCTGTGGTGTCATGGTCCGAATAATGTGTTAGGAATGCGTAGAATTCTTCGCGGCGAAGGGAGTCATGCGATTCGGAAAGAAAGGGAAATTGAGTCCTAGGTATGTCGGGCCATATCGGATCGTTCAAAGGATTGGTCAAGTTGCTTATAGGCTAGAGTTACCTCCTGAGATGTCATCAGTGCACCCGGTATTCCATGTGTCCATGTTGAAGAAAGTGATTGGAGATCCATCCACCATCATGCCAGTCGAAGCTATAGAGGTTAATGAAGATTTGTCATATGAAGAAGTTCCAGTTGCCATTCTTGATAGGCAAGTCCGTAAGTTGAGAAATAAGGAAGTTGCCTCTGTTAAAGTATTGTGGCGAAGTCAACAAGTTGAGGAGGCCACATGGGAAGCAGAAAAAGAGATGAAAGAAAAGTACCCCCATTTGTTTGATCAAGCCTAGAAGAAATTAGGTGACCCTCCTACTCTTAGTAACTGTCATCTTGTCTAAGTTGTTTTCCTCTTACTAATAGTAAGTGTAGATTGGTAATGGTTTGTTAAGTGTACATGGTGTGTTAAAATGGTTAAATAAGTAAGAATTCATTGAAGTGACTAGTTTATGTGCAATTGTAACAATGTGATAGAGTATGTGCATTCGTTGAGGTAAGAAAGTGTATACCAGTTGTGGAAAGTGTTGTAGTTGTATATTATTGTTTGGTAATGTGTTTCGGGGGCCCTCTGACAGGTGGATATGTCCATAATACAAAGGAAACTCCGGCGAAATTTTTCTAAAATATAAGAGTTAGTCAAAATTTTGATGGTTGCATATCATGTCTTTCAAAACCAACTCATTTATTTCAAAATCCTCATTCGAGGACGAATGATCTTAAGGGGGGAGGATGTAAGGCCCAGTAAAATTTTTGTGCATAAAACCTAGTAGCTGTGGTGTCATGGTCCGAATAATGTGTTAGGAATGCGTAGAATTCTTCGCGGCGAGCTTGCTCGCCGCGGTTCGGACCCTTGGTAGTGATTTAAGTTTCAAAAATGTAGAGAATTAATTTTTCCGAAAAATGTCAAATATGCGGTCAAGAATGCGACCGCAAACTTGACATGCGGACCGCATTCTTGCCGCAAAACGTTCCAGTGAGTTGCCCAAAAATCGTGTCAAAAGTGCGGTCAATATGCGATCGCATGTCAAATCTGCGGTGCACTTTGCGACCGCAGATCAAGCATGCGGACCGCATTCTGGCCGCATTCCTTAACAGAACTTGTGTAAAATTTGGGGCAATTCTGCGGTCACTATGCGGACCGCATGTTGATTCTGCGGTCGCATAGTGCACCGCATAATTGACCCCGGCCCCGATTTTTGTAACATTTTGACCCGATCTCTTCTTTAATATAACACCTTTCTTCTTCATTTTATCATATCATCTCACCAAAATTAGAGAGAGAAGAGAGGGTTTTTAGAGAGAGAAATCTTTCATCTTCAAAGATTGTTCCAACCACCTTAATTCCAAGGGATCTTAGGGCAAGGATTCAAATTCCCCAATCTTTTCAAGGTAAAAACCCTAACTATTTTCTTTGATTTTCAGTTTTAATTGGGTAAAGAGAGGTTTGCATATAATAGCTTTTAAAAATAGAATTTTTACACTCATGCATGATTATTGAACTTGATTTTTAGTAAAAAGAAGTGAGTAGAAGTAAGAGTCTTCAAGAACAAGGTTGGCAAGAGTAAGATAGCGTGGGTAAGCATAAAGTAGGAAGAAAAACTCATCACCAGGTATGTATGGCTAATTTTGATTCTTGTAAAATCGCCCAAATGTGTGCGAATTGTTTTGGCATGTGTCAAATTGAGAAATTTTACATAATTCTTTGATTTCCCTGTTGAGCATTTGATTGATGTTGAACTACGTGTGGTGTGGTATGAAATATGAATTGAAAGATAAGAAGGTAATCGAGATTGGTAAAGAATTGGGAACAACCATTGTGATGGCATATTTGGCTTATTGTGGGAGGAATTTGAAACACCTTAGTTGTGGTAAATTGTTGAACATGATTATGTGGGCATTTTCGATTTTGGAATACTTGTAACTTGGTTTTGATATTGGCTTGAGAAGAAATTGAGAACATGAACCAATGTGTAAGTTGCTTATTTGAACTTGTTGAAATTGTGTGTAGTACCTTATCTGCTGTTTGAAATTGTTGTATTTTCAACTGTAAGGCGGGGTCGTGTTGCGCGCCGCAACGTGGGGAAATAAGGTGTGGGTTGGGGTGATAAGGGTGGCCAAGGTAATAAGGGTGGTCAGGGGCAATAAGGATGGAAAGCGATCGAAATCGCTATTGAAAATTGATACAAAAATCAATAATGTGAAATTGTGAAAGGAGACAGCAGGAGAGTTTGCAACCTGTGGGGCACTGATTGCCCCTTTGTTTGACTACTTGTGCTTTACGTGATTGATTGGTTATTGTTAAATTGGTTGATCGTAGAAAGTGCTTTGTGTGAGAATTATTTGAAATGAGTAAAAGGTGGAAAAATATGGTTGGTTGGCTTGTTTAGTTTTGATGTAATTTAATGGCTTGAGTTTACTTGGGACAAGGTTTGTCCATACATACCAGTACAATTCAAGTGTACTGACGTCCCTTTTGCCGGGGACGCTACATTCGTGTTATGATTGTAGGTGGATCAGTAGCAGGCACTTCAGCACATCGGCAGTAGTATCCTTCATCCTCCACTGCCCGTTTTTGGTGAGCCCCTTTCTTCCTCGGGGCCTTGTGTGGTTCATGCCACTTCTGTTTAGATTTCATTTTGGTTTTGTAAGGTATAGCCGGAGCCTTGTTACCGGCAAGTATTGTATTTCCCTTTTGTATCCTAGAGGCTCTGTAGACATGTAAACTGTGGGACTCCAGTTTTATGTATATATATATGGGGCGTTGTATATATAAATTATGAACTTGTTAGTGAATCAATCACATGGTTATGTTTATGCATTATGAAATCAGTCATTATTGGTAAAATATTTGGTTAATGAGAAACAATCAACACGGGGTTAACGCGTGGGAATGAAAGGCACCCAGGTCCGCTTGACTGGGGCAACCCGGTCAGGCGCCGGTCATGTCCCTCGATTTGGGGCGTGACAACTAAGATGTGCAAGTCCGGGGTTTACTAACCCTCAGGACATCATTTACAAGTATTACCCACCTCGAACCGACGAAAACTCATGCCCGCGACGCCTTAGCTCCTCGAACCGGCATCCACGCACGTCAAAACTAGCCAAAATCAGTATAAATATATCAAAATAGGCTAATGGAACATAACCCAATCGAAACAACTCGAAAAATATTAAAAATCACGAAATTGGCAAAACCCGAGCCCCGGGTCCACATCTCGAAAAATTTCGAAACTCATATTTCCAGAACTCTTGTCTCGCCACGAGTCCATACATATAAAATTTACCAAAATCGGAGTTAGATTGGCCTTTCAAAACCCAAATTTTCGTTTTCAATATCTAGGCCACAATCCTTCACAATTTCTACCCAAATTCATGAATATCGATGTTAATTCTACCATAAAATGATGTTTTTGAGTCAAGAAACTTACCTCCGATGAATACCCGATGATTTCCCAGCGTTTTCCCATGATTTCTTCTCTCTAGGGCTCAAAATTATGTTTTGGGGTGTGAAACCCGTGAGCCCTCTGTTCTGCAAATTTAATTTCACTGCCAGACAAATTTGCTCTTCCCGTTCGCGTGAGCTCCCATGCGTTCGCGATGCCCAGCATCATTTTACTCTTCGCGTTCGCGTTACCTATCACGCGTCCGCGATGCACTGATAAATTTTCCCTTCGCGAACGCGGCCTCCATCCACGCGAATGCGATGCTTCCCAGATTCCTTCTACGCGAACGCGGCCCTCCTCCTCACGAACGCGATGACCAAGGTGCCCCAGCCTATGCGAACGTGGGCCTTGCCCTCGGGAACGCGAAGGCTTAGCCTTCTGCACAGTTATCTGAAATTTACAGCACACCTTGCCAAGTTCAAAACACCCGATTGATGGTCCGAAATCATCCCGAGGCCCCCGGGACCCCAACGAAAACCACCAACATACTCCAAAACACGATACGAATTTGTTCCAATAACAAAAACACCATCCTAAACATCAAAATCACCAATTACACACGGATTCAAGCCTAAGTTTCTTCAAAACTTTCAAAACTAACATTCAATCCAAAACCCGATCAAACGACGCCCGAATGACCTGAAAATTTGCAGACATATTCAAAATCACATAACGAAGCTATAGGAACTGTCAGAATTTCATTCTGACCACCGCATCAAAATATCACCTACCGTCCGGTTTTCGCCAAAATTCAACCTTAGCCAATTCAAGCCTAAAACTACACCGGACCTCCAAAATCAATTCTGATTGCTCTCCTAAGTCATAAATGATCCCCCGAAACTAGTCGAATCATTAGAACCCGATTCCGAGCACTCTAACTTAATAGTCAACTCTAGGTTGACTTTCCATATTCAAACTTCCTTCGAACATGCTATTTGCTTCATTTTCAATTCAATTCACTCCTAACTCACCCGATAGGTTCTAACACTGATATAAAAGCATAAGACATGTAAATGCAAGGTAACGGGGTGGTAATTCCTGTAACGACGGGCCGGGTCGTTACATGAATGAATAACTATTTTGTTACCAAAATGTAATACGACTAATATAATGATCATACTCATGTTTAATATCATGAATGTTATCCTATTTATTTATAATACCAAGTCTATGTGTTATCTAGTTCTATCCTAAATAATGTGATTCGCATATATAACAATGTGTATTCCTATTAATCACGCCCTACTACCCCTCTTACTAATGAGACTATGCAGGGGTAGTATATGTCCGACAGATTGTAGTCCAATAATTAATCCAACCTCCTCACGGTCATGTTTTTTCTATAAACTTTGATTATGTGTACGCCATTCGTCTATGAATATGATTTCATTTATATTACGTGCATGGAATATATATTATACAAACTTTTTAATACTCTAATTTTATACTTTTTTAATTTATATTATGGAGTTAACTATATAATCAATAAATATTATTAATATATTAAAGTATTTAAGTATATCTAATGCTGTGACATGATAGTTGTTATATAAAGTTATTTAGACATTTGGACATAAACTACTTACACTAACGTAATACTAGGATGATTAGTATGTATACTCATAGTAAAATGTCAATTCATATTTATAGGATAACAACACCACGGATATTAGAGCTATAATGTAGCTGGTCTATCTAGCTGTGGTTTGTCTTTTACCATTCTTTGAATTACAGACATGGTGTATGGTCTTGAAGAGGATGGAATATTATCCTCTTTTGAACTATCCTCTAAATTTGTAGGAAGTTTATCAATGATCTGTGACCTTAATTCAGGATCTTTAAAAACCCTCAACAACTCTATCATGTTGTCGTTAGCCAAAACATTAAGCTCCAAGTCTTTAAACTGGGAATAAATATTGGAGAGTTCATCATTAGGAACACAACAATGGTTGGAGCATTGTCCCTTATTATAGAACTCTTGGTCACTTTCAGAAGATGAAATATAGTCTTCTTCTTGAAGTACTCTCAAGTCTTCACTAGTTGAAGATCCATGACCTGATTCATAATCTGAATTCTCCGGAGAAGAATTTAGGAGAATCTTATAAAAAGAATCTTTAATATTCTCATCTAGATCAAGTTCTTTAATTTTGTCCTTGATCCTGCAATCTCTTGCATAATGGCCTACTCTGCCACATTTGTAACAGGCTTGAGGGTTTTTGGTTTTAACAAAACCCTTTCTGGCTTTATGAAAAGCCTTCCTTCTTTGTGTCTTATCACGCCTTTTTTCAGGCGAACCCTTTCTCCTTCTAAAGTCCCTATTCTTATAAGACTTCTTCCTTTTCGAAGGAATATCAATGGCGAACTGTTCACAAAATTCACCTAATTGTTGTCTCTCATTGAGACGATGTTTCTTAATTTCTTGGCTTTGCTTAATCTCATTGAAAAGAGCTAAACCTTCCTGAGTGCATACACTAATAAGCTTACCATATGAGTAAGCATCATAAGCAATGCTCATTCATGTACCTCAAAGGACCTTTCGAATCCTTTCAGCAAATAAGGAGGGAAGACCATCTATAAATTTAGCCTTCCAATGAGTACTATTACTCTCTGGTAATTCCATCACTCGCGATAAGAAAACATCTTTGTACCATCTAAAAGATGTGAGGGTCGGACATCTCAAATTCTGAAGCATAGTACTAATGGTCTCACTATTATCAGACCATCTTCCAGAAAAGTGCTCTATAATATTAAGAACTAATGAATAGACTGCATTTTGAAAAGTCTTATCACCCTCGATTTTGGTCACTTTCATGATCTCAATACGTTGATCATGAGTGAGATAATTATCCCACCAGCCTTTAAGTTGACCCGTAAATCCAGCAATAAGCATTTCTGCTATTGCTTTATCTTCATTCTTATTAACCTTATAGATAGTACTGTACATAAGCATTCTATGTACCATAGTATAAATTTGTCTTTCAGCAAGACCATCTATATTCCATTCATAGATATCAGACCCAATATATCCTTGGTGATAGTGGTCATTATCAAGTTCTTCTAAAAGAACATCTTGAGGGGTTGGTCTAGGATAGTAGAACATCCTTTGGTAAGGTTTACGAGCATATTTTTCATAGATTTTATTAATCTCATCATTTACCTGAATTCTTTTACCTTTATCAGGTTTATGCTCTAGAGTTAAAGGACTAGCCTTAAACTCTCCAAACTTCTTAGTAAGAAGTTCTTCCAGATCATTAAGACTTTTGGTTTTAAAGTCTTTTACCTCCGGTGGAGGTTGGATACTAGTTGTAGCAATTTGCTCTTTACCTTTATCCTCCTTATGAGAAATTTTTTGGACTTCTGCTATAAGCTCGTCCAATTTCTCTTGGATTGTAATAACATGTTCTCCCAGAATACTAACATACATGTTAGTATAATTATTCTGAGTAAGCGTAGTATTCAGGTTTTTAGCAGTAATTGATGCTACATCATTTTCTAATAATTTTGAAAATGCAGTAAAGTAAACAAGTTTGTCTTTTTCCCCCATTTGAAAAGATTGTTCTGGCGGAAAAACTGATTTAGTGGTTTTTCCACTAGTAAGCATAAAATCCCTTTCTAAAACAGAGATATAGTTATAAACATGTTTAGACATAAACCAAGGAAGAAAAGCAATAATTTTGTTCTTTTTACTAATATCAGTATAAAAATCATTTCTAAAAAATTGTATTAAATCACTAGTCATGTTTTCATGAAACCATTTTCTGAAAACAGCCCATCTAGGTTTTAGAAATTCTTCTAAAATCAGTTTTCTTGCCGGTGAACCCGGACTAAAATCTATTTGGTTTACAGGCATCATTAACACCATTTGAAAAATCTATTTCAGATGGAGTAGGTTCAAGATCTGAATTAGTCTTGACTATATTATCTAAACCAATTTTTATACTATCAATTCAATTATTTTCTCTAATTTGAGACGTGGAAGCTCTAGATGGAAAATCTACCACATAATCAATTGGAGAAATATAAGAAGAATTTGATCTAGTCAATCTAGATAAAGAACTGATATTATCAGTTTGAATAGGTTCATTGAACCTAATTTAAACTGTGTCATCTGAGGTTTGATCAATTTCTGTTACCTCAGTATTACCAGTATTTTGAGGGGCAACTGCTTCCTCTATAACCCATTCTTTTGGGAAATCAATTTCATCCCATTTGATAGGTCTTCTGGTGGTTACTTTGGATTTACCAAAGTTGGTTTCTATAAGAATAGTTTCATTTTTGAAATCCATAATTTTGCACATAGGATTTAAAGTATATAAAGGTTTAAAATAAATTCTATAACAGATACATATAACTTCTGTGCCAGGCAAATAATCATAACCATGTAATTTAAAGCTAAGTATTAAAGCATTCAAAGAGTTCTCGTCATTAAGAGAAATCTGTAAATTTGGATAAGCATTAAAATAAACAGGGCCATAGGCCAAACTGGTTTGCACAGTCCCTATTAGAGACTTTTTCCAGTTCTGATTTCTGCCATCTCTGAGGGCTGCTATAAAGCTCTCAGGTAAGCCTCTTAAAGTGAGTGGCTTGAAGGCAACTTGTATTAAACCTATATGTATAAATCTATGTGAATCCCTATAGGGGGCAAAATCACTTTCGGATAATAATCTGAAAGTAGCATGATCACTATCTACTGTGATAGTCTCTTCAGTAGTTTTAACTACTTGTTTTAATCCTATTTTTTCAAAGGTACCTAATTGGTATATTACCTTAAGTTTGACTATAGGTATAGTCCATTTATTAAGAAGGTCTAATTGTTGGGGCATTTCATACTCCTCTTTCCTACTGTTTTGAACAGTAGTCTTCTTCCTAATGATATTCATTAAGAAAACAGTGTTAAACTTAGCTTCTACAGTTACTAAAGGACATGGCTCTGATACCAAGTGACTATAGGATGGCTTCTAATAAGGTAGGAACAAATTACAAGAACTCCAGTCCTGGCTAACTACTAACCTCTAGGGAAACCTTAAACCACGGTGCTCCAACACAACCCTATAAACGACCACCTGTCTTAAGCGGGTTTCACGAGCACCACCGGTTAGGTCAGCCTAACCAAGGTTTACTGTCGAGATTAGCAACTGCCTGGTCTATATAGTTCTTAACCTAAGACCTTATTTGGGTGATACAGTAAGTAATTAATAACAAAACATGTTTTCCAAGAGAGTGGGTGATACGATTGTTGTGGATCATGTCTATAGATCCTGTGTTATATCTATTGGGGGTCTGGAGACCTAGGCAGATTTGTTATTGTTGGGAATGGTGGACTTTGATGTTATATTGGGTATGGACTGGTTGTCTCCGTATCATGCTATATTGGACTGTCATGCTAAGACGATTACGTTGGCCATTCCTGGTATTTCTCAGATTGAGTGGCGGGGTTCGACCGATTTCGTCCCTAGCCGTGTTATTTCGTTCTTAAAAGCTCAGAAGATGGTTGAAAAAGGGTGTTTATCGTACTTAGCTTTTGTGAGAGATGTGGGAGCTGAGTCTCCTAGCATTGATTCTGTACCTGTTGTGAGGGACTTCCCAGATGTATTTCCCTCAGACCTGCCGGGCATGCCGCCGGACGGGGATATTGATTTTGGCATTGACTTGGTGCCGGGCACTCAGCCCATATCCGTTCCTCCTTATCGGATGGCACCAGCTGAGTTGAAAGAACTGAAAGAGCAGCTTCAGGAGCTTCTGGATAAGGGTTTCATCCGCCCTAGTGTGTCCCAGTGGGGTGCGCCGGTATTATTTGTTAAAAAGAAAGATGGTTCCATGCGAATGTGTATTGATTATAGGCAATTGAACAAAGTGACAGTGAAGAACAAGTACCCTCTACCGCGCATAGATGATTTGTTTGATCGGTTACAGGGTGCGAGGGTATTTTCTAAGATCGATCTTCGTTCAGGCTATCATCAGCTGAAGATCAGGGACTCGGATATTATGAAGACTGCATTCAGGACCCGATATGGTCATTATGAGTTTCTTGTGATGTCTTTTGGGCTGACCAACGCCCCAGCAGCATTTATGCATCTGATGAACAGTGTGTTCAGACCTTATTTGGATTTATTTGTGATTGTGTTCATTGATGACATTCTAGTCTACTCCTGTAGTCAGGAGGAGCATGCTCAGCATTTGAGTATTGTGTTGCAAAGATTGAGGGAGGAGAAGCTATATGCTAAATTCTCCAAGTGCGAGTTTTGGCTCGAGTCCGTAGCATTTCTGGGGCATGTGGTGTCTCATGCTGGTATTCAGGTTGATCCTAAGAAGATAGAGGCGGTGTAGAGTTGGCCTAGACCGTCCTCAGCTACAGAGATCAGGAATTTTCTTGGTTTGGCGGGATATTATCGCCGGTTTATTCAGGGATTTTCATCCATTGCTTCTTCATTGACTAAATTGACCCAGAAGGGTGCACCATTCGTGTGGTCGGATGAGTGCGAGGAGAGCTTTCAGAAGCACAAGACAGCTTTGACCACAGCTCCAGTGTTAGTATTGCCATCAGCTTCAGGTTCATATACTGTTTATTGTGATGCCTCGAGAGTGGGGATAGGTTGTGTGTTGATGCAGGAAGGTAAGGTAATTGCTTATGCTTCTCGGCAGTTGAAGCCACGTGAGAAGAACTATCCTGTTCATGATTTGGAGCTAGCCGCCATTGTTCATGCATTGAAGATTTGGAGGCACTATTTGTACGGTGTGTCTTGTGAGGTGTATACCGACCATCGTAGTCTCCAGCACTTGTTCAAACAGAAAGATCTTAATTTGAGACAGCGGAGATGGTTAGAGTTGCTTAAGGATTATGACATTACTATATTATATCATCCGGGGAAAGCCAATGTGGTGGCCGATGCTTTGAGCCGGAAGGCGGTCAGTATGGGGAGCTTGGCATATATTCCAGCTGAGGAGAGGCCATTTGCTTATGATGTTCAGGTGCTAGCCAATCGGCTAGTGAGGTTAGATATTTCGGAGCCCGGCAGGGTATTGGCTTGTGTTGTATCTCGGTCATCTCTATATGATCGTATTCGTGAGCGCCAGTATGATGATCCACATTTGGCTGTCCTTAGGGACAGAGTTCAGCATGATGATGCTAGAGATGTCACCATTGATAGTGACGGCGTATTGAGGATGCGGGGCCGGATATGTGTGCCCAATGTTGATGGCCTTCGTGAGTTGATTCTGGAAGAGGCCCATAGCTCGTGGTATTCTATCCATCCATGAGTCGCGAAGATGCACCAAGATTTGAGACAGCACTATTGGTGGAGAAAGATGAAAATGGACATTGTTAGACATGTAGCACGGTGCCTCAGCTGTCAGCAGGTTAAGTACGAACATCAGAGGCCCGGTGGTGTATTTCAGCGCATTGATATTCCTGAGTGGAAATGGGAGAGGATCGCTATGGACTTTGTTACTGGACTCCCTCGGACGGTGAGGAAGTTTGATTCTGTATGGGTGATTGTGGATAGACTGACCAAGTGAGCTCACTTCATTCCAGTTAGTACTACCTGCTCATCGGAGTGGTTGGCAGCGATCTTTATTCAAGAGATTGTTCGGTTGCATGGAGTTCCAGTGTCTATCATATCAGACAGGGGTACTCAGTTCACTTCTCAGTTTTGGAGAGCATTTCAGCGAGAGATGGGTACACGGGTTGAGTTGAGTACAGCATTTCACCCCCAGACAGATGGGCAGTCTGAGCGTACTATTCAGATTTTGGAGGATATGTTGCGAGCATGTGTGATTGACTTTGGTGGTTCGTGGGACGAGTTCCTACCACTTGCTGAGTTTTCCTACAACAACAGTTATCAGTCGAGTATTCAGATGGCCCCGTATGAGGCATTGTATGATAGATGGTGTAGATCCCCCGTGGGATGGTTTGAGCCTGGTGAGGATAGATTGATAGGGACTGAGTTAGTCCAGGATGCTCCGGATAGAGCAAAGTTGATCCAGGAGAGGCTTCGTACAGCACAGTCTCGTCGGAAGCGTTATGCGGACCGTAGAGTTCGAGAGTTGTCTTTCATGGTTGGTGACAGAGTATTGTTGAAGGTTTCACCTATGAAGGGTGTCATGAGGTTTGGGAAGAAAGGAAAGTTGAGTCCTAGGTACATTGGTCCTTTTGAGATACTCGGGAGGGTTGGAGAGGTGGCATATGAGTTAGCCTTGCCGCCCAGCTTATCCAGCGTTCATCCAGTGTTCCATGTATCTATGCTCCGGAAGTAAATTGGAGATCCGTCTCATGTATTAGACTTCAGTTCCATTCAGCTCGATGGTGATCTATCCTATGATGTGGAGCCTATTGCCATTTTGGGACGTCAGGTGAGAAAAATTGAGGTCTAAGGAGATTGCATCGGTTAAGGTTCAGTAAAGAGGTCGACCCGTGGAGGAGGCCACTTGGGAGATCGAGCGGGAGATGCGGGGCAGATATCCTCACTTGTTTGAGACTTCAGGTATGTTTCTTGACCCGCTCGAGGACGAGCATTTGCTTAAGAGGGGGAGATTGTGACGACCCGGCCCGTCGTCATGAGAATTACCACCCCGTTATGTTGAAATTGTATGTTTTATGATTTTATATCAGTGTTAGAGTCTATCGGGTGAGTTAGGAGTGAATTGGATTGAAAATGAGGCATATAGCTTTTTGAAGGAAACTTGAATAAGGAAAGTCAACCTGGAGTTGACTATTTGGATAGAGGGCTCGAAATCGGATTCTGATGATTCAGTTAGTTCCGGGAGGTCATTTATGACTTAGGGGAGCGATCGGAATTGAATTTGGAGGCCCGGTATAGAAATAGGCTTGAATTGGCTAAGGTTGAATTTTGGTGTAATCCGAACGGTAGGTGAGATTTTGATCCGGGAGTCGGAATGGAATTTCGACAGTTGCAGTAGCTTCGTTATGTGATTTTGGATATGTCCGCAAAATTTCAGGTCATTCGGACGTCGTTTGGTCGGGTTTTTGATGGAATGTGTAATGCGGAATATTTTAAGGAAATTAGGCTTGAATTCGATGTGAATTATGTGTTTTGATGTTATTAGACGTGTTTTGAGGATTGGAGCAAGTTCGAATAAGGTATTAGGATGTGTTGGTGTGTTTGGATGGGGTCCTGGAGGCCTCGGGGTGTTTTCGGATGGCTAAACGGGAGAAAAACATGGAAAATTGCAGGTTTGTGATTCTGGTTCTGTTGTTTTCGCTCCTGCGGAAATGGGGGCGCAGGAGTGATTCCGCAGAAGCGGATATTGGAGCGCAGAAGTGCTGTTGATCGCAGAAGCGGAGCTGGGCTCGCAGGGGTGGCACCGCTGGAGCGGAAGGTGAGCCGCAGAAGCGGCCCAGGGCCATGAGGTGAAGGACCGCAGAAGCGGAAGGGTAGCCGCTTAGGCGAGTCCGCAGAGGCGGACGCCTAGTCACAGAAGCGTGAAACCCCGCAGGAGCGAAAGATTTTCCGCAGAAGCGGACGCGCAGGGGCGGTTCATCGATCGCAGGAGCGGGATTGGCCAAATAGGCCTGGGTTCGCAGAAGCGACCAATTGGTCGCAGAAGCGGTTCCGCAGGGGCGGAAAATGGTCCGCAGAAGCGAAAATCGCAGTGAATTAATTGTATCAGAAGTTAGAAAATTTCAGAAACATTTCACACATTTGGGTCTCGGCTTTAGAGGCGATTTGGGCGATTTTGAAGAGAAACTCAAGGGAAATCATCAGGCAATCAACTATGGACTTAAACTATGATTAGTATTGGTAATATTATGCAATTATATCATGAAAATGGAGGAATTTGGGGTAATTTATGGAAGATTTAACCCTAGGCTTGAACTTTAGAAAAACAAGGTTTTGAATGGGCAAATGGAGTCCGAATTTGGTAAAATTGATATGCTTAGACTCGTATCGAGATGAGGATTCCGAATATGAGACTTTTGTAATTTTTCGAGAAGCGTACCGAAAGTCGGGTTTTGACAACTTTGGGAATTTTGATGTAAATTGAGTTCTTTTGATTGGGTGTCGTTCCATTGGCCTAATTTGTTGTGTTTCTACTGTATTTGATCAGATTCTACGCGTGCGGAGCTTTATTCTCGTGGCAAGGGCATTGCGGAGTAGTCGTCGCGCCGTATTGAGATGAGTAATAGATGTGGGTGATGACTAGCGGGTTCGAAACCCCGGTATACCACTTGGTGACGCTGTATAGCGGCGAGACACGTACTCTCTTGTGAGTGCGGGGTCGATTGTGATTGGGGACTATGGCTTAGTCCGACTTGTTGATATTGTGTTATGACATTGGCTATTCTTGAGCCGTCGAACCTCCTTCTCGGATGGTTGCATACTATATATTGAGATATTGGCCACTCTTGAGCCGAGGAACCCCCTTCTTGGGCGGTTGAGTATACTTGTGGGCCGTGAGCCAGTTATTGGATCCCGCGAGGATCGTTATCATTGTCTTATCATATTGACATATTAGTTACTACCGGTCCGTAGCTATTTCTGTTATCATGCTATTTCCAATCTCTGGAACTTGGTATTACTGTTTAACAACTGAAAAATGATAAAAAGGTTTTCAAAACTACTTTTGAGCCTGCGAGGCTGTATTTGCATATTAGCTGACTGGTAGTGGATCGGGCTGCGCGCCGCAGCGGTATATATGTTGGATCGGGCTGCACGCCGCAGTGATATTGTGCTTGGGCTGTAGGAGCCCCTCCGGAGTCTGAACCCCCACAGTGAGCACGGGTACCCAAATTGGATCGGGCTACGCGCCGTAGCGGTCATATCATACATTGCATTGCATTTTAGCTACATCCGCTAGCTGTTATACTGTTTTGCTGGTACTTGTTGGTACATGTACAGTTGATATTGATTCTGTGACAGGGTAGCTGATTATAGTTTTACATAGTGCTTTATTGCGGATTTCTTATCTGCGCTGTCTTACCCTTGTTTATTACCACTGAGTCTGACAGTACTCATTTTACTCCATGCACCTTGTGTGCGGATCCAGGTACCTCTCAGCAGTGATCCAGTAGCTGTGCGAGGCGACATCTATGGGATATTCGAGGTAGCTGCAGAGTCCGCAGGACCCGATATTCCTTCTCACTGTCTCTTGATTTTGTATTAACTTTTCTTTCCGCACTTGGTATCTTGTAAACCTTATACACTCATGTTTAGTAGAGGCTCATGACTCTTGACCCTTTGGTCTATGGGAGTTGATGTATTGTGGGACTTGGTTCCCCGTTTTCGTTATATGTATCGTTGTTGCTTCGTGAATTAATATGCTTAAATGGGCTAAAGAGAGCTTCTAGCTCCGTTGTTGATATTGATTGGTCAGGCTGGCTTAGCAATGTGCTGGGCGCCATCACGACCAGATTTGGGGTCGTGACACAACAATTAGGTGAATTTTGTGAATAGTTCACCATTGATATTCCTTCAAAAAGGAAGAAGTATCATAAGAATAGGGACTTCAGAAGGAGAAAGGGTTCGCCTGAAAAAAGGCGTGATAAGACCCAAAGAAGGAAGGCTTTTCATTAAGCCAGAAAGGGTTTTGTTAAAACCAAAAACCCTCAAGCCTGTTACAAATGTGGCAGAGTAGGCCATTATGCAAGAGATTCCTGGATCAAGGACAAAATTAAAGAACTTGATCTAGATGAGAATATTAAAGATTCTCTTTATAAGATTCTCCTAAATTCTTCTCCGGAGAATTCCGATTATGAATCAGGTCATGGATCTTCAACTAGTGAAGACTTGAGAGTACTTCAAGAAGAAGACTATATTTCATCTTCTGAAAGTGACCAAGAGTTCTATAATAAGGGACAATGCTCCAACCATTGTTGTGTTCCTAATGATGAACTCTCCAATATTTATTCACAGTTTAAAGACTTGGAGCTTAATGTTTTGACTAACGACAACATGATAGAGTTGTCGAGGGTTTTTAAAGACCCTGAATTAAGGTCACAGATCATTGATAAACTTCCTACTAATTTAGAGGATAGTTCAAAAGAGGATAATATTCCATCCTCTTCAATACCATACACCATGTCTGTAATTCAAAGAATGGTGAAAGACAAACCCCAGCTAGATAGACCAGCTACAGTCCAAGATTTGAGTACAGAGATAACTTATCTCAAAAAACAAATCTCGGAATTAAAAGCCTCTCATATAGCTTTAGATGAAAGAGTTTTTAGATTAGAAAACTCTGAAGTAATTGCTTCAACCTCCAATGTGAAAATTACTGAGCTAAATACATCTCCAAGTTCTTCAGAAGAAAACACTGCCAGCACTTTACTTGCATCCATTGATTTTTCTGAAGAAGAATTTTTAAAAAAACTACAGTATTTTGTTACACAAAAGTTTTTAATAAAAATAACTCTTTTAATTGATTACAATTTCAAAAAAGAGTTTATTGCTTTATTTGATAGTGGTGCGGATTTGAATTGTGTTAAAGAAGGGATAATACCCTCTAGGTATTTTCATAAAACCACTCATCGTTTAAAAAATGCTAGTGGTTCTTCAATGGGTATTTCTTATAAATTACCCAAGGCTTATATTTGCCAACAAGATTTGTGTATTCCGGAAACCTTTGTCTTAGTAAAAGACATAGATAGAGATGTAATACTAGGTGTCCCATTTTTTATAAAATTAATGCCTTTTGTACATTGGGATACAAAAAGTTTTACAGGAACTTACTGTGGTAAAAATATCACTTTTGATTTTATAACTCAACCTATCCAACGTTTTCTAAACGAGATTATTTCTAATAATATTTCTTCAAAAGAAAATGAAATTGATTTTATAAAAAATGAAATTTGTTCTATCACTATTGATCAGGATTTAAAAAATCCTAAACTGATTGAGAAGATTAACTTTCTCAAAAATCAGTTCTCTACTTCTATTTGTGGTGATCACCCAAATCAATTTTGGAGTAGAAAAAAGCATATTATAAATCTTCCTTATGAGGATGATTTTTTAGAGGATAATATTCCTACCAAGGCTAGACCTTGCCAAATGAACTCTGAATATTTAGAGTTATGCAAAAAAGAAATTGATTCCTTACAGCAAAAGGGTTTAATATGACCCTCCAAGTCCAAGTGGTCTTGTACTGCTTTTTATGTGAATAAGCATGCTGAACAAGAACGAGGAGTTCCACGTTTAGTTATCAATTATAAACCGCTTAATAAGGTTTTAAAATGGATTAGATATCCTATTCCCAATAAAAAGGACTTACTTGATAGACTTTATAATGCCATTATATTTTCAAAATTTGATATAAAATCAGGTTATTGGCAAATTCAGATATCTGAATCTGATAAGTATAAAACTGCTTTTAATGTACCAATGGGCCAATATGAATGGAAAGTTATCACTTTTGGTTTGAAAAATGCTCCATCAGAATTTTAAAAAATTATGAATGATATATTTCTTCTTTATACGGATTTTATTATTGTTTATATTGATGACATTCTCGTATTTTCAAAAAATATAGAATCTCATTTCAAACATCTTGATCTATTTAGGAAGATTATAATTCAAAATGGTTTAGTTATATCAAAACCAAAAATGATGATTTTCCAAACTTCTGTTAGATTTTTGGGTCATAATATTGTGAAAGGTAGGATTATTCCTATTAATAGAAGTATTGAATTTGCTTCTTAATTTCTTGATATAATTACTGATAAAACTCAGCTCCAAAGATTTCTTGGTAGCCTAAATTATATCTCTCCTTTTATAAAGAACCTTGCTCAGGATACTGCTCTTCTTTATGATAGATTAAAGAAGAATCCTAAAGCATGGACTGATAGTCATACTGATTCAGTCAAAAGAATTAAGCAGAATGTTTATAACCTTCCTTGTTTAACTCTTGCCAATCCAACTTGGCAAAAAATAGTTGAAACAGATGCCTCTAATATTGGCTATGGTGGCATTTTAAAACAGTGTTCACCAACTAATAAACAAGAATACCCTGTTCAATTCTATTCTGGAAAGTGGAATACTGCCTAGAAAAATTATGTGACTGTGGCAAAAGAAATTTTTGCTATAGTCAAATTTGTTATGAAATTTCAGACTGATCTATATAATCAGAAATTTATTATTATGACTGATTGCCAAGCTGCAAAATTTATTTTTAATAAAGATCTCAAACATGATGTTTCAAAACAAACGTTTGCAAGGTGGAAAGCTTTGCTAGCACTTTTTGATTTCGAAATTTATTATAGAAAAGGATCGGATAATACTCTTCCTGATTTTCTTACTAGAGAATATTTGAACTCATAGTTCTCATTTCAGATATTGTCTTTTATGAGTCTTTATACAAATTTCCTTGGTGAAAAGACTACCATTACTATTTTAAAGGTCATACCTTTACCTAGAGACTTACAGAGTCTTATACTAGAAATTATAATAGACGATATCATAAACGAAGAGATAGGTCCAGATATTGATTTCTTAATACAAAGTTTTACTTATGCATCTATTAATGGTTTTGATGATAATGGTAATTTAAGGGATCATATACATGATATCGATCTTGATAACATGGAAGATAGCTATTTTTTCTAAGGACAAATTTATTTCTATGCAGAAAATGAGACCAACATATTGGCCTCCTCGAGGAAGAGGAAGAAGCAAAAACTCAAATAATAGCAGAGAGAATAATATTCTCGCCCAAATGGGAAATAGACAGCTCATAGCTGCCAACCTTACTGGAGGTAATACGGATCACCATTATACAAGGAATTCATGGATTTTATACAATCCAAGAAGGATGAAGGAACTTCATCCAATACACCATCCAATACACCATCCTACTCCTCAATAACAACAGAGGATAGTAGTGAAAATCTTGAGGTTTATAACCGCAAAGATACAAAAGAATTAATAATTCTTTTGGAACAATCTGACCTTAAATGGAAGGATAATCCCTGGAAAATAATGAACAGGTATTTTGACACATCGTCATACGCTACTCTTGCTTATAAATACAGGACTCACTCATAATACTCTCTACTACAGGATCAGCTGATATTCAGCATTTTTATCCTGCCAATACAAGAAAAGTTTATAATTTTTCAAATATTATTATCAAGAAGGTTATACCTTCAGATGAATTGGGAATGAGTATCCTTAAGGATCGAGAATATACTCATCCTGAACAAAGAGTCCAAGTTAAATTTAACTATTGGGACTATATTGAAAGTTTTAATAAAACTTTTTTTGTATGAAAATCCTAATAGGAAGCATTCTTGGTTTATCAAGTTATGTTCTAATATGAACAATCAACCAATTCCAAATTGGTTTTTCAAGTGGTGGAAATTATATGGTCCATCAATAGAAATTTTTCCTCCATTGTTTAAGAGTTTATACGCTCAATGGGTAGATATATCTCCCAAAATAATTTTATTACAAAAAGATAATATCTTTTATGACGGTATTGCTTTAATGCATTTCTTTATAGAATTTTCAATCCCATGGATTATGAAGTGGGATGTCCAATGTAGTTATACTGATGAAGGAATCCCTTGCCTTCAAAGAATTTTGTTATAATAAATTCTGGACCAAATTACTCCAGACAGACCCCCAGGGCAAACTATTTGGTGAGGAATTAATACAACAAATCCAAGCCAAGATAGAAGAATATGTCAAAATGGACAAGGCAAATGCTTCTAAGGATAAATCAAGTCATTTTGATGTTATTACTAAAAAGCTTCAAATGAAGAAGGGAGCAATATCAAAAAAAAAAATTCTGGCCTCATATTTTGAAGAAATAAAGAAGGATTTAGCTAAGAATTTCGGGATGGAAATTAATGATGATATATCAATGGCCTCTTTCGATAATATCTCCAACAATGAAGAATATGCAGCAGGGGAAGCTCAAAGCACCTCGGAGACAGATGTCAATATTGAGGAAATTGAGGACCTCCTTGAAACGTTAAAGGAGAATGCTGAAGAATCTTCAGAAAAGAGAAAAGGAAAAGGAAAAGAAAAAGCTTGAATTATTGAAGACCCCATCATTGAATTCGGGGTAATGAAGACAAACAACTTTAATAAAAGGGCCCCTTGATTATTGAAGGGAATCAACTTTAATAAAGTAATTTGTACGTATATAGAATTTTCTTTTATCTCGTCGGCCAGGAATGTAATTATTGTTTCGGCCAACACTATTGCAATTTTATTTTATTATTAGCTGATCCATTATATAAGGATCAATATAGATTAAAAGAAGGCAGGCATTAGCCAACGCTCTCCCTTCTCTCTAGTTTCTCTTTCTTGTAAAAAACCTTTGTAATATTTTGAAGTTTGTATAGAAAAATCAAAAAAGGTGTGATGACCCGGCCCATCATCATGTGAGTTATCACCCCGTTATCCCTGTTATCTGCTTTTTAATGTTGCAATATGTATGTTGGGTAAGTTTGAGTCAGTCCGGATCGAGTTTGGCTGAAATTGAGACAAATAGTCTCTTAGAAGAAGGAATAGTTGAGAAAAGTCAGCTGGATGTTGACCTGTGAGTTAGAGAGCTCGGAATCGAATTTTGATGATTCGGCCAGCTCCCGGAGGTCGTTTGTGAGCTAGGAGAGCGATTGGAAGTGAATTTGGCGGTCCGGTGTAGTTTTAGGCTTGAATTGGCCAAAGTTAAATTTTGGCGATATCCGATCGATAGGTGAGATTTTGATCCGGGAGTCAGAATGGAATTCTGACAGTTGCAGTAGCTCCGTTGTGTGATTTTGGATGTGCCTGCAAAATTTCAGGTCATTCAAACGTCGTTTGGTCGGGTTTTTAATCGAATGTTAGTTTCAGAAGTTTGAATGAAAACCTAGGCTTGAATTTGCTTGGATTCAGTGTTTTTCGTGTTTGAGGGCGTGTTTTTATGATTGGAACAAGTTTGCATCGTGTTATGGAGTATGTTGGTGGTTTTCGTTGGGGTCCCAGGGGCCTCGGGATGAATTCGGAGGTCCAAACGGACCATTTTTGGCCTTAGGTAGCAGCTGAATTGCTGCAATATCTGCAGCAGAGTTTTCTTCATCGAGTTCGTGTGGGATGTCACGTGTCTACGAAGGTTATCGAGATTTGTTCATCGCGTTCGCGATAGGCAGAACGCGAATGCGAAGGTGCCGGAAATTTGTTCATCGTGTTCGCGATGGGTTGGACGCGAACGCATAGGGTCAGGATTTGGATGCATCGCGTCCTCGAGGGTTCTGGACGCGTTCGCGTAGGCTTGGGGAGGTTGAGCATCGCGAACGCGGCAGGGAGCACGCGTTTGCATAGAGTAATCCTGGAGGCTGCAAAATTTGTTCATCGCGAACGCGTGGGCAGTGTCGCGTTCGCGAAGGGTTAGACGTCCGGGCAGATTCTTTAATTACAGAACATTTCATTTACGGGTTTCACTCCTAGAAACCCCCATTGTTGAGCTCTAGAGTGAGAAAGTGACGGGAATTTCTGGGAGATCATCGGGATATTGTCGGAGGTAAGTTTTGTGGTTTAATTACGCGCTTTTATCATAAAATCATAGATTATTTCTCTGAAAATGGAAGATTAAATGTGGGTTTTAGCCCTAGGCCTAAAATTGTTGAAAAACATCGATTTGAGTGGGCAATTGGAGTCCGAATTTGGTAAATTTTATATGCCTAGACTCGTATTGAGACGAGGGTTCCGAATATGTAACTTTTATAATTTTTCGAGAAGCGCACCAAAAGTCGGGTTTGACAACTTCGCGGGTTTTGATGCAATTTGGGTTATTTCGAATGAGTTGCGTAAATTTGGCATATATTGATGTATTATCATTGATTTTGAACAGATTTGACATCCGAGGTGATTGATTTCCGAGGCAAGCGCAAGGCGGGCTAAGGCTTCTATCGGTTCTAGGTGAGTGGTGGTAGTAAATAATGTACTGAGGGTTTGAAACCCTGTACTTGCACTATACAGTGCTTTGTTGAGAGGAGACACGCGTCATGTGACGGGCGAGGTGACATTGTGATTGGGGGATTGGACTTGGTCCTTCCCGACTGATAGCGTATTATGTATTATGACTGTGAATGAGAGTATAACTGTGTAATTGGGCTACTAGCCATGTTTGGGGCCTTGTGCCAATCTGTAGAGTATTAGGGTAGCCAGTAAAGCTAAGCGACCCTTATATCTTGCTGGATACATACACCCAGCCGTAGTATATCATGCTGGATACATACACCCAGCCGTAGTATATCATGCTGGATACATTCACCCAGTCATAGTATATCATGCTGGATACATACACTCAGCCGTAGCTATAGCTGTATAGCATAACATGAGCCCGTACTAGATGTGTACCTTGAGAGAGACTATCTAGGGTGGAATTCCCTATTCTAGCTGAGTGGGCCTGAGAGGCCAAGTCTATATTGACTGAGATAGGGTCGAGTACCCACTATGAGATATTATATTGGGCCTGAGAGGCCAAGTCTATATTAACTGAGATAGGGTCGAGTACCCACTGTGAGATATTATATTAGGCCTGAGAGGCCAAGTGTATACTGACTGGGATAGGGTTGAGGACCCACTATGAGGTATTATATATATACCTATGTTGGATCGGACTGCACGCCGCAGTAATATACAAGTGGGACGGACTGCACGCCACAGTACTATTGCGCTTGGGCGGTAGGAGCCCCTTCGGAGTCTGAGTCTGCACACATTCCCAGTGAGCGCTGGTGTATTATGGGATCGGGCTGCACGCCGCAGCAGTATAATTATATATGTGTATATATATATGGGATCGGACTTCATGCCGCAGTAATATATGTGTGGATCGGGCTGCACGCCGCAGTATCATAGCGCTTGGGCCTAGGGAGCCCCTCCGAAGTCTGTATACACCCCCAGCGAGCATCGTCGACGTTAAATGGAGCGGGCTGCGCGCCACAATAGTATATGTATTGGAGCGGGCTGCACGCCGCAGCATTATACTTATTCATATCCTTATACATACTTAAATACTTATACATTACAGACAGATGTATATATCTCCATATATTGAGATGGTTGTACACCGTAGTGGTACGAGTGAGGATGGGGTCAGTGTCGGACTTGGTTGAGATAGATGTGGACTGGAGATCAGAGTACTCATTATAGTGATGACTTACCTGTGGGGGTTTGTCATAGAACTGTTTAGTGATAGTACAGGTGTTCTCACTTTAAAAGGGGGGGGGGTAGTAAAAAAGGTAGGTGTGACACTCAACCCACTCCCCTGCACTTTTTGTGCAGATTCACAGTTGGCAGAGAGCAGTTGAGCTGTTGCAGCTGCTTATTCATATCTATTATGCGGAGACTGCGAGGTAGCTGCCGATGTCTGCAGAACATGTTTTCTCCTTCCTTATCATTTTGTTGCTTTCATTTTGCCTAGACTGGATTTAGTAATAGATCTCATTTGTAGAGGCTCAGACTTGTGACACCACGATTTAATGGGAATGTATTCGTGTATTTCATGTCTACACGTCTTGATTTGTTATAAAGACAAGCTAATTATGCTGATTAATCAGTATTGATTCATAACTAGCTGGTTTAAATGGATAAGATGGTCGGGCTTGCCTAACAATGTGTTAGGCGCCATCACGATCGAGGTTTGGATTGTGACAAGTTGGTATCAGAGCCGAGGTTAACAGGTCTCGCGAGTCATGAGCCAGTTTAGTAGAGTCTCGTGGATCGGTGCGGGGACGCTTGTACTTATCCTCGGGAGGCTGCAAACATTTTAGGAAAGTTTCAAATTCTTGGAATTCTTATCATGCGTACTTAATTCAGCTTGAGATGTAACTCTTTAAATTCTTTCTACACGTCTGTAAGTGCACTCGAGTGGTTAGTGATAAATTTGCCTTGACGACTTATGACTCCCCAATCGAGGGACGAGGTATAATCTCTACGAGTTCATGTTGGGCCAGTCTGGAGGACTTGAGGCCGGATCCTTGTCTATGGCTTGAGCACCGAGGTGCTAATTTCGCGAGCCGGTATTATGAAATTCATGCGATCAGTATTGATCTTAATTGTGAAAATGGGAGTTTGATAATGGGTGAGCTGCAAGGTATTCAATCCTTATTGTGATCTGTTACGTAGCCCTAGCTATGGGCGTGGTGAGTATGTTCATGTTCCTTAGTGGAAAGGTAAAGTGCATTACATGTGGTAGTATGAGTTCAGACGCAGGAAGACCAAATTGGTTGTGCTAGGTGTATCATGGTGAAAGGTATATGTGTTATGATTTGAGCAGGTGCAGCGCATGTTCATGTATTAATGCTGATGATATAATTGTGTAGTATTGAGATTTATGTTGTTGATATGCATTGTGATGTCTTTTCGAGTTGCGGATGTATTGTTAGGAAGATTTTGGTGATTCGCTGGCAGGTGGATAGGCCAAATTACAGAGGAAGCTCTGTCGAAATTTTTGGAAAATTTAGGGCTAGAAAATAATTCTGTCACCTGGATAGTAGGCTTAAATGTTGTGTGTGAATGAATACAAGAATTGCAGAAGAGTTAAGATTTATGATGATTCAAGTCTCTGCCAAAGCTAGTAAATGACTTGAGTTCATCTCACTAAAACATTGTGACATAAATTGAGTAAGAATGCTGTGAGGGGCTAAAAGTGCCTTGACGTATATGGCTTCGAGCTAAGTTGGGGAGGTTCCTATTTACTAGCTGATTGCACGGTTGTGTGCTATGTTGATCCTATCTCTAAGTACGTCGGAAATTTTGGTAAAAGTTATGGTGCTTCGTAGATCTGAGGAAATACTAGGGTATTTTGAACTGATGTTGGTAAAGAATGTTTGGTGTATAGAAAAGAAAGATAGCTAAGTGTATCCGTATGTAATCATGTTCTGCGGTGTCAGAGATCTAGCAAGGCATGAGTGGTTCTATTGAATAAGATAGTTGAATTACATTTGAATGAGGGTGAATGACGCCCGAGAATTGTTTTACGGTGTTCAAGATTTTACTTGTAACAGTCAGGTGTCTTCAGATTGTGCATTTGGCTAAAGACGGTGGTTTCGTTAGAGGAGATCAAGACTGGTGTTATATTAAGTGAATGATGGGGTTCTATGTAACCGTATTGGAAGGTAATGATAACGAATTCAAATCGCAAGAAGTTCTTCGAAATAAAGTATTGTAGAATATGGCCCTTATGGGAAACATTGAGAGGGTATTTAGTGGCCTATGGGTCTTAGATGGTGTGGTTTTATGTATGAGTCTCGTGTGGTAACATGAGTTGATGTATTATGGTGCTACAGTAAAGGCTAATATTAAATTAAGGATGAATCAGAAAGGAAACTGGGTAAATGGAACAACTTGTTAATAAACTGAAACGGTATGACAAGGAATACAATTAATTCCTGGTATGTGGTGGAAGTAATGAGCCTTGCAGTTATGGTGCAACAAAGCTCTTGATGAGCTGGCAGTTGCGTAGCTCGATGTGGGTAAAGGACTCAGTCCTGACAGTTAAGCTTATGCAATGAATGGGAGGAAAAAGTTGTGATGTGTTTTATCATGGTTAAAAATGAGTATATTCCTATCGGTATGCGAAGCATGGAATGTGTAATGGGTTTTATTTTATGGGATCATGAAAGTCCTTGACTAGTTGAGTGCACCGATATTTGTGGCGTAGGAAAGGAATATGAATTTCCATGTTATCTTAGTGTGGTATGGTATATGCGATGTGTTATGGAAAGTTGATAATGGCATATTCAAGGCGTTGAGATTTGTTCATAATATATGGGGAGTCATTAAAATTATTGAGCAGCGCGGGCAGCTGCAGGTGATTTAAGAGTCGATCTTTCTGGTGATTATAGAAAATGGTACTGCCATTCTGGTGATTTGGTAGGGTATATGGTCCAAAATGACAAGGTAATGTAACTGATAATATCCAGTAGTATTGTGGTATCCTCTTGCTGGATTGACAGTGATGATTGAGTTGTTGATGGCATAGGGAAATTTCTGACTGGCTATCGTGGTATGAATGAATGCTTGATGTGTGTTATGTGTTCGTGCGGTGGACTGTGGAATCAGGCATAGTGATTCATGTGTTACATATGTGTTGGGGACTATAAGTTCTCGTAAACCATCTACGCAGTGGTGGTATATCGTGTGTAACGGCACCGTTTAGTGGTTATTGGAAATTGGATGCCCTAGTGGTTATCTCGTTACTTGATATGATGAATTGGAATAATGATATATGACTACAGACTGGTTGTCATAAGTCAGGTTGTCTGGACTAATGTGATATGGACTATGTCAGGAAAATGTCACGACTGCGTGGCAGAGTGCATCAGATCATGCTCCAGCGGGGTAGATGTACCCTAGGGCCAGCGGACGGCTGGTAGGTATTGTTTTGTCAGTTGGGCCTTCGTGGCAGATGTCAGTGTAGAGGTATCTACCATTTATTCAGCTCCAGTATTGAGGAACTTTTTCGGATGCATTTCATGTGGCCGAGCTTGAGGCTATGTATATGTTTGTTGCAATGAGCGACTTGACTCGATGTGCATTCCCTCTGCTAGATGTATTCGTGGATCGGGTGGCACGCCACCACAGGTATAGTATTTGGATCGGGTGGCACGCCGCCACATGTATGGTATCAGGATCGGGTGGCACGCCACCACAGGTATAGTATTTGGATCGGGTGGCACGCCGCCACATGTATGGTATCAGGATCGGGTGGTATGCCGCCACAAGTATGTTATTGGAACGGGATGCGCGCCGCAATAGTGTGATGTGGAAAATATAGCTTCCTATATGTTACTCTATATACAATACTTCCTAGCTTCTGAGGAATAGTCCGTATTAGATATCGCTCGGGGAATAGCACATCAGTTGTGTCCTTTCAGGATTTGATAGCGTATATCAATTGTATCACCGTAGGTGTGATTGATTTCTTGAGTTCAGATCTAGATATATGCGTGGCTGACCGTTTTGAGCATGGTGACTCGAGGTGCTCCATGAGCAATAGTGTTTGGATAGGATCGTGAGTTGTGGCAAGGCCACGTGATGTTATGACCTTTCGAGGAGAATTCACGTACCCTAATTCTATGATGTGAGACGAGGTCTTAGTTATGTGTTGTGATGGTATTGAGGAATTTGAATTATGGCTCTTTTGTGTGAGTCGGTTTTCATGATTCGAGTGTGTTCAAATCGTTCTTATTGGAGCCCGTGTTGTGCTCGTTGTGGCATAGGCCGATGTTGAGGTGTCATGTCACCAGTGTGGTGTGTTATGATCGAAATGACCATTGGAGTCATTAATGAATACGAGCATATTGGATCTCAGCTTGTTAGAAAGGTAAAAATCGAGGTTTGGCTCCGAAACCTATTGTGGTATCAGTTTTAAAAGGGAAATAGATTCACGAATGGTTGACCTGAGAGATGGTCTATGATGCGGATGGGCTGTGAGATTTCCAGCCATAGTTTGTGCCGGACTTGTATGAGATAGGGTGACGTGGGATCACCCCGAATATACGCTTAGTAGGACATTCAGCTATTGGATTACTCCCAGTAAACCTCTTGGTCCGCTCGAGAATGAGCGTTTGCTTAAGTTGGGGAGAATGTGATGAGCCGGCCCGTCATCATGTGAGTTATCACCCCGTTATCCTCGTTATCTGCTTGTTAATGTTGAAATATGTATGTTGGGTAAGTTTGAGTCAGTCCGGATCGAGTTTGGATGAAATTGAGACAAATAGTCTCTTAGAAGAAGGAATAGTTGAGAAAAGTCAGCTGGATGTTGACTTGTGAGTTAGAGAGCTCAGAATCGAATTCTGATGATTCGGTCAGCTCCGGGAGGTCGTTTGTGAGCTAGGAGAGCGATCAGAAGTTAATTTGGAGGTCCGGTGTAGTTTTAGGGTTGAATTGGCCAAAGTTGAATTTTGGCGATATCCGACCTATAGGTGAGATTTTGATCTGGGAGTTAGAATGGAATTCTGACAGTTGCAGTAGCTCCGTTGTGTATTTTGGATGTGCCTGCAAAATTTCAGGTCATTCGGACATCGTTTGGTCGGATTTTTGTTCGAATGTTAGTTTCAAAAGTTTGAATGAAAACTTAGGCTTGAATTTGCTTGGATTTGGTGTTTTCCGTGTTTGAGGGCGTGTTTTTATGATTGGAACAAGTTTGCATCGTGTTATGGAGTATGTTGGTGGTTTTCGTTGGGGTCCCGGGGGCCTCGGGATGAATTCGGAAGTCCAAACGGACCATTTTTGGCCTTAGGCAGCAGCTGAATTGCTGCAATATCTGCAGCAGAGTTTTCTTCATCGCGTTCGTGTGGGAGGTCACGCGTCTGTGAAGGATATCAAGATTTGTTCAACGCGTTCGCGATAGGCGGAACGCGAACGCGAAGGTGCCGGAAAATTGTTCATCGTGTTCGCGATGGGTTGGACGCGAACGCGTAGGGCCAGGATTTGGATGCATCGCGTCCGCGAGGGTGTGACGACCCGGCCCGTCGTCACGGGAATTACCACCCCGTTATGTTGTAAATTCATGTTTTATGCTTTTATATCAGTGCTAGAGTCTATCGGGTGATTTAGGACTGATTTGGATTGAAAATTAGGCATATAGCCTTTTGAAGGAAACTTGAATAAGGAAAGTCAACCCGGAGTTGACTATTTGGTTAGAGGGCTCGGAATCGGATTCTGATGATTCGGTTAGTTTCGGAAGGTGATTTGTGACTTAGGGGAGCAATCGGAATTGAATTTGGAGGCCCGGTGTAGAAATAGGCTTGAATTGGCTAAGGTTGAATTTTGGCGAAATCCGAACGGTAGGTGAGATTTTGATCCGGGAGTCGGAATGGAATTCCGACAGTTGCAGTAGCTCCGTTAGGTGATTTTGGATGTGCCTGCAAAATTTCAGGTCATTCGGACGTCGTTTGGTCGGGTTTTTGATGGAATGTGTAATTCGGAAAGTTTTAAGAAATTTAGGCTTGAATCCGTGGGTAATTGGTGATTTTGATGTTTAGGATGGTGTTTTTGTGATTGGAACAAGTTCGTATCGTGTTTTGGGGTATGTTGGTGGTTTTCGTTGGGGTCCCGGGGGCCTCGGGGTGAATCCGGACCATTATCCGGCACTTTGAAACAAGAAAAGGTCTGCTGAAATCTGCAGATCACTGGGCACCAGTTAAGCCTTCGCGTTCGCGAGGGCTAGGCCCGCGTTCGTGTAGGCTGAGGGAAAATGGTCATCGCGTTCGCGTTGCTGGGGGACGCGATCGCGTAAGAGGAAGGTTTTGATCATCGCATTTGCATGGGGTAGGCTCGCGTTCGCGTAAGAGGAAAAAGAGAAGCCACGCGTTCGCGTGGAATGGGACGTGAACGCGTAGAGGAAAAATC
>JASVEL010004525.1:0-69016 GCA_032618575.1 Nicotiana noctiflora
TCCTTTGATTATTTCATGAACTTCTAGAAAATTCTATTGAGTTGTATAACGAAAATCAAATATAAGATAAAATTGTACTTTATTTAACAGTTTAAGTTTTTAGATAAATTGGTCTCACGACTTAACATAATTTCAAAGCTTGACTCATCTGTATTCTTACTCAACGTGGAGCCAACGTATTGTGTTGTCCACATTCCAAATGTTCATTTCGGCGTGTATATGGTGTTTAGCATCCTACGTTAATTAAGGAAATGAGCTATTATCTTCTTATATTATCTCCGCCAGATTTTATTTCATTACTTATTTTTTGAGATTGAATTAGGCTTAAATTCTATTTTCTTGGTGTTGGTTGCTTGACTTTTCTTCACTGTGTTAGCTGTTTGCCATAATTTTTTTATTATATTTGGTTTTTCTATCTCTTGAAGGAAAAGAGCAATATGATTACCTTAACTGGATTTTCCTTTTTATAAAAGGAAATTGTAAACTCTTCCATATTTGGCTAGTCCCTTTTCTTGTAGGAAAATGTTTGTACTTCTATAAATTGAGGATCCTTCCTTCTCATTCAGTAGCATCCACAATGTAGCTATAGGGGGCTTAAGAGTAGTGTTTAGGAGGAGAAACTTTTCGGGACAAGTGTTAAGTGTGTCACTTATTTTTACCTCTTCGTGAGGTTGTTCTCTCGATATTTTGTACTATCTTTTTATTATAGTGGATTGCTCATCTCCGTTGTAGACGAAGGTCAGTTGACCGAACCACGTTAAATGTTTGTGTCTCTTTTGGTAGATTTCTCTTGTGTTGTTGGATTTATCGTCGTTCAAGATTTGCTTTTACTAGCTTCCGCATGACACCTAATTTTTTTCGGTCCTAACACATTGTATACCAGTTCTTTCCTTCTTTCTCTCCCTTTATATTTACAAGTTTCACTCTTTCATGATTCATAAACCTGAAAATAATATTTGCTTGCAATTCAAAAAGTGGTAAAGTGAAAATTCAACAACATTATTCCGCACACGCTAATGAATAAACAAAAGAAAATCACGTTAAATTATTTTGTCATAGCTTATTAGACAGAAATTCAAGAGTTTGGATATCAAAAAAGGAGTAAACCCTAGCTAATAACTTTGATGCCACAAGCCATCATATTCTATGTCATCCAACGGAAATGCATTATAAAAATCATAAGAAAAATCTAGGCCAAACTCTCCAAGATCATAAAATTGATCAGTTACTCCCTCTGGGCAGGTTACTCTATGATCGAGAGATGACGATTCCTGCATCATGTTTTGCCATTTAACATCATCGATGGAATCCTCGATCTTTTCAAGCGAAGGACAGCCATCTATTGTAAAATATGGGGCAATTTCAACAACTATAGGCTGTGTTATGGATTCGACTGTTTCTTCTTGAACATCATTTGGCTCTTCAAGTAGTTCTCTTAGTAAATTTTCATCAAATTGTGTTATTTCCAAATCTTCAAATTCATCAATGCTGGATATAGATTGTGAGGTAATAGCACTATGTGAATCCATCTAAAGAAGAAAAAGGAAAATTAGAAATCAAAAAGGAAGAAAAAGGAAAGGAGCTATGTAGAATGCATGTTTAAGTTATGGCCAAAAAGCACAAGCCTTAAATAGGCACCATAAGGTTTCGCCCAATCGTAGTATCATGATTAACTTTTTAAAATGTAAATTGCCCAACTTTTTGAAGCGAGATCATATAAAAAGTATTTCACTACAGGGCAGAGTTACATTTTTGTTTCCGAGTTCGGTAAAGTCCAATAAATTTGGCCTAAATTTTGTATTTATATTAAAAAATTCATTTGTTCTGTATAAGTATTTTCGAACACAATAAGTTACTTCTTTTATAAACAACAACTTATAAACTCAAAATTCTAATTTCTTTCTCTTAGCACATGATCAAGTTAATATCAAGGTAAACATAGAGAGGAAGAAAAACTACAGCTCCATTTTGGAAGCAAAATTATGGAATTTTCTGTTGTAATTTAAATACAAACATAGAGCCAGCGCAGCGGAAAATAAACAAGGAACGTACCTTCAGCCATGATTGTTCAAGTGTTGTGGAATCGCCTCGTAAAACTTTGACAGAAAACCTAGAGCCTTCTAGCCTAAGCCTATCGACTGATGGAGTCACAAGCGTATTTATAGGTAGGCTAGGGACTCTTAGGCAAATACTTTAGCCCTAGAGACTTCTCCATAAATTATAATTACCCTAGGGACTACTAATATATGGTAATTTCTTTCCATCAAAGAAATACCATATATGCATAACCACATAATATTATCTGATATATTATTTCCTTTGGGAGAGAAGGTAAATAATTTATTACCATATATGTGGGCTACACAAAAAATTTCTAGAACCATACGTTAATTTCTTAGATTCTCCCACTTGGCCCACATATTTAAAATCAGATAATCCTTCATGAGAGATAAACATATAATATGGCCACAAACTTTATCACTCAACTAAAAGTTATGCGACAACCACTTTAACTAGAATATATTATTACACGAATCATGGCGGTCATGCTTCTAAACAAACACTTCCTTCCATGTATTACAATGCACAATATATTCTAATAAAGTGTCTAACTACTCTATGAATGAACTTAATATAAGTCATTCAGAGTCCAACTTTATTGATCCAATGATCACAAATAATACATGAAAACCAAAAGTGTGCACTGTCATGTATATCAAAATAAACATAATGTCTAGACAAACCGTTAGAGAGCAAAGCAAGACTAAATTGAGCTACTAAGCCCCATATGGGTTACATGATCCTTGAAAATATTAGCCGGCAGACCTTTAGTCATAGGATCAGCAATCATCAAAGTAGTACTAATATGCTCAAAATTCACATCTTGCTTCTTCATGTAGTCTCTAACCATCAAGTACTTTATGTCGATGTGCTTGCTTCGGCTGCCACTTTTATTATTCTTAGAAAAGAAAACTGCAACTGAATTGTCACAAAAGATTCTCAATGGCCTTGAAATGGAATCGACAATCCTAAGGCCGGAAATAAAGTTCTTCAACCATAATGCCTGTGATGTAGCTTCATAACATGCTATAAATTCAGCTTCCATTGTGGATGTTGCAACAATGGTCTACTTGACACTTCTCCAAGATACAACACCTCCAGCAAGGAGGAAAATGTATCCTGAAGTAGATTTACCAGTGTCTTTACATCCACCCAAATCAGAGTCTGAATATCCAATCACCTCCAATGAGTCAGAGTATTTGTATGTGAGCTTAAAATCCTTGGTTCCTTGCAAATATCTCAAGACCCTTTTACCAGCTTTCCAATGGTCAAGACCAGGGTTACTTTGATATCTGCCAAGCATTCCTACCGCAAAAGAAACATCAGGTCTAGTACAGACCTGTGCATACATAAGGCTTCCAACAAGCGAAGCATAAGGAATGTCTTTCATTTGGTCATTTTCCAATGCATTTTGTGGACATTGATTCAATGAGAATTTGTCACCTTTAATTATGGGTGCTGCTATAGGTGAAGAGTTCTTCATCCCGAATCTTTCCAGAATTCTTTCAATGTAGGCATTCTGAGACAGTCCAAGTAATCTTTGGGATCTGTCTCTGTGAATCTCTATGCCAATGACATAGGAGGCTTCACCCATATCCATCATCTCAAAATTCTGGATAAGGAACTGTTTAGTCTCGTGCAACAATCCCAAATCACTACTTGCAAGCAAAATATCATCCACATATAAGACCAGAAAAATATATTTGCTCCCACTTATCTTAAGGTATATACATTGATCAATGATGTTCTCCGTAAATCTAAATGAAGAAACAACATTGTGGAATTTAATATACCATTGGCGGGAAACCTGTTTTAGCCCATAAATGGATTTACATAACTTGCAAACAAGGTGACTTTTGTCCTTATCACAAAATCCTCCAGGTTGACCCATGTATACCTCCTCTTCAAGATCTCCATTCAGAAAAGCTGTTTTCACATCCATTTGATGTAACTCTAAATCAAATGAGCTACTAATGCCATGATTATTCTCAATGAATCCTTCTTTGTACCGGATAGAAGGTTTCATGGTAATCAATGCCTTCCCTTTGAGTAAAACCCTTGGCTACAAGTCTGGCTTTATATCGTTCGATATTACCCGATGAGTCTCTTTTAGTTTTAAAGACCCACTTGGAACCTATGGTAGAGGATCCCTTTGGTAATTCGACGAGATCCCAGACTTTATTCTTAGCCATAGATTCTAACTCTTCTTTCATGGCATCATACCAAAATGTGGAGTTTTCTCCACTCATAGCTTGTGAAAACGAGCATGGATCATCTTTTAGTCCAATATCAAAATCAGAATCTTGGAGATACACAATATAGTCGCTAGAAATTGCTGATTTTCTAATTCTTGAGGATTTTCTCACTCCCACTGGTTCTGACACTTCTTCAGCGGGTTTATGTAAAGTGGGTTGATCTTGCTGTGGCTCCTCAAGTGGTGGTGGCTCTTGAACTTGTTGTTGTTCAGATAATTCATGAGAATTTCTCTGGAAAACATTCAAGTTCCCAATATATAAAGGTACCAGGGGTGGTTCCCTTATCTCTTCCAATTCCACCTTTTGAGTCAAACCATTCCCACTCTCTTCATGATCCTCAAGAAATTTAGCGTTTCTAGCTTCAACAATTTTAGGAGAATGAGAAGGACAATAAAACCTAAATCCCTTGGAGTTAACCGCATAGCCTATAAAATAACCACCTATTGTTCTTTCATCCAACTTCTTTAGTTGTGGGTTATAAACCCTTACTTCAGTTGGACATCCCCAAACGTGTAAATGATTTAAACTAGGTTTCCATCCTTTCCATAACTCAAAAGGTGTCTTGGGGACAACCTTGGATGGAACCCTATTCAAAATATACACAGCGATTTTTAAGGCTTCACTCCACATGGATAAAGGTAAACTTGATCTGCTAATCATGCTTCTTACCATGTCCATTAATGTACGGTTCCTTCTTTCCGCCACACCATTTTGTTGTGGTGTTCCTGGCATGGTATATTGAGCAATTATACCTTCACTTTCAAGAAACTCAGCAAATGGACCCTTAACTTGTCCCTTATCTGTGTACCTACCATAATATTCTCCACCCTAATCAGATCTTACAATTTTGATCTGAGCACTGGTTTGTTTCTCTACTTCTGTTTTGTAGACTTTAAAAGCATCAAGTGCTTTTGATTTATTAAACAGAAAATAGAGATACATATATCTTGAATAGTCATCAATAAACGAGACAAAATATCTCTCACCATTCAAGCAAGGGGTAGGAAAAGGTCCACATATGTCTGTATGTATGATCTCAAGTAATTGAGAACTCCTTTTGGCACCTTTAGTTGATTTATTGGTCCGCTTACCCTTTATGCAGTCCACACAAGTCCCAAAGTCAGAAAAATTAAGAGTTTTTAGAACTCCATCATTAACCAACCTTTTGACTCTATCAATAGAGATGTGTCCCAATCTCTTGTGCCAAAGACTAGATGAGTTCTCATTGATAATACATCGCTTAGTGCCAATTTCTTTATCATGCAAAGTTAAAACATTGCATTCAAATGTGGGGTCTAGCTCAAGTTTATATAAATTTCCATTCAAATTTCCAAAACCAATAACTTTATTATCTTTCAAAAGTTTCACGGAAGGATAATGAAAATTCAAATCATATCCACTAATCGATAGTCTTGAAAGAGAAATTAAATTTCTAGAATATTCTGGAACATAAAAAGTATTTTCTAACTAAGTGAAAACCATCCTTCAAAATGAGCCTATAAGTCCCCACGCTTTCCACACGTGAACGCGTCCTATTACCAGAATAGACAAATTGTTCACTTCCTATCGGCTTCCTTTGAGTTAGAAAGCCCTGCATGATTTTGGCAATGTGAATTGTAGCACCAGAATCAATCCACCGTGTATTATAAGAAACTTCAGTAAAATTTGATTCATAACATACAAAGGTAAAATTACCTTTCTTCTCAAGCCATTTCTTGTATTTCAGGCAATCTTTCTTCCAGTGTCCCTTCTTCTTACAGAAACGACAAGCATCTTTGTCAAATGTGTTTTTCTTCTTCATGGGAACACTTTTGCCTTTCTTTGCATTTTTCTTACCATGAGTCACCATATTAACACTTTCAGGTGTCTCATGCTTCAACCTCTCTTCTTCTTGAACACACATGGTCAAAAGTTCATTAATTGACCATTTATCCTTATGTGTGTTGTAAGAAATCTTAAACGGACCATATTCCGCTGGAAGTGAGTTGAGAATGAAATGCACAAGAAATGGTTCAGACATATCAACCTCAAGGGACTTGAGTTTAGCAGCAATGTCTCTCATCTCCATAATGTGCTCACGCACTGTACTACTTCTGTCGAAAGTCATACTTGAGAGCCTCTTCATAAGGGTGCTGGCCAATGCCTTGTCAGAGCTTACAAATTGTTCATCTATTGCCTTCATGTAAGCTTTGACATTATCGCTATTAGGGATAGAACCCCTAATGCTTTGGCTTATGTGAGCTTTTATGAGCATTAAACTTAAGCGATTAGATCGCTCCCATCGCTCATAACTAGCCTTAGCAGCTGGCGTACTTGATTCCGTGGGGATAGGTGGTTCATCCACACGGAGGGCCAGGTCTAGATCCGAGCACCCTAAAGTGATGAGAAGAACTTTCTCCTTCCATTCAGCATAATTGTCACCAGAAAGCATTGGAATTCAAGCATTCTCATTAAAAATAACGGTAGGAAAACCGGTAAAGACTGCATAACAAGGATAAACATACATAAGCTATGAAGTACAGTCCATCAAAAGTGAATCTCTTAAAATACCGATTCATAGTAAATTCTAGACCTTCCTGTGGGCAGAGGTTGCAACCCATGCATAGAATTTACTAACTTTATTAGACTAGTAAACCAAAACACATAGAAATTTATCCGTACCTGTGGGCATAAGATAATTTTCAACTTAAAGGTTTACTATCTCATTCCAATTAATTTCACCAGTATAGTTACCTCCCTGTAGGGCCGGGTTACTATTCTAATGAGATAATTGGATTAAGTAGATGTCATTATAATTTTAATCACTAAAATCTATGTGATTAAACAACTTAACTTCTTTTATATCAAGTACTCAAGATGTTGTGGCTACTCCTAAGTACATCACATAAAAGAA
Organism: Nicotiana noctiflora; assembly: GCA_032618575.1. Taxonomy (NCBI): domain Eukaryota; kingdom Viridiplantae; phylum Streptophyta; class Magnoliopsida; order Solanales; family Solanaceae; genus Nicotiana; species Nicotiana noctiflora. The sequence continues at coordinate 7,210 of JASVEL010004525.1, forward strand.
CACTCAAAAATAACATCTTTTAATCAACTTAAACTGAATGTTGATTATATAGTCAAAATGGGCACGTCAAATAAAAACACGACATCTGCATTGCCCTTTAATAAGTTGATAATACTTACAATAAGTACTTCTTTTACCAATATCATTTGAATTATACTAAAACACTTAGTGATATCAAACCATACAGTGACATAAGACACAATCAGATGACGTGATTTTTAAAAAAAACTTAATAACAAATATGGTTACTAGATATCAGTTAGAATTTCGTGTGAGATCATATAAATACTTTATTATTAAAGATAGAAACCATAATTCTCATAAAAAAAATTTGTCAAGACTGTGAACGGATCTAAGATGCGTAGAAATTGCTTTATGAACATGAATAAAAAAAATCACGGTAAGCAAATAACCAATGTTCATAGACATCTTTGTTTCCAAATAAAATATAATAATATACTTTACCAATTTTTTCTTTTCTGATCAAAACAAAATACCCACCAACAAACTAATGCTAGTGTCCTTCAGTTAAATTGTTTTTCGCATCTAACATTACACCAATTATAAATATTATTAATGAAGGATTAAAAGGCACAAACATACTTAAAGAAATATCGTTTTGGCATATAAAGTGTGAAACAAATCTTAATGATTACGTTTTGCCTTCAGCTATCAAAACATTAAACAATCACTACATCTTGCCCCATTAAATTATCCTATTCTTCAAATCGAATCACAATACAAAGTAAAAGATAACAAGGTGGGTCTCAGCCTCAAAAACAATTCTAAAACTGATGTATATACATGCGAGGGTTTCGAGTATGTGAAAACAGATGCGGTAAGCCAATTTTTTTTTTTTTTTTTTTGCTCTTCTATATCCGTAATTTCATCAGAATACAACACCAAACAACATAGCTAAAGGATGACTCTGATACCACATGTTGTAATTTAAATACAAACATAGAGCCAGCGCAGCGGAAATTAAACAAGGAACGTACATTCAGCCATGATTGTTCAAGTGTTGTGGAATCGCCTCGTAAAACTTTGACAGAAAACCTAGAGCCTTCTAGCCTAAACCTATTGTTGAATGCCAGACTGATGGAGTCACAAGCGTATTTATAGGTAGGCTAGGGACTCTTAGGCAAATACTTTAGCCCTAGGGATTTCTCCATAAATTATAATTACCCTAGGGACTACTAATATATGGTAATTTCTTTCCATCAAAGAAACTACCATATATGCATAACCACATAATATTATCTGATATATTATTTCCTTTGAAAGAGAATGTAAATAATTTATTACCATATATATGGACCACACAAGAAATTTCTAAAACGATACGTTAATTTCTTACATTTTCTTCTTCCTAATAATTTAAAGTGCCGTAATTTCATAATCAGCTGATTCGTCATAGTTTTGTCTTTACGACAACTGTCAAAGTACTACAACTTCCTCCTTTGTGGTTAGTTATACGGAAAAAAAAAAAGTGACATTGCTTTTTGTGCATGTGGGGTATTATTCAAGTTTGACATAATGGCCAAAATGTACAAGCCTTAAATAGGCACCATAAACTTTCAACTCACTTGGGATAACCCTATACTGTCGTGATCAACTTTTTTTTTTTCAGAAATACCGTACGATAAGTATTTCAGTACAGGACCATGTTAACATCGAATTAAGTTAGGTAATGTTGCTTTGTCTACGCTAGCGTTCCACTATAAATTCTTAAATTTATTTTGAAATATTTAATTTAGGAGAAATTTAGTTTGAAGATTAAAATTTATTTGGACAACAATTTTCATAATATATTTCACATTTTTATTGATAAAATATGAAACATGACTTGTATCTACATGTTCTAAAAATTATTACGAATACTCAATAGTATCTTCATCAATGGCATTTATTATATTAGTACAAATTATAGTGTTGAACATAAATAAATTTAATAAAAATTTATTATTTTTATAATGAACTTCGTAATAATCTATCGGATGACCAAAAAGACGAAATAACATTGCTACAAAACATTAAATGATGGGATCTTTTATAGAAAATAAAAACTTGGGCTAATTTTTTTAAAATGTAATAATAATATTTTTAGCCAAAACCAGCTCTTGAGCCAGTTTAGAAATTTGGGTTTTGATTTTTAGGAATTTGTCAAAATGTGGATAAAAATTATAAATAAATATGTATTTGTCAACAAAAAAAAAACCAAAATTTTTTGACAAAATTTATGGTAAAATGGTCGTACATGTGTGTTGCTGTCGTGGAATTAATTGTAACAACAAGATGTTTGGCAACACATTTGTCCAACATGACAAATAGCTCGTCAACGATAGCCCAGCAAAGCTTTCTGGTACCTGTTTGGTTCATTTCACCTTGTAGACACCATTACTCTAAACCAAACTACCCCAAAAACACACATGGTGACACTAGATATATGTTAAGCACACGTGCTTACCTCAACAGCAAGAATGGGTGGAAAACCAAACAAGAATTTTTTAGTAACTTTTATCTATCTATGCAACATTAATAACTTATTTATACATTTTAGAGAGGTTATCACTCATGTACATTACCATATACTCTTTCCGTTTCAATTTACGTGAACATATTTCCGTTTTAGTCCGTGCCAAAAAGAATGACCACTTTCCTTATTTGGAAATAATTTACCTTTATGCAATGATTTATAGCCATAAAAAATAAAGGTGCCTCATTTTACACCACAAGATTAAAACTCTTCTCTATTTTCTTAAATTCCGTGCCCAGTCAAATGGGTTCATATAAATTAAAACGGAGTGAGTATAATTTATCATACATACAAAATAATATATGGATCAAATTCCAATATCGTATTTTAGGCTCTATTTTTCTCTATTTCTCTACCTTTCTCTCTCTTTCTTACTGATGTTTGGCAAAAATATTATATTTTTATAACATTACTCACCTTAAATATTATTGCTTTAGTAGTTAATTGTGTTATATTTGAGCTAAATTATACTGTTTTATATGTAAGAGTATCGGAAGACAAAGACGAACGAAGGTTGAACGAAAAGAGGACAAAAATACAAGAAAAGAGCACAGAAGCATGAAATACCCTAGCCTGGCTACTAGCCAAACGTAGCCAGCTTGGTCGTGTGACAGGCCAAGCATAGTCAGCTTGGCCGCGCTATAAGCTTGGCATCGTGAGGTCAGGCACCCGGTGGTCAAAGGTTCGTGAATTAAAATACTCTAACCCGAATTTGAACATTGAGACATCAACCCTAGCCTATAAATACTCCTTAAACATCTCTAAGAGGGGGTTGAGCGCTTTTAAGAGGGGATTCGACCTTAGGCAAGAACACACAAGGAGCATGTCTGTCACGACCCGGATTTCTCCCACCATCGGGATCATGATGGCGCCTACTCGTGGTAGCTAGGCAAGCCAATTCACTCACCATCTTCCTGTTCATACCATCATTTTTGTTCTCATATTTAATAGCAAGAATAATACTCATATTTTTAAATACAGAAATCTTTCGAATAAGAGATGAATAATAGTGTAAAGTAACTGACATAAATCCTCTACCCAAGATGTGTAGTCACAATCTCACGAACTACTAAGGAATAACTACACATAATGGTCTGAAAGAAAATAAATAATAACCGTCTGTCTCGGAATAATTAGATCACGACAATAATAAATGTAAATAGAGGAGACGTCAGGCCTGCGGACGCCTGCAAGCTACCTCGGTCTCGGAAGTACGATAATCCCGCTAGTGTACTACTGATGCTGCTCCTGCTAAAAACCTGGACCTGTGCAAAACGCACAAAAGTGTAGTATCAGCACAATCTGACCCCATGTGCTGGTAAATGTCTGGCCTATCCAGGCGAAGTAGTGACAAGCCTAGGACCAGATACTCACATAAATCTTTGCAGTTCTATATATGTATGTACCACAAAATAACAGAGATATTGAGTAACACAACTAACAAAGGAGGTAACATGCTGGGGGAGTACAATCAGCAACACATAATAAATCAGTATGATAAAAACAGAGTGTAGCAGAAACAATTATTGCAAAGCATGAAATTGAATGGTTGCACGGCATCACCCTTCGTGTTTTTACACTCATTCTCACCAAATAAGCAAATAAAAGTGCACGGCATGACCCTTCGTGCTTTTACTCTCATCCTCACATCCATGGTACGGCATGATCCTTCGTGCATTGTTTAAGTAACAACGGCATAGAATGTTCCTTCGTGCATAAATAATAACAATGGCACGAAATGATCCTTTGTGCATAAATTAAGTAACAACGGCACAGAATATTCCTTCGTGCATAAACAGTAAAACAAGCAACGGAATGATCCTTCGTGCGAACATAAGTAAAAATGGCAGGGCATCACCCTTCGTGCATTATCACTCTTCCTCACACAAATAACAATCACAGTCAAGGGCAAAAGAATGAAACAAGTAATATGAACCGTCTCAGCAAGGGAAACAATAATCACAACAATATCCCAACAAGGGAACAACAATAACAACACAATAAAGTCCCGGCAAGGGAAACAATAATCAACCTTCACAACCCGGCAAGGGCTCAAGAACATGACTTAAGAACATCCCACATTAACTCACAACATATATCAACAAACGACTCACGGTCATGCTAGACGCCAGTGTATAGATGCTCGTCACCACGCCTATACACCGCACTCGATCACATAGCAATTAGCAATTATCACATTCAATCATATTCCCTCAAGCTAGGATAGATCAAACACTTACCTCAAAGCCTTGAAGTCCAATTAACCTTCAACTATCGCTTTACCTCGAAATTAATCCTTCAACTAGCTCGAATCTAATCACAATTGGTTTAATTACTTTAATAAATACTATATAAATTGGTTTCGATGCATAAAAATAGTTTTCTCAAAGTTTTACCCAAAATTTCCCAAAATGCCCCCGGTCCCACGTGGTCGAAACTCTGGGTTTGAATCAAAATTTACCCATTCGCTCACGAGTTCAATTATATGATTTGTTTCGAAATCGGACCTCAAATCGAGGTCCAATTTCCCAATTTATAAAAAACCTAGGTTCTACCCAATAACAACAATTTCAACCATAAAAACCTCTGATTTCTCATGGAAAACATGTTTAATGATGTTAGGAATTGAAAGAGTTGAGTAAAAATTGACTTACAAGTGATTTGGAGTGATATCGCTCTTGGAAAATCGTGTGCGGTGTTTTGGGTTTTGAAAGAATGGTGAAAAAGGGGTTTAAAATCGTTTAAGTATCAGATTGCACACCTCCGGATATCGGAATTGCGAACATATTTTCGCAATTACGAACTTGACAGGTCTGGGCTGCGGAACTCGTATTTGCGAGAATAAGTTCGCATTAGCGAACATAGGCCAATACAGGGCCACTTCGCATTTGCGAAGTTCTGTTCGCATGCGAACCTGTGCCTTTCCTGGGCAGCATCGCATTTGCGATGGTCCGTTCGCATTTACGCACCAAGGCTTTTCCTGGCCAACTTCGCATTTGCGAAGTATTTTTCGCATTTGTGAACAAAGGCTGTTTCTGGACCTCTCGCAATTGCGAGTAATTCTTCGCAATTGCGAAGATATCAGGTGGGAAAAAATACCAGCTGTGTTATTTTTCAAAATCTGCTCTAACGGCCTATCAAATCTTTACCCGAGCCCTCAGGCTCCAAACCAAACATGCACACAACCTCAAAAAACATACCATGAACTTGGTCGCGCGATCAAATCGCCAATGTAATATCGTTTTCGTAGAATTAAGCCTCAAATTCATGATTTCTTCTTTTAAACTTCATAAGCTTTCAAATTTGGATCTCATGGTTCAAAATACATCAAATGACGTTCAAATTCCTTCAAACTTTGTAGGAAGTACTTAAATAATATATAAGACTTGTACCGGGTGTCTGAACCAAAATACGAGCCCGATACCATGGTCTTTTAATCAATTTTCATTTTTATTTTTATTAATAATTTCAGCAAAACAATTTAACAGAAAAATCATATCTTGGGCTCTAGGCCTCAGAATTCGACTCTGGACGCAAGCCTGTGTCCCATATTTTCCTACGGACCTTTCGGGACCGTCCGATCTCGGGTCTTAGTCTGTTTACCAAAAATGTTGACCGAAGTCAACAATATCAATATTAATATCAAATTTCTTCAAATTTTCCATAGAATTTACATATTCTAACACAAAATTTTTTGGCTACGTGCCCGGACTATGCACGTAAATTGAAGCAATATAAAATAAGGTTTTCAAGGCCTCGAAAGCGCGGAATAGATGGGGAAAATAGGTGATGACCCTTTGGGTCGTCACATCCTCCACCTCTAAAACAATTGTTCGTCCTCGAATGGACAAGAGAAGGAAGTACCTGAGTCGGGAAACAAATGTGGGTAACGGCTCCGCATATCAGACTCGGACTCCCAGGTTGATGCCTCCGGAGGCTGACCTCTCCACCGAACTCGCACGGAAGGAAAAATCCTCGACCTCAATTGTCGAACCTGCCGGTCTATAATGGCCACCGGCTGCTCCTCGTAAGATAGATCCTTGTCCAATTGGATAGTACTGAAGTCTAACACATGTGTAGGATCGTCGTGGTACCTCCGAAGCATAGATACATGAAAACCGGATGCACAACTGATAAGCTAGGTGGAAGTACAAGTCTGTAAGCCACCTCTCCCACTCGGTCTAGAATCTCAAATGGGCCAATATACCTAGGGCTGAGTTTGCCCTTCTTTCCAAACCTCATCACACCCTTCATAGGCAATACTCGGAGCAATACCCGCTCACCAACCATGAAATCCACTTCTCGGACCTTACGGTACGCATAAGTCTTCTGTCTAGACTGAGGTGAACGCAACCTCTCCTGGATAGTCTTGACCTTGTCTAAGGCCTCCTGAACTAAGTCTGTACCCAGCAACCGAGCCTCTTCCGGCTCAAACCATCCTACTGAAGACCGACATCACCTACCATACAATGCCTCATACGGAGTCATCTGAATGCTAGACTTGTAGCTGTTGTTGTAGGCGAACTCTGCTAATGGCAGAAACTGGTCCCACGAGCCTCCAAAATCAATGACACAAGCTCGAAGCATGTCCTCTAGGATCTGAATAGTCCTCTCGGAGTGACCGTCCGTCTGATGATGAAAAGTTGTACTCAACTGAACCTGGGTGCCTAACTCTTTCTGGACCGCTCTCTAGAAATGTGAGGTAAACTACATACCCTGATCTGAGATAATAGACACCGGCACCCCATGAAGGTGGACAATCTCCCTTATGTAAATCTCTGCTAACTTCTTCGATGAGTAAGAGACAGATACTGGAATGAAGTGCGCTGACTTGGTCAGCCTATCAACAATGACCCAAATAGCATCAATCTCCTCTGCGTCAAAGGGAGTCCAGTAACGAAGTCCATTATAATCCGCTCCCATTTTCACTCGGGAATTTCAATTCCCTGGAATACACTACCAGGCCTTTGGTGCTCATATTTAATCTGCTGACAGTTTAGACACCGAGCGACATACGCAATAATGTCCTTCTTCATCTTATGCCACCAATAATGATGACGTAAGTCCTGATACATCTTCGCGATGCCCGGGTGAATAGAATACCGCAAACTGTGGGCCTCCGCTAAGATCAACTCTCGAATCCCCTCAACATTGGGCACACAAACTCGCCCCTGTAATCTCAATACTCTGTCATCAACTAGAGTTACCTTCGTGGAACCTCCCCGCTGTACAGTATCCCTCAGGTCACGCAAATGAGGATCATCAAACTGCCTCTCACGGATACGCTATAATAGAGAAGAACGAGCAACCGTGCAGGCTAACACCCTGCTAGGCTCAGAAATGTCTAGTCTCACGAACCGATTGGCTAATTCCTGGACATCTAGAGCAAACGGTCTCTGGTTGACCAGAATATAAGTGAGACTACCCATGCTGGCAGACTTTCTACTCAACACATCGGCCACCACATTGGCCTTACCTGGATGATATAAGATAGTAACATCATAGTCTTTCAGCAACTCTAACCATCTCCTCTATCGCACATTCAACTCTTTTTGATTGAATAAATACTAAAGACTTTTGTGATCTGTGTATACCTCGCACGCCACACCATATAGATAATGCCTCCATATTTTTAAGGCATGAACAACTGCTGCCAGCTCAAGATCATGAACCGGATAATTCTTCTCATGGATTTTCAACTGTCTCGAAGCATAAGCAATAACCTTGCCGTCCTGCATCAATACCGCTCCAAGCCTAGTACGAGATGCATCACAGTAAACTGTGTACAGCCTTGATCCCGTGGGTATAATCAACACTGGTGCCGTAGTCAAAGCTGTCTTGAGCTTCTGAAAGCTCGCCTCGCACTCATCTATTCACTTGAATTGGGCACTCTTCTGGGTCAACCTGGTCATCGGGGCTGCAATAGAAGAGAACCCCTCTACAAATCGACGGTAGTAGCCTGCTAACCCCAAGAAACTCCAAATCTCGGTCGTTGAAGCTGGTCGAGGCCAATTCTTGACTGCCTCAATCTTCTTTGGGTCCACCTGAATACCCTCTACTGACACGATATGACCCATAAATGCAACTGAACTCAACCAAAACTCGTATTTTGAAAACTTGTCATATAGATGATTATCCTTCAGAGTTTGAAGAACCACTCTGATCTTTCAACTCCGTTAAAACCTTTTTCTAGAAGGTCTTGCAACTGATCTTTTAACTCCGTTAACTCTGGCGGGGCCATGCGATAGGGTGGAATAGAGATGGGCTGAGTGCCCGGTGCCAGATCAATATAGAAATCAATATCCCTGTCGGGTGGCATACCCGGCAGGTCTGAAGGGAAGACCTCGGGAAAATCCCGTACGATAGGAACTGAATCAATAGAAGGGATCTCCGCGCTGGAATCATGAACATATGCCAAATAAGCTAGACACCCCTTCTCGACCATGCGTTGAGTCTTAACATATGAAATAACATTGCAAACAAAGTGGCCTGGGTCCCTCCCCACTCTAGTCGGGGTGATTCTGGCAAGGCCAAGGTCACTGTCTTGGCATGACAATGTAGGATAGCATGATACGGTGACAACCAATCCATCCCCAATATGACATCGAAATCCACCATGTCTAATAGAAATAAATCAACATGGGTCTCAAGACCGCTGAATATATCCACGCACGAACGATGCACCCGGTCGACTACTATAGAGTCACGCACTGCTGTAGACACATAAATTGGAATGTCCAGGGCATAGCTAGGCACGTCCAGGTAGGGTGCAAAGTAGGAAGACACATACGAATATGTAGACCCAGGGTCAAATAATACTGAAGCACCTCTATCAAAAACAAGAATGGTACCTGTAATCACAGCATCTAATGCCTCTACCTCTGGCCTAGCTTATAAAGCATAAAATAGGGGATCGGCACCTTCCCTCTGAGCTACGCCTCTGGGACGGTCATCCACTGGTTGACCTCTACCTCTGGCGGGACGATCTCTACCTCTATGGTCTCGACCTCTACCTCTACGATCTCTACCCCCGCCCCTGGCTGGCTAGAAAGGCTGTGGGTCAGCTGGGGCCTGAATCATGGGCAAAGACCCCGCTGCTGAGTGTTTCCCACTGCTCGTGGGCAAAACCTGATAAGATGACCTGGGTCACCACAACCGTAACAACATTTTGGCTGCTGGGACTGCTGACCCTGTCGACCTGAATGGCCCCCACGAACATTTTGAAGAGGCTGAGCACTGATGGGAGGATGGTCTGAATACTGCTCATGATCACCTGAACTACCCTGCGAAGTCTGGAGAGCTGACTGAAAAGGCCTGGAAGACTGGCCTCTATCATAAGAATCCCTGCCTCCAGATGAAGTACCACTAAATTTGCCGGAATGACGAGGCCTCTTATCTGAAGGATAACCACCTCCCCGAGCAAGAGCCATCTCAACCCTACGAGCCGCATTAGCCGCATCCTAAAAAGATGTCACTCCCAACTCCCAAAGCCATCTGAAGTCGGATCGACTGATTTAGCCCATCTATAAACCTGCGGACCCTCTCCCGATCTATGGGGAGTATCACGACTGCATGACGTGCCAGATCAACAAACCTCGTCTCATACTGGATAACAGTCATGGAACCCTGCTGGAGGCGCTCAAACTGCCTCCGATGTGCCTCCCGCTGGGTAACAGGGAGAAACTTCTCCAAGAATAACTCCGCAAACTGATCCCATGTTAAAGCCGGGGACCCTGCTGGTCGAGTCAAACAGAAATCTCTCCACCAAGTCTTGGCGGATCCTGAAAGCCTGAATGTGCAAAAATCAACCCCATTGGATTCCACTATTCCCATAGTCTTGAGAATCTCATAGCGACTAAATAAGAAGTCCTGGGGATCCTCTGATGTGGCACCGCTGAAAGTAGTGGTAAAAAGCTTGGAGAACCGATCAAGTCTCCATAAGGCATCAGAAGTCATGGCCGCTCCATCTCCGGCCTGAGCTGTAGTGCCTAACTGAGTGGCCACTACTGGCTAAACTAGTGGTGCCTGAGGCTGGGGAGCTACTGGCTCCGGAGTACGTGCAATAGAAGTCTGGACCCCTCCCCCAGCCTGAGAAGTGGCTGGTGCAACGGGTAATAAGATTGCTCTGGCGACACTGTCCATAAAACCCACTATTCTGACCAGAGCCTCCTGATGATCCGGGGTAAATAAGACCTCCCCTGGGACCTGAGCCGGGCCCACTGGAGCTACTGGGACTGAAACCTCCTCACCCATCTCAACATGAGGCTCCACCTGTAGAACCGCAGCCTGGGACTGAGCTCTACCCCTACCATGGCCTCCGACACGGCCTCGGCCCCTGCCCCTCGCGGGAGCTGCCTGCGTCTCAGGCTGCTGATCAGCGGATGAAGAAACGCATGTCGTCACCATCTGCGAAAGGACAGAGTAGAAATTCAATCAGTATTTGAGGAACAAATCGCACAACAAGAAGGAACAAATGAGAGACTTTTCCTAACTCAATAGACTCTGGGGGACAAGTACAGACGTCTCCGTACCTACCCCTAAAACTCTACTAGGCTTGTTCGTGAGTTGTGAGACCTATGTAACCTAGAGCTCTGTTACCAACTTGTCACGGCCTGGATTTCCCCCACCATCGGGATCGTGTTGGGCTACTCGTGGTAGTTAGGCAAGCCAATTCACTTACCATCTTCCTGTTCATACCATCATTTTTGTTCTCATATTTAATAGCAAGAATAATACTCATATTTTTAAATACAAAAATCTTTCGAATAAGAGATAAATAATAGTGCAAAGTAACTGATATAAATCCTCTACCCAAGATGTGGAGTCACATCTCACGAACTACTAAGGAATTACTACACATAATGATCTGAAAGAAAATAAATAATAACCATCTATCTCGGAACAATGAGACCACAACAATAATAAATGTAAATAGAGGAGACACCGGGCATGCGGATGCCTGCAAGCTACTTCGGTCTTGGAAGTACGATAATCCTGCTAGTGTACTACTACTGTTGCTCCTGCTCAAAACCTGGACCTGTGCAAAACGCACAGAAGTGTAGTATCACCACAATCCGACCCCATGCGCTGGTAAGTGCCTGGCCTATCCCGGCGAAGTAGTGACAAGCCTAGGACCAGACACACACATAAACCTGTGCAGTTCTATATATGTATGTACCACAAAATAACAGAGATATTGAGTAACACAACCAACAAAGGAGGTAACACGCTGGGGGAGTACAATCAGCAACACATAATAAATCATTAAGATAAAAATATAGTGTAGCAAAAACAGTTATTACAAAGCAAGAAATTGAATGGTTGCATGACATCACCCTTCGTGCTTTTACTCCCATCCTCACCAAATAAGCAAATAGAAGTGCACGACATCACCCTTCGTACTTTTACTCTCATCCTCACATCCATGGCATGGCATGATCCTTCGTGCATGGTTTTAGTAACAACGGCACGGAATGTTCCTTCGTGCATAAATATTAACGATGGCACGGAATGATCATTCGTGCATAAATTAAGTAACAACGGCACGAAATGTTCCTTCGTTCATAAACAGTAAAACAAGGCACGGAATGATCCTTCGTGCGAACATAAGTAAAAATGGCACGACATCACCCTTCATGCATTATCACTCTTCCTCACCCAAATAACAATCACAGTCAAGGGCAAATGAATGAAACAAGTAATATGAACCATCCCGGCAAGGGAAACAATAATCATAACAATATCCCGACAAGGGAACAACAACAACAACACAATAAAGTCCCGGCAAGGGAAACAATAATCAACCTTCACAACCCGGCAAGGGCTCAAGAACATGACTTAAGAACATCCCACATTAACTCACAACATATATCAACAAACGACTCACGGTCATGCTAGACGCCAGTGTATAGATGCTCGTCACCACGCCTATATATCGCACTCGATCACATAGCAATTAGCTATTATCACATTCAATCCTATTCCCTCAAGCTAGGATAGATCAAACACTTACCTCAAAGCCTTGAAGTCCAATTAACATTCAACTATCGCTTTATCTCAAAATTCAACCTTCAACTCGCTCGAATCTAATCATAATTGGTTCAATTACTTTAATAAATACTATATAAATTGGTTTGGATGCATAAAAATGGTTTTCTCAAAGTTTTACCCAAAATTTTCCAAAATTCCCCCGGTTCCACGTGGTTGAAACTCGGGGTTTCACTTCCGAGACCGAGGTAGCTTGCAGGCGTCCGCAGGCCCGGCGTCTCCTCTATTTACATGTTGGAGACTTCTTGTACGAGTTTTTTTACTTTCTTATTTCTATTTCTATTATTAGTTATGCATTCTAGTATGGTAGTTTTGCCTACTATTATGAATAGCTAATTTGTTATCTAAAGTTTTGATAGAACCTTTAGTAGGATAAACTCTTATTGTATTTTTATCTAATTGAGTCATTGAATTTCTCTACTTGTTCAACTACGTATTTATTGTTGCTGGTTGAATGGACATCAATTCATTGTGCCTATTTAGGGTGTATTTCTTAAGAGAGGTTAATGCATTTAGATAGTTGTTGAACAGTATTACTCCTAACATATGTGAGAAATCGATACGAAGGGGGATTAGAAATAACAAAACCTTCATGTGACCGTAGTGAGTGGTGAATTAGTACCAGCTAGCGTAGTTCAAAAGAATATATATGGTAAATTATGGTAGTTGCTCGAAAGAGAATTACGATACCCGAAATACTCACGATCGGTAGAGAATAATTAGGCGAAATTATAGAAGATGTAGCGGGAAGGATTCTATTAATTAGAGAAATTATAACTCTACACCTCATTAATTCTATCTCCAACCCTCAGTATCCCTAGTTATTAATTTACTAATTTAATTTGTTAGTTAATTAGTTGGATATGAGAATCTTAATATTTATAACTTAGGAATTGTCCACAATTGTCTTCTTAGTGATGTTGAGCAGATGTAGCTAAGTCATAGTTCTATGTGGGATTCGACAACGGACTCTTAGACTGAATTATATTTGCAGTGACCTGTCACGACCCAAAATCCACTAGTCGTGATGGAACCTAAACAAACCCGTTAGGTGAGTTAACTAATAACTATCCAATTCCAATAATATTTAATAAGGTAATTAAATAAAAAAATTATTCGAATCTTCTACATTTTTCAGGTACTGGTGGTGCAATTCATGAGGTTCTAAGAATAGAGTTTATAAAGTTGGTATAAAGTAAATACATCATCTGTCTGAAAAGGATACAAACAGAGTTTTATGAATCTAAGGCTACCATGAATAAAAGGCAGCTACAATAGGAACACATGTACATCTTCAAATCTAGCTCCCATTGAACACAACAATATCGTTAGCCAACGTTTGGACGCAAGGTGCAACAACGTAGTATGTGTACAACCGACCCCATGTACTCAATAAGTAACAAACCTAATCTTAGGTTGAATGTAGTGACGAGATGGAACACGGGTTGGGTCCAACATTAATAGATAATGACAGTTCATAACAACATAAAGCATATAATAAAATAAGTAACTCAGAGATAAAATTCTCAGCTTTTTTGTAGTTTTTTCGAAAATAGCTCTGCCTTTCAAGTATGTCAGTGAAAACCCAAATCATTTGCCGAAATTGTCGAAAATATGAATAAGTTTTAAAACTATGAAGTTTTCCCAAAAACTCTTTCCACAATAAATAAAATATCATTTTCCTTCCAGATAGTAAGTGTAAAATACCTCTCTATACCCATATATCAATATGTGTGAAAAGCTATGAATGACCTAATAACGTACAATATGAGGAAATACATATATATGCCTGTATGTCATGTATGCATGTCAATTCTATGTATCTCAAAGATGAACTCATGTACTCACACTCTCAGAGTACTCAATCTCACTATCTTACATATTATGCTTGTAACGATCTGACATATTGTTTTGAGCTCAGGTATGTCATATGACGGTTTGAGGCCTAGAGTAGCTTCACTTCTAGTATATGAATTGTACGCGTGGTCGGAATTGATGTTCGGGAAGTTCAAGGTTGATTTGGAAGGGAAATTCTTATTTTGGAAGTTTTAAGTTAAAGAATTGAGTAAGGGTTTATATTTGAGTAAATGACCTCAGAATAACAATTTGAAGGTTCCATCGGGTTTGTATAATTATTTTACTTGGGTGTGTGTTAGGATCAGATTTTGGATGACCCCGGAGCATTTTGGCACCTACTGGGGAAAGTTTGCATTTGAAAGGATTTTATAAATTTGGGTTGAAGTGTATTTTAATGCTATCGGTGTCCATTTGGAATTTCGAACCTTTGAGTAGCTTTATATGGTGATTCTGGTCCTAGGAGCGCGTCTGGATATGGATTTGCATGTCTGTAGGTCATGTTTGGGCTATTTTGTGAAAGCATGAATTTGAAGGTTTTTGGGAAGTTTGACCGGGAGTGCACTTTTTGAAATCGGGATTGAATTCCGATTTCGGAAGTTGGAGTAGGTCCATAATGACTGATGTAACTTGTATGCATATATTGAGGTCAATCGAATGTGTTTGGATATGTTTCAACATCGATTGTAGAAGTTTGAAGTTCTAAAGTTCATTAAGCTCGAATTTGGGTGTGATTCATGATTTTGATATTGTTTGATGTGATTTGAGGCTTTGAGCGAGTTCATGTCATATTTTGGACGGATTGGTGTGATTTGATGTGGTCTTGGTGGCCTCAATTATGTCTCGGATCGAGTTCGGACTAATATTAGGCCTTGTGGAATTGCTGGTTTTTAGGCATCTGAGTTTCTCTTCCATGATCAAGAGATGAGGGTCACGATCGCGATGGGCTAAGTGGATGGTGGAATTTTTGTTCTACGCGATCACGTAAATGGTGTCGCATTCGCATGGGAGCTATCGCAATGGCGCTTAGTTTACGAGGATGGCCTGTTTGAGAAGAGTTGTTCTATGCGATTACATCATGGGGCTCGCGATCGCGAAGGTGGAAGTGGCTGGGCAACGCGATCACATTTTGGGAATCACGTATGCGAAGAAAAGATTATTTGGGGCAGGGCCATTTGGCATTCGCGATCGCGATGGTTATTCTGCGATCACGAAGAGGAAGGACCTGGGCAGTGATGTTTTAAAAATGGGATTTTGGCCATTTTTCATTTCATTTCCTCTATGGAGCCGATCTTGGAGCGATTTTGGAGCATCATTTTTATCGTCATAAGGTAAGTAATTTCCACTAGTTCTGAGTTAAATACGAGGTTTACATATGGACTAGACATGAAAATTTGTAGAAAATTGGGACTTTGAAGAAAAACCTAGAAATTTATATTTTTGGATTTTGACCACGAAATTGGATATGAAATTAATAATAAATTATAAACTTGAGATCTTAATGTTATGGGTAATGTTTATCTTCAAAAATATCCGAAATTCGTGCATATGGGCTTGAGGGATATTTTTATTGACTTTTCGAGTGGAGTTAAAAATTCTTAAATTGAGTAAATTATGGGTATTAGAACACGTTTTGATTGGTTTGCACATTGGTTGCGTATTTTTGGATTGATATGAGGTGTTAGGGTGGCGTAATATCCGGTTATGGAACCTTAGAGTGAGGTATGTCTCATTTCAATTCTTGTAAAAGAGAATTAACCTAATAGGTGACCTGATTTACTTATGTGTTAGATCATATTTTAATGATGCAATTAATATACATGTGCAGGAGTTCAAAGATGTAAAGAAGAACTAGAGAAATGGTTGTGTCGAAGATGGAATGAAATCATTCACAAGGGAAGCCAACTATAGAATACAGAGTGTACAAGGAAAGCTACTAATTTACATCAGCAAATTGGGATTAGCTCTGTGAATCTGGGAAATCAAACAAGCCATAACAAAGTGAAGATTCGAACTGATCTGTGATTGGAGAAATCATGGGAGAATAATAAAGGCTAGAAGATCCGGTCAGTGGTCAAGTTTGGAAAGTCCAACAATTCAGGAGAAATCTTGTTGATTCCATTGTCTGCCAAAAGAAAAGATCCCAAGAGAAGCAACGAATAGTTCCTTATTTTTGGAAAGAATCAATCCTGTCCAAGGATCAAAACCCTTGGGTTGACGATCATTCACCATTCATCTTTGTATAAATGAATAGTGTAACATCATTCTTAGATATACTTTGATCGAACCAAAATAACTCTTTTGATTCTACTGCAAAGACACGTAGTAGCCTACATAGATATGTTGTGTAACACGTTAGGGATAGAAAGAGCGCATACAATTGATGAGACATTGTATCAAACGAGTTCTAGAGAATCTCAGCGATATACATCACTCTGTACTCGAAAGAAAACTCATTTTCTTGAAGAGAAATCCCTTGAAACCCAAGGGGACTGGATTAGGATTCACATTGAATCTAAACCAGTATAATATTCCCGGTGTCTTTACATTTACTTTCTACATATTACCTAAAACTGTTATATGTGCAAGATTTCCATATTTAGTCAAATACTAAAGTTTTTAATCAACTCATTAACGATTATTTTCAATTAGTGACAATTCATCCCCCCCCCTTGTACTTTCAATTGTATTAGAGCAAGGCACACACTTTTGTTTTCTGCTTAACAGCTTAGGAGAAAAAGATCATGGCAAATCAGGTTATCATAGGAGCTCTCTTTCAGGAAGGAACTTCACAACTGAGGCCAACTTACTGCAATAGACAACATTTCTCCCTCTGGAAAATCCGAATGGAAATCTTCACCAAGGCAAACGACATCAAGGTATAGAGAGTTATCAAGAAGGGGGAAACTACTCACTGGTATAGAGAGTTATCAAGAAGGGGGAAACTACTCACTGCCTGCCGGCACTCCACCACTTACTAACCCTGATTATATAGACTCATACACAAAGGAACAACTGGAAGCCATCCAAATAAATCACAAGGCAAGAAATCTGCTTCACAATGCAATAAGTGGTTAAGAATATGAGAAAATATGTAGATGTGATATAGCCAAAAAGATGTGGGACAAACTTGAGGTTACCAATGAAGGTACCAGCAAGTTAAAGGAAACTCACATAAATATGCTAGATCATGACTATGAACTGGTCTCAATGAATGAAGGAGAATCCATTGAAGAAATGTTTTATCTTGGAAGCTTTTGGAAAACCATAGACCAATGGCGATCAGGTTAGGAAATTCTCAGAAGTCTACCAACCACTTGGCAGAATAAAGTTGTCACCGTGGAATATCAAGATCTTAACAAGTCATCATATGATGAACTATGAGGAGAGCTCATTGCTTTCAAAAGAACACACATGAAGAAGACAAATCAATAGGAGAAAAAGAAAATTGTTGCATTCAAAACCACTACTTAATCGACTGATAATGAAATTGATGATCCTGAAGCCTTACAAGAAGAAATTGCTATGATATCTAGAAACATGGATGGACTGATGAGAAGATATAGAAATACTAAAAGAAATATTTCCACCAAGGTGATCTAGGCAATACAACGAACAAGATAAGAACGATGGAAAATGCTACAAATGTGGAACATTTGGACACATCAGCAGAGTGACCATAACAGAAAAGGAAGATCTCCAGCAGATTCAACAAGAACAAATCATTTGGAAGTTCGAGCGATGAGGATGAATCAGACCAAGAAGAAATAGCAAATCTCTGCTTCATGACAATCCTAGAAAATGAGATCAACAAAACTTCAGGATGTTGGACATGTGAAGATGATTCACACAATGAAAACTATTTTATGGCAAGAGGAGAAACTAGCGAGGTAAGATCTTATGACTGTGAAAGATGTATTGAACTGTATGACATTTTTTATTCCACCTTAAAAGAGTCTCAAAAAATGATGAATGAGCTTAAGAGACTCACTATGAAAATTAAAGATTGGAAACTCAAACATGAAGTATGTGGAATTGAAAAAGATGCACTTCAAGAGGAGTTTGAGGAATTGCAAATGCAGCTTAACAACTTGCGCAAATCTACCAGTCACAGTTCTGTTTGGTAAAACCAGATGACTTACAATTCAATTGGAAAAGAACCAATCAGGACAAAATCGACCAGTCGGTCGGACCAGTCGACTAACAAGTCAACTGGAATAGAATCAACTAATCTCATGATAGCTAGTTCCAATACTTATGGAAGACCTGAAAACAGGTCTGAGGCTAAAATGTCATTACTATAATAAAAGTTGTCATAAATACTCTAGTTGTCACTTTCGTAAATTTCTTATGTCTAGATGGGTTTGGAAACCTTCAAATTGTGAACCTAGTAACACTAAATCACCAGGACCCAATCAAGCTTGGGTACCTAATAGAAAGTGATAATTTTTTATTGCAGGAACACCACAAAATAAGCCGCAAATAAAAATAGTATCTAGATAGTGCGTGTTCCAGTCACATGACAGGTAACAAAAATCTTTTCAAGGAGGTTAAAAAGATTGATTGAGGATGCGTCAAATTTGGAGATGATTCAAGAGGCAAAATAGTTGGCACTAGAACTATTCCCTTTAACAACAATTGTGACATTACTGAAATATATCTTGTTGATGGACTAAAGCACAACCTTCTCAGTATAAGTCAACTATGTGACTCAGGATATGAGGTAAAATCTAAGAGAACAAGTTGTGCCATTGAAGACAAATCAGGAAAAAGAATTCTTCCTAGAAAAAGGTACGGAAATGTTTATATACTTGATGGATTCGAAAATATACATGGTCACATTTGCCTAACTTCTATATCTGATGAGCACTGTTTGGGGCAGAGATGACAGGGTCATGCCAACATGCATTTGATTGAAAAATTATCCAAACATGATTTAGTTATTGGATTACATAAACCGAATTTCTCTAGAACTCATATTTGATGCATGTTAGATGGGTAAGAAAACTAAAAATTCTTTCAGAAATAAAGACATGGTGTCTACGTCAAAACCATTGCAATTACTTCTTATGCATTTATTTGGACCTACTATAACTACTAGCATATGAGGCAAGAAATATGCTTTTGTTATTGTTGATGATTTTTCACGTCTCACCTGGGTGATTTTCCTGTCTCATAAAGATGAAGCCTTACGAAATTTTGAAGTCTTTTGCAAAATGATTGAAAGAGAAAAGGATCATCTGATCTCAAAAATTTAAAGTGGTCATGGTGGCGAGTTTGAAAGTAAAGCATTTGAAGACTTCTGTGACAATCTAGGATACACTCACCATTTCTCCGCTCCACACTCACCACAGCGAAACTGGGGCTTGGAAAGAAAGAACAGAACTCTTCAGGACATGGCAAGAACAATGTTATTAGAATATTCACTCCCAAATCATTTATGGGCTGAAGGTATGAGTACTACATGTCACATTCTTAACCGATGTCTCGTAAGGCCTATTCTGAAAAAGACTTCCTATGAACGCTGGAAAGGTAAGCATCCGAACATCAGTTATTTTCATCCATTTGGAAGTAAGTGCTTCATTCATAATAATGGTAAGGATAATCTTGAAAATTTTGATCCAAGAAGTGACGAAGGTATTTTTCTTGGTTATTGATTAAATAGTAAATAATTTAGAGTTTTTAATAAACGTACTTTATGCATAGAAGAATTTGTTCATGTTATATTCGATGAAAATAATCCCTTGGACGAGAAAGGAACTAATGGAGGTGATGAATATCAAACTCAAGAAGCTTAGGATAAAGGAAAATCACAGGAGCCAACTAATCCCGTAGATGTGATTGAGTCGACTAAACAAGTCAGCGACAACTCTCCTGAACAATGTATGAAGTCGACTACAAGCATTGTCCGACTAAATGAATGGAGGAGCGAACTTGAATATCCACAAAAATATATTATAGGGATTCAAATGAAGGAATGAAAACTAGGGCTGCCATAAAAAAGAAAGCATTTATTGCTCTAATCTATCAACTAGAGCCTAAAACGGTAGAGGAAACATTGAAGGATTTAAGTTGGGTGAAAGCCATGTAAGAGGAACTAGATCAATTCAGTAAGAATCAACTGTGGAAGTTAATACCTAGACACGATAATGCATCTATCATCGGAACAAAATGGGTATTTAGAAATAAATTGAATGAAGAGGGACAAGTCATAAGGAACAAGGCTAGATTATTTGCTCAAGGCTATTCACAACAAGAAAGATTCGACTATGATGAAACATTTTCCCTAGCAGCTCGACTGGAATCTATACGAATCTTGCTAGCTTATGTATCATTTGAAGGATTCAGGTTGTTTCAAATGTATGTCAAAAGCGTTTTTCTGAATGGGTTCATCGAAGAGGAAGTTTTTTTTAAAACAACCTCCAGGTTTTGAAGACTCAAAATTCCCATATCATGTGTATAGGCTTACTAAGGCCCTATATGGACTAAAACAGGCTCCAGAGCTTGGTATGATAGGTTAAGCACTTTTCTTGTTGATCAAGGGTTTACTAAAGGTAAATTTGATACTACTCTATTCATTAAACAATCAATAGAAGGTAATCTTATCATTCAAATTTATGTTGATGACATTATCTTTTGTAGTGCTAACTCTCTTATGTGCAAGAAATTTGCAAAGCGAGTTCGAAATGAGCATGATGGGTGAACTCACATTTTTTTTTGGGCTTCAAATTAAACAAACTGAAGAAGGAACCTTCATTCGTCAGACTAAATATACAAAGGATATGATCCATAAATTTGGTATGAGCAATGAAAAATCAATTAGAACGGCTATGAGTCATGCTACAAATTTGGATAAGGATGAACAGGGTACTCCAGTTGATGAAATAATATACAGAGGAATGATTGGATCACTACTGTATCTGACCGCAAGTTGACCAAATATAATGTTCAACATTTGTAAATATGTCAGGTTTCAATCGACTCCCAAGGAGTCATATCTGACTACTGTAAAAAGAATTATTCGATATCTTATTAGCACAGTATCTCATGGATTATGGTATCATCACTCTAACGCGTTTAGATTAGAAGGTTTCTCAGATGCAGATTTAGCAGGTGATAAGAAAGACAAGAAAAGCACGAGTGGCACTTTTCAATTACTAGGAAAGGCTTTAATATCCTAGAACAGTAAGAAGCAAGCATCAGTCGCCTTGTCCACTACTGAAGCTAAGTATATTGCCATTGGTCAATGTTGTGCATAACTCCTATGGATGTCTCATCAATTGGGTGACTATGAACTTTTTTTTAAACTTATACAAATCTTTTGTGATAATTCAAGTGCAGTTTGCCTTTTAGAAAATCATGTGCATCACTCTATAGCAAAGCATATTAACATTAAGAATCATTTTATTAGAGATCATATTCTTAAGGGTGACATAGAATTAGCTTTTGTTGGCACTTCTGCCCAATTAGATGATATTTTTACTAAGTCACACCTCCTTTTTCCGCACCCGCGGGAGCGCGGGGGAGTTTCTCCAATTAAAGGACAATCGAAACGGGATTTATTTAATTAATTTAGAGTCGCCACTTGGGAAAATAATGGTGTCCCAAGTCACCGATTTAATCCCAAACCGAGGAAATTTATGACTCTGTAATACAGTCTGCGAAACTAGAAACCTGGATAAGGAATTCTGTTAACCCGGGAGAAGGTGTTAGGCACTCCCGGATTCCGTGGTTTTAGCACGATCGCTCAACTACAATCTTTTGCTTTTATCTGATTTCTTTATATGTTTTAACTAGGTGCTTTTAATGTTCCGCTTTTAATTTTAGAATAATTGCGACGTCACGAAAACACATTACGAGTCACACCGCAACCAGTACGCCTGTGACTTTAATGTATTTCGATTTCGCCGAGAGTAAGATTTGGGTCACATAAATGTGCACCCGTGATTAGGAAGGTATTATTATTAACCAATGCGCCTAAAGTGTCTATCGTCTTTATTAACTTTGGGAAAGACCGTGAATTTCGCTAAACGGTCTTCCCGAGTCTATGCTTCTTATAACAATTTTATTTGAGGGCCCCGCAATTGTGTATTTAGTGCGGCGAGGCTCATCTCACTTTTATTAAAGGCCAATCCTAACCCGTCTATATGTTCTACTTATTTCATCTATTAGTTTTAAATTGAAATGGAATTTTATTGCTTGTAATTAACAGTCCAAATGAATGAGCTAATGTATTCTAGATATGGGCCATATGACAACAACCAGGCCCATTATAAAATCTTTATGCCAAACCCATTAATCTTGTTGCTCATAGGCGTCCAGCACTGTACATATAGGAAAACAACGTTTATCACTAATCGCTGGCCACCAAAGTGAAAAATGTTTTTCCAGTGTAAAAATATAACTGATTTCGGCTAAGAGACAAGTTAATTGTTTAATTCTTACTAATGATTTAACCTAAACACAAACATACTATTACTTCATATTTGATCACAATTAGTTAGTTATTGTACTGTCATGGACGATTGGCGTTAATATGCTGAAGCTATGAACTCTTTTCCTTTATTCAAAAACAAAGCAGGAATGCTGAACGTTAAACTAATAAAAGCAAGAAGGTGAGGAATACTGATTTTTCATTACCTACACGTACTAAATAAAAGCGAAATTACAGCTAATACAAAATCAACTAATGACTGACTATATGTGCTAATAGACTAACGAACAGTTCTGATTTCTAACTTACAATAATTTACAATTATCAAGCCATCATTAATACATTCCAATTCCATAACTTCTTTAACCAATGGCAATTTATAGAAGGAAAACTAACGAAAATCAGGAGATATTGTTAAAAGAAAAGGATCAGCACTTCAAATCATTTCCATAAGCCTCAGATTACAAATGTGTACCTGGCAATTAAAGAACCAAAGGATCAGCTATGCAGTAATGGCAACAACAGCAGTGTATCAACAGCCAATAGCAGGAGAAAACAGGAGCCAAAACAATAGCAACAATCAACACCCAGGTACAAACTACAGCAGTCCCAACTCAACAACCAAACGCAAGAATACCAGTGGCCAAACACAAGAGTATCAGTGGCCAAACACGATGCTAGCCAACCAATGACACAACCTCGACCAACAACAACAACAATAGCTACCACAACAAACAAGGGCCAACAGTAACAAGTGGCAGCAAACACAGGAGCAACAGTAACAAACCAACACCAAACAACCTTAACAACACACAACATCACGCCAACAATCTCTACGACAACTGAACAGCAACAGTAACAGACTCTACAATGCAACAGTGACACAATGTGTGTGTGTGTATATATTTTGTTTATTCGTCTGTCTATCTTCCCTACTCTCACTGTATTTTTAGTTCAAAATTGTTTCTCCAGATATCTCTGTGTGTGTCCCCATATCTCTGTCTATCTCCCCCTGTTTATACTCCCTTCCTCACCTGGCCAAACTATTTTGAAATCCTGGCCAGCCCATACTATGTTCTGTCCTAAACCACTAAGTCTTGTCCCAGCTAGGACTTGTCTTATTTTTAACTTAAAAAGTCTGCAGGAGCTGGTGGTATCATGCCATACAGCAGGTTCCACCAGTCCAAGTTATGGGTAATGTATTGTTTTAGTCCAATCTCTTAAGGCTAGCCCATACTCTTACTGCTTTTCCAAGTCATCCTGAATAAATAAATTAGTTGGTGCTTCTACTGACAGACCACTAATACCAGTTCATTCAAACCTTTTGGATTTCAAACCCAACCTCTGGAACCTTTGAAAGTTAATGCATTACCTTATGCTTGTTAGCCTTTTTAAACCTTAGTTATTATTTCCCGATTTCTAACTCAAATTTAAGTAGTTATACCCAATTCTCCTAACAATTAGCCAAACTGATTCCTAATTCAACTAATAAGTGTTCCGGGCAGAATGCAACTGCAGTTTGACACCAAAAATGGCTCCTAATCATTTGAAACTCAGCATTGGATTTCTAATAGGGAATCAAACATAACGCAAAATGCAACAATTTAAAACCAATAGTAACAACAAACATCTACTGGCAGAGTCCCAGTTTTCCCTTTTTTTTTACAAGAACTTATGGTAATTGACTTTAAAATAACACCAACGGACAAACACGTTTAAACGATTCAACAACCTAATAGATATATTACCAAATCAGTGATGGAAAATGGACCAGAAAAAGGTCTGTTAGGGAGAGGAAGAAAATAATTGACAAAAAAATGCTAAATTACAATGACCCTTAATAAAATACAATAGCAATCAACAAAAATAAAAGAAAAGAGGAAAATACCTCGAAACCTCGGACCAAATTCCCCTCCACTTTAGCCGAAGCCTCAACTTAAGTTTGAAACCAAAATGGACCTTAATCAAGTGTTCTCGACTGAGAATACTTGACTAAGGTCGATTATGACTTCAAATTCCTTTTGAATCGACTTCCAGGTTTTGGTTCTTCTAGGGCTCGTCCAATTGGATTGAAATTCGACGAGTTCTGCTACGATTCGAGCAAAACTATCACGGGATTTGGGGTTAAGGTAGCATGTTGGTTCAGGGGTGTCGATTTGGGGTTAGTTGGGGTCGGTTCAAGCTTGACTCGAATCTTCAAATGAAGATTCGAGAAGATGAAGGTTGATTCGAGTTAAACTAATACCAGATTCGGGTTCAGGGTGTTAAGGTGGCTTTGTGGTGTTACTGAGGTGGCCGGTGGAGTGGTTGCCGCCGGATTAGGGGCGATGGGGTGGTCCGGCGGCTAGGGTTTTTTGTGGGTCGTTTGGAGCGTCTCTTCAGAGACGAAAGAGAGGAGGGTGGGAAATGAAATGGATTAACGGGTTTGGGGGGTGTTAAATGATTAAAGTGCATGGATTAATCTTGACCGTTGGATCACAAAAATCCAACGGTCTAGATCTGTTAATGGGAGAGGAAACGGTTTGGGCTGGGTAAGGGACGGGTTTGGTTCGGTTTGAACAGGTTTTTGGGCGAAAATGTTTTGGGCTCCGAATTTCCTATGGTCTGGCCCATTTCCCCTTTTGTTTCCTTTCTTTTATTTTTTATTTCCAAAATTGATTCACACTAAATTTTAAAATCTAAAATTACATTATGAAATGAATTTAACTTATCGAAAATACTAATTAGTTTCTAATTATCACACATAATTAAATAACAATAAAATTGCACAATTAGAAAATTAAAGGCTAAAAGACATACTTCTTTGTGATTTTTCGTTTTCGTAAAACAAACTTAATTACTCTTACTTATAGTATTAAATCCTAGATGCAAATGTGACATATATATATATATATATATATATATATATATATATATATATTATTTTTTTTTAATTTTTTGTTAATTGAAACAAGCAAACACGCATACACAAATGCAAACAACAAAAGAACAATAACATATAATCCACGAAAAATCACGCACAATACAAAACTATTTTATTTTGAATTTTCTGGGAGTAATTCTCACGTAGGGCAAAAATCACGTGCTCACAGCTGCCCCTCTTTGCGCGTAAACACGAAGAGTTTTTGTGCAAAGATAAGTGAGCGGATACGAGCGATTTTTGCCCGTTTGAGCACTCCGTATGAAGCATTTCTTGGACAAGTTTGACCGAACCTTGCTTCAAAAGGTCTCCTACATATCCCTGGCTGAAAGGGAATCAGATCAATGTAGTTCGGGAAGTTTGGTAGCTGGGACTACCATGACTGTTGCGATCTTGCTGTTATTGCTGTTACCGCTGTTACTGCTGTTGCCAATGCTTAACTGATCCCCTTAATACACCGTGCTAAACAAAATAAGAAGCTAGACTGGGTTACAGTACTACAAATTCTTATCTATCCTTTTTAACTCGATCTTGTCATGCTCCTTGCCATCCTGTCTTGACTTGATGTTCCTTCTGATGCTTCTTCTCTTCTGCCAATTGTTATTTCGGCCTATCTTGATTGCCGAACCCCAACCATTGTTTCCTTCTCTATGATCTTCGAACTATTCTCCTTTGTAATCTGAATCTGTCTTTTCTGATCCTTGTTGCCTCCCTCTACTTACAAACTTGGATTCATGCCGGAGATTTTTGTTACACTCACCCGCTTTCCTCAACCGAATTAAAATAGATCGCCATTCCATTCTTCAGGCGGGCTCCCTGACTTCAACCACTACTTCAAAATAAAATCGCCAATCCGTTCTCCAGGCGGGCTCCCTGACTTCAACTACTACTCTAAAATTAAATCGCCACTCCATTCTCCAGGCGGGCTTCCTGACTTCAACTACAACTTTAAAATTAAATCGCCACTCCATTCTCCAGGCGGGCTTCCCGACTTCAATTACAACTTCAAAATTAAATCGCCACTCCATTCTCCAGGCGGGCTTCCTGACTTCAATTACGACTTTAAAATTAAATCGCCACTCCATTCTCCAGGCGGGCTCCCTGACTTCAACTACTATTTCAAAATAAAATCGCCACTCCATTCTTCAGGCGGGCTCCCTGACTTCAACTACTACTCAAAATAAAATCGCCACTCCATTCTCCAGGCGGGCTCTCTGACTTCAACTACTACTCAAAAAATAAAATCGCCACTCCATTCTCCAGGCGGGCTCCCTGACTTCAACTACTACTTCAAAATAAAATCGCCACTCCATTCTTCAGGCGGGCTCCCCGACTTCAATTACTACTTCAAAATAAAATCGCCACTCCATTCTCCAGGCGGGCTCCCTGACTTCAATTACTACTTCAAAATAAAATCGCCACTCCATTCTTCAGGCGGGCTCCCTGATTTCAACTACTACTCACTGATTTTATCTTATCTTGATTACCTTCCTTTGCCTTTTGTACCATTTCCTTGTTCCTGCATTGCCTCTCGGACCACCTTCTTTTCTGAATTATCCTGTCTTGGAATTGCCTTCCCCCGGGTCGTATTACTTTTTCTTCTGGCTGCTGGGGATATTTTTGGAACTGTTTACTCGCCTGCTGGGGATGATGCTGCTGAGGAAGTATTCTTCGTTCCCTTCACCCCTCATTCTCTTCCTTCTTCCCATACCTCCTCCGGGACTCACGCTTTTGCCTCCTCGAGCAAATTATGGAATGTAATACTGCCGGGGGAATCTCGAAGCCATTGTTTTATTTTTCCAACAACTGCTGGGGATGATACCAAGCTCAAAGATTACCCCATCGTGTCGTCCGGCCTTTCTCAAAACTATTCTGCTCGGAGCTGGTATTTCCCGAAATCTTGTGTTACTTCCTACCCTTATCCCCTGAGTCTTTGCTTTCAAGAAAATTTTCGCAACAGGAGAAAATTTTCTGCCCCAGTTTGATAAACTTCCGGACGGTATGCTTTTCCGCCAACGAACCCTCTTTTCCTGCTTTTAAATCAAAGAAAAATTGTTAGTTTCAAAACGCGTTGAGTGGTTGTGCCACTCTTGTTGGGGCCATTTTCTTTTCTCTTTCAGCTGCTTGGCCTCTCTCGAACGTTGACGCTTGCTGGGGACGATGCTCTTTCCACGAACGACCTCTCATCTTTCCTTTTATTCCAATCTTTGGTTTGATCCGACTCTTTTTAGCCGGTGATCCGTTGCGTGAAATCATCTTTCGGACGTGCCACATGTGTCCATTATACTCCATAATTCCGGCGAACCTTCCAATCAGCCTGTCATCCCAATCTTACTATCGTAACGACTTCTGTCTTATTGCCTCGTTCCACGCCTATTTATTTTCATTATACTGCTTTGGGAGACTTGGTAGTAAGCTTTGAAAAATCAATTCTCGAAAATGAAAGAAAAGAAAAGAATACTGACCGCAAATGACAAAAGAAGAGAAAAACTTTTCTGAACTCAAAAATAGGAAAACTTATCTGAATGTATGACTGATCCAATGGTTATGCCGCGCCTTTGAGATTAAACTACCCAGTCTATTCATGTCAATCACTTTCTGATGCCGCGTTCTGCTAGAGGTAAACGGATGTCCAAACCTTGTCTCATGCAGACATCTTGTAACCATCTCGTCATGTCACCTCACAGTGCCCTTCAAAGGGTTTTCACTAATGAGATTCTCTCATTTCTCTCTATCTCCCGTCGCCTTAAGGTGCCCGTAAAGGTTTTCACCGTAAGACTCTCTCATTTTATTTCTCTCAACTCCCTTCGCCTTAAGGTGCCCTCGAGGGTTTTCACCGTTAAGACTCTCTCATTTACGCTTTCTTTCCCTGCGGCGGGGTATCATCCCTGAGATTCCCTCTAGAGCGTTATCCCCTTTCGGCTTGTGCATCCTGGATTCAATCGAGGGTCGGGATGTCACTCTTGGCTTTCATTCACATGACTTGGCACTTCTCAAATACCGATCGAGAGGTCTTTCTGGTTCTTGATATGGTTTCTGCGCGTGAGGCTGAAGAAAGGGGTTTAGCCTCAACGGTTAGCTTATTGCAACTTTCGGAATCCACACTACCTTTCCAACGAAAGAATGACTTCTGCCCCAGTTTTGTTTCTTGGGGGATTTTTGATTTTTATTATGTTATGACCGAGCCGTGTGGCGCCTACGTATCCTTCTTGAGGAATCAGGTCGAACGTAGTTCACTTTTTCTTGTATTTTTTCTTTGTTTCTTTTTCTATTCCGTTACACATCTTCCTTGATGATTTCGAAAGAGGGTATATGAAAGAATAATTAAGGCTCAAATGGGGAAACAAAGGTTAAAGTGTTTGGGTAGTAGAAAAATTGCCTCTGTCATTTCATTCTCCGAAAAATGCCAAATACACACAAACGAAACCAAACGTTGACAAATGCATTAAAGAATTACACGTAATATCTCTTGATTGCGTCAGAATTGATAGCCATATCGGTGCATCTTCCCTCAACATCAGTTAGGCATAGAGCGCCGTTGGATAATACTCTAGTCACCACAAATGGTCCCCGCCAATTTGGAGCGAACTTGCCTTTCGCTTCGGCCTGATGTGGTAGAACTCTCCTCAGCACATGCTGTCCCACTTCAAATTTCCTGGGACGTACCTTCTTGTTATACGCTCTCGCCATTCTCTTTTGATACAATTGGCCGTGACATACTGCTGTCAACCTCTTTTCATCGATCAAGCTCAATTGCTTTAATCGGGTTTTGACCCACTCGTCATCAATCTCAGCTTCAGCGACAGTTCGGAGGGATGGAATCTCAACTTCTGCGGGTATTACTGCTTCAATCCCGTATACCAACAAGTAAGGAGTTGCACCTACCGAAGTCCGGACGGTAGTGCGATAACCCAACAGCGCAAATGGTAACTTTTCATGCCACTGCCTAGACCCTTCTACCATCTTCCTCAATATCTTCTTTATGTTCTTGTTTGCTGCCTCGACCGCACCATTTGCTTTTGGGCGATACGGTGTGGAATTTCGGTGTGTAATCTTGAACTATTGACATACCTCTTTCATCAATCCACTGTTAAGATTTGCACCGTTATCTGTAATGATTATCTTTGGAATTCCAAACCTACAAATGATGTGGGAGTGTACGAAGTCCACCACCGCCTTCTTGGTCACTGATTTGAATGTTTTGGCCTCCACCCACTTGGTAAAATAATCAATCGTTACCAGAATGAACCTATGACCATTAGAAGCTGCAGGCTCAATAGGTCCAATAACATCCATTCCCCATGCAACAAACGGCCATGGTGCTGACATTGTATGCAATTCAGTTGGTGGAGAATGAATCAAGTCTCCGTGTATCTGACACTGATGGCATCTTCGCACGAAACTTATACAATCACGCTCCATCGTGAGCCAGTAATATCCTGCTCGAAGAATCTTCTTTGCCAATACGTATCCGCTCATGTGTGGTCCGCAAACTCCCGAGTGTATATCTGTCATCACTGTTGTGGCTTGATTTGCATCTATACATCTCAACAATCCCAAGTCTGGGGTTCTTTTGTACAACACCCCTCCACTAAGGAAAAATCCGTTCGCCAACCGCCGAATAGCTCGCTTTTGATCTCCAGTTGCTTGCTCTAGGTATACTCCTAACCTGAGGTATTCCTTGACATCATGAAACCATGGCTCACCATCCACCTCTTCCCCTATCACATTACAATAAGCATGTTGATTCCGGACGTGGATATGTAACGGATCGACACGAACCTTGTCCGGGTGATGTAGCATCGACGCTAAAGTAGCTAGAGCGTCGGCAACCTCATTATGCATCCTTGGGATGTGTCTGAATTCTACTGATCGAAAGCGCTTGGTCAGATCATGCAAGCACCGACGATACGGGATAAGCTTTAAATCTCTGGTTTCCCATTCTCCCTGAATCTGATGTACCAGAAGGTCCGAGTCCCCCAAGACCAAGACGTCCCGTACATCCATGTCCACCGCTAATCGCAACCCCAAGATACATGCCTCGTACTCAGCCATATTATTGGTACAGTGAAAACGCAGTTGAGCAGTAACAGGATAATGATGTCCTGTTTCAGATATAAGCACAGCCCCTACTCCGACTCCTTTTGCGTTCGCCGCTCCGTCGAAGAAGAGCTTCCACCCCGGATCCTTGGTTAGTTCTAACCCTTCAATTTGCAATACTTCTTCGTCTGGAAAATACGTCCTCAAAGGTTCGTATTCGTCATCAACAGGATTTTCGGCTAAGTGATCGGCCAGGGCTTGAGCTTTCATAGTCGTCCTTGTCACGTATATGATGTCGAACTCCGTAAGTAATATTTGCCATTTTGCTAACCTCCCTGTAGGCATAGGTTTCTGGAAAATATACTTCAACGGATCCAAACGCGAAATGAGGTAAGTGGTGTAAGAAGACAAATAGTGTTTCGGCTTTTGGGCTACCCAAGTCAGGGCGCAACATGTCTTTTCTAGATGAGTGTACTTGACCTCGTGGACTGTAAACTTCTTACTGAGGTAGTAAATGGCCCTTTCCTTCCTGCCAGTAAGATCATGCTGCCCCAGTACGCAGCCAAACGAATTCTCCAAGACCGTCGGATAAAGAATCAGGGGTCTACCTGGCTCAGGCGGCACTAGTACGGGTGGATTTGACAGATACCCTTTGATCCGGTCAAACGCTTCCTGACATTCTGTCGTCCATTCTATCGCGGCGTCTTTCTTCAACAGACGGAATATGGGTTCACAGGTTGCTGTAAGTTGAGCAATAAACCTACTGATGTAATTTAACCTTCCCAACAGACTCATTACCTCTGTTTTGTTCTTTGGCGGGGGTAGCTCTCGAATGGACTTGATTTTGGATGGGTCCAACTCAATGCCCCGTCGGCTAACGATGAATCCTAGCAACTTTCCTGATGGAACTCCGAATGCGCATTTGGCCGGATTGAGCTTGATGTCGTACCTTCGAAGTCTTTGAAAGAACTTCTTGAGGTCAGCAACATGGTCTTCTTGGCGTCGGGATTTTACGATCACATCATCCACGTACACTTCAATTTCCTTGTGTATCATGTCATGGAATACCGTAGGCATCGCCCTCATATATGTTGCCCATGCATTCTTCAAACCGAACGGCATCACTCGGTAGCAATAAGTTCCCCACGGTGTGATAAAAGCCGTCTTTTCTGCGTCCTCTTCATCCATCAAAATCTGATGATATCCCGCATAACAATCCACAAAGGATCCGATTTCGCGTCCGGCGCAATTATCAATTAGGATATGGATATTGGGAAGTGGAAAATTATCCTTGTTGAGATTGCGATAGTCCACGCATACTCTGATCTTTCCGTCTTTCTTTGGCACTGGTACTACATTAGCCAACCATTCAGGGTATCGGGTGACGCGAATGACTTTCGCCTGCAACTGCTTGGTTACTTCCTCTTTGATCTTTACACTCATCTCCGTCTTGAATTTCCGCAGTTTCTGCTTGACGGGAGGATATGTCGGATCAGTGGGTAATTTATGAACCACTAGATCAGTGCTGAGTCCTGGCATGTCGTCGTACGACCATGCGAAAATGTCTTTAAACTCCATGAGTGTTTTGATCAACTCTTCTCTCAGATTGGGTTCAATATGGACACTTATTCGGGTTTCTTTGACGTCATCCGCATTCCCTAGATTAACGGCCTCGGTATCATTTAAATTCGGTTTGGGTTTTTCCTCGAAGTGACTTAATTCTTCACCGATTTCTTCTACGGCTTCATCATCGCCGTACTCTGACTCACTCTCGTCACTTCTTATTTCATGCATTATTATTTCCAAACCCGATTGACTTTCTAGACCGGGTTGATTAATCTTTAAGCACGCCATATCATTAAGATCAGTTGAAAGAAGGCTGTTCAGAAAAGTAAAAAGAAGAAGGAAAAAATAAACAAAATTAGACACGAAGGGAACCAAATTTCATTAATGGGAACTGTACAAGGGAAAACAAACTGCAAACTTAAATCAAAAATGAACTAAAAACAACTGGATTTTACTCCGGGGACAAACCCCAACACAAAATTTCGAAAGAAAAACAATCCAAGACAAACTACCAAGACTCCTTCCGGACAGGGAGAGGAGTAGCCTTCCAATTATTCAGTTTTGCCTTTGGTCCCACAAACTGTATCTCGGCATGACTGGATCCTTCACCATCCTCGAGCATACATACATCCTGTGAATAGGTCCTCGAACTTCCTGAAGAACTCTTCGTCTGGCCTGATCGTAGGACCAGGAATCTTTGTCGTTGGATGTCCTCTTGCTCCGGACCTGACGAAAGATTGGGAAAGGCGTGGAACAGGCTTCGGGAGCACCCATGTCTTCTGCTTATTCCTCTTGGCTCGCTGGATGTCCTCTGATGTTGGCTTGAATCCCAAGCCGAAGGTTCCCACATTTTCGACCACCGATACCGGTTGTATGATTCCTTGCAGAGATGCACCTAGACCTTTGCCGGGTATGAAACCATGTCGCAACATTTCATGAGCCACCATGACATCTGCAGTAATTGTTCTGTCATCGGGAATGCATTCCCCTTCTGGAACTCGGTTGGCGGACACCACATCGCAGACCTGGTATACCCACGGCCCAACATCTTCTTCTATTTCAACAAAGGGGATGATGGTGCCTGATTGTAGATCGTTCTCTCCATGGACGACGATCTCCTGTTGGTCCCACTCAAACTTGACGAGTTGGTGTAAGCTGGATGGAACTGCTCTTGCGGCATGGATCCATGGTCGCCCTATCAGGAGGTTATATGACACCACCATGTCCAGCACCTGGAATTCCATGGTGAACTCCACCGGCCCAATCGTCAAGATTAACACTATGTCCCCAACCGATGCCTTGCCTCCTCCGTCAAACCCTCGAACACATATGTTGTTCTTGCGTATCCTGCCGATGTCCACTTTCAACTTGTCCAGTGTAGAGAGAGGACAAATGTTAGCACTGGACCCATTATCGACAAGGACTTTGGTAACCACCGCCTCCTCACACTTCACCGTAAGATATAAAGCCTTGTTGTGCTCGGTGCCTTCCTCGGGCAACTCATCATCGGTGAAGGTGATCCGATTTGCTTCGAAGATCCTATTGGTGATCTTCTCCAAATGACTCACTGAGATTTTATCCGGTACATGTGCCTCATTCAGGACTTTCATCAAAGCTTGCCGGTGTTCTTCAGAATGTATCAGCAAGGATAGCAATGATATTTGCGCAGGAGTCTTCTTCAACTGCTCTAAGACAGAGTAGTCATGCAACTTCATCTTTTTGAGGAATTCTTCTGCCTCTTCATCAGTTACCGGCTTTTTCAATGTTGCCGGAGTGATCTTCCTCAATTCCGCAAGGGCAAAACATCTCCCCGAGCGGGTCAACCCTTGCGCTTCGCAAACTTCCTCTTTCACTTCCTTTCCTTTGTAGGTCGTTGTAATCCGAGCATAATTCCACGGAACAGCCCGGCTATCAGTTATTGGCAACTGTATTGCTGGCTGGATGATGAAAGGATCCATTCGAACGCCTGCTACTGTCAAGATGGGCTTGATTGTTGCCCCTGGTACAACTATCTTTGCTTCCCCCGGCCTCACCGGTACTTCGTTCACACTTCTTTTTTCCGCTTCTGACCCTCCTAGTACGTCCTTCTTGCAAATGGACGGCTCATCAAAGCTCGGCCCCTTTCTCATTCCTACCCCGCCAGATTTGATCATCATTACCATCTGAGAGGCTTTCTCCTTTCCTTCTTCCACCCGAACCAACTCGATCATGTTGGTCTCATGATGAGTTGGAAGCGGGTTCTGGTTGATGTTGGGCTCTGTTGGAGTCTGGACCTCAATCCTGCGAGTGTCGATGAGCTCCTGAATGGCCGTTTTCAACTTCCAACATTTTTCCGTGTCGTGTCCCGGACATCCTGAGCAATATGCACAATTTACTGAGTGGTCCAGGTTCTTCGGAAGAGGGTTTGGCAGCTTAGCTTCAACCGGATTCAGCAACCCTACTTGCTTTAACCGGTGGAACAGATTGGTGTAAGATTCCCCCAAGGGAGTGAAATTCTTCGGCCTTGGCGCCCTGTCGCCCCTGAATGCCTGGTTTGGACGAAAACTCGCGCCCGAGGGGTTTCTGTAAGCTCTTGGGGGTGGATGATTGTTCCGCGGGTTTGGTGCACGCCACGGTGCATGGACGGGAGGTGCAGAATAGGACTGTGCGTGGTGGACAGTAAAATGGGGATCAGGTGCGGGATAGTAATGTTGCGGGTGGTTATATGGGTTGTGGGAGTAATTTTGGTGGTGAGGCTGGGGTGGGCTATATTGGGGTGCGGGGCCTCTATTTCTGAACCATGCCCCGAACTCGACGGCCGCAACTTCCTCTCTCCTTTTTTTCCCCAATACTCCTCCAGTACCACTTTGGATAGCCTGAGTGGTGGCTTTCAGTGCTGAGTAACTCATGATCTTGTTGGCCTTCAAACCTTCCTCGATCATACCCCCCATTTTTATCACCTCAGTGAATGATTTACCTACGGACGTTACCAGATGTCCGAAATAGGTTGGCTCTAATGTCTGCAAGAAGTAATCCACCATCTCGCTCTCCCTCATCGGCGGATCTACCCTGGCTGCCTGTTCCCTCCAACGGAAACCAAATTCCCTGAAGCTTTCCGCGGGCCTCTTCTCTAATTTTAGCAATGATAGGCGGTAGGGGATTATTTCAAGATTGTACTGGAACTGGCCGATAAAAGCTTGAGCCAAATCATCCCACGTAAACCATCTACTGGGATCCTGTCTAGTGTACCACTCCAACGCAGATCCTCCCAAACTCTGACCAAAGTAAGCTATCGGAATTTCGTCCCGTCCTCCAGCTCCTTGCATTTTACTGCAAAACCCTCGCAGGTGGGCCACTGGGTCACCATGCCCCTCGTATAGGTCGAATTTGGGCATTTTAAACCTCGCTGGCAACTGGACGTCCGGAAATGGACACAGATCCTTATAGGCGACGCTGACCTGGTTGCCCAAACCGTGCATGTTCCTGAAGGACTGCTCCAGGCTTTTAACTTTTCTGACAACTTCCTCGTGTTCCGAACTTTGGAAGTGCTTTTCCGGTTCTGCCGGATTATCCCAGTGAGGTGTATGTGATTGTGGTTCAGGGGCCCTGAAAGTAGGCTCTGGAGGATAGTAAGAGTTGTCATGGATCTGAACATACGGCTCGCTGGCCGGCCTTTGCAGAGGAGCAGGTGGAGGTGCCACAAAAACAGGGGTGGCTGGAGGAGGATTTGGTTTGGCCGGTGGAATGTGGGTGGCATATGGGTTTTCCCCCTGAAAGTATGGATAGCTTGGGGCGCTTGTTGAAGGATCGATGGGCGGATGTTCCGGAGCTGAGGCGAGAGTAGGGCGGTTTGGTGAAGACTGTTCCCTGGCCCAGGCCCAGGTGCATCTCTGTTATCTGTTGTTTTAACCGGTCTACCTCTTCTTTCATGATTTGTAACTCCGATTTTTCTTCCTCGAGACTCTTGCCAGAACTAGACATGCTTACTGTAATCGGTCCTTTGGATCTAGTACGGTAATGATGGCTGGCCAGTATATTCTGTCAAACCAACTGCTAAACTTTTCCGGAAATGCAACAAACTTGTTAGTTTACCGAGTTTGACAGATATGTTATAGCACGTTGGATGCAATGCACCTAACCAAATAACCCTTTCTACATGTACTCTTAACATGCGTCATTCCAGCCCTTTTTCTTTTTCTTTTTCTTTTTCTTCTTTTTTCTTTTTCGACTATCTTTGCAAGCCTTATTGTTGTTTAACCTTTGGATTCTTTTCCTTTCTTTTTAGTGGTGGTCGAATCTTATGTGGATTGCCTACGTATCACGTTCTCGCGTGAATCAGACCGAGCGTAGTTCTGGAAACAAGATTGTGGTAAAATTCAGTAACTTTTATATCAAATAAAACCTCAAAGTTACAAAACATGGCTTACAATAATCGGCAAAATAGAGGAATGCTTGACTCGAAAAATGAAAAATGCCCACCAACTTGACTCGATATTTCGAAATACATTTTTTAAATCAGAAGTCTAATGCTCCAAAATTCCCGGGAGCCCGCGAGGCATCATTCGGCCTTGCCGCGGGTCTCGGTGTGAGGTCCTTGTGCAGTCCCCTTAAATCCCTCATGATCTGATGAACATAGCCCATAACCGAAGCAAAAAGGGCATGGCGGGGCATCCGTTCGCAATCTAAACACTTCATAGTGACATAATGCCCTATTTCTCCAATTCTATCCTTGATCATGTCCCTTTCCCCGAGTAGCCGCTCTATCTGTGCTGGTTTTTCGCCCCCAATCTTCGAGCATTGTTGGTGACTTGATCTAGGAGCCTATCTACTTGTTCTTGTAGTCGGGCCATCAGATCGTGACAACGGTCGAGGTCTGTCCTGGTATCTCGGGCTTGCTTGAAAACCCGCTCCCTGAGGATAACATTTGCTTCCCTTAGACTAGTGATGGTCTCAGTGTAATCTTCTTCTATCCGTTGCAGGTGAAGTGCATGTTGATGTGCCTCCTTTTTCCAGCTAGCGCGGACCCTCATTGTTTGGGGCTTTGATTCTTCCAATTCTCTTTGGATATCGGCAACTTGGCTTCTCAAACCTTTTATCAACTTTTCGTCTGCTCGACTCCTCGACTGCCTGTCAGCATCCCTTTTCATTTGCTGGATTTGAGCCCTCAAAAAGTCATTTTCTTGCGCCAACTTCTTTTTATCTCCTTCGTCGACGGCGGCTTGCATATCCCTTTCAAATTGAAGATCTTGGACCCGTTGCTCTATTTTGCCAATCCTTGTTCTGTAAATCTCTTCCTTAGCCAACCAGTCCCATTGGTCTTGGGACGCTTCAGCAAATTCCCTGAGGTGAGGTCTTTTGGCTGGTCTTTCCCCCGATGTTTCTCCTTTGTACCAAGTAAGATATCTAGGTGCAACCTCTCCTCTAGCTCGATCATGCACACAAGTGTTTGCCTCTAGATATTGGCATTTGCTCCAGATCTGGCGGACCCTCGCTTCTGGGAATTGACCATCGGGACCAATTTCAATAACCTGGGTACTCAGGTCTTCTTCTTTGGGTACTATCTGGCACCTCCCGAGCTGTCTCAACACTCGATGGGGCGCGTAAGGTTGAATGCTTTTAAGTCCCATTAAGAGAAAGGGGGACCTAGCCGCTGGCATGTACACGATTTTGTCTATCCGCAACCAACCCAACGTCCATTGTATTTGACTTGCGTTGAGAGCCTGAAAGTATGCCCTCCATGCCAATGTTCCTTCAGGCAGGACGGCCCTATCAATCTTTGTATAGAATTCGCTTATGCAAGTTTTCTCAACCAACCCATATCTCAAGAATTGGGTGCGGCGACACAGGTGCTCGATCATCCACATTTGTAGCAGTAAATTACAGCCTTCGAAAAAATCTCCCCCGGCTTTGCAGATTGTGAGGGCTCGATATATGTCCGATAGTATCATAGGAGCAAGAGTACTTTCGCTTTGGTCAAGCAAAGTACTGACGACTCCGGCTACCTTTATATCAATGTTCCCGTCTTTCCTTGGGAATACCATGAGTCCTAAAAAGGCTATCATGAAAGCAACTCGTCTGTGCTCCTCCCATTTCCGGCGATTACCCTTACTGCATAATTTGTTTTCTGGGTCGTTGAAACCTCCCGCATGACCGTACCTTTGATAGATGAAGTTTAAAGTACAAAACCCTCGTGCTAGATCCGGGTTACGTACCGTTCTGGCCGTCTTCAGTGAGTCTAAAAACCGGTGTACGGCGACAACCCTGGGGGCGATTAGATATTGATGCCCCAATGGTATATCAGTGTTTCCAATGTATCCGGTCATCTCCTCCACAGTTGGGGTGAGCTCGAAGTCCGAGAAGTGAAAGACATTGTGCGCGGAGTCCCAATATGTGACTAAGGCTCTTATGATGTCCCCACGAGGTTTTATTTCAAGCAGACCTGTGAGACCCTTCAAATACTTTTTAACCTCATCCTGCCCTTCTTGGCCTAGATCATCCCACCATAGCCGTATTTGTACCGGGATTTTAGTCATGAGTGCAAAGGGTTCATTTTGAATCGTGCTCATCCTGCACATTTATTTAAAGAAAACGATCATTTTGGCTGGCAATGATTTTTTTCAAAATTTACAGATTTTGGTATATTTTTTTTGAAAAATGGCAAGTTGGACCCGACGGGGGTTGCCTACGTATCTCACATCCGGTGAGAATCAAACTCGCGTAGTTCGGTCCGCCAAGACAAACTATTTCTTTTATTGACCGACAAAGAAAACACACTTTGTTAAGAAGCACATTTTCTTTTATTGACCGACAAAGAAAACACATTTTGTTAAGAAAACACATTTTCTTTTATTGACCGACAAAGAAAACACATTTTGTTAAGAAACACCTATTCTTTTATTGACCGACCAAGAAAACACATTTCGTTAAGAAACCCATTGTCGGCAAAGTCAACCTTCCATTGTCTCTTATTAACAAACTATTGATTTTGTTGGTAAGACCCATTTTTGTATTTTCTGAAAATATCTATTTACCCTTCATATTTTTTTTTTTGTTTCTCCTCAGTATTGAAAAGCCGGTAAGCATGCAAGTTCGAATAAATGCTTGAAACAAACATGGCATAGCAGGATGGTCTTTCATTTCAGGTTGCTTGTCCTAGACGGACCCAACCCCTGTGTTGAGTCCCCTAAGTCAAATGCAACGTGATGCAAATAAGCGTTTCCTACTAGGGATCCGGTATGCGGTTATGTTATTCTAAGTTAAAAACCTCGGTGCATGATCTAGACCGTGTACCCAAGCGGACAACTCGGGCTGAGGAAGGAGCTCCTTTCCGGGAACCAAAAGGCCAACCGGCTTAGAAACTTTCCGAGCCTCTTCATTATTTTCGGGTATGACACTAACAGAATAAGGAGTCTCAACCAGTGAGCACATCCCCGGGGGTGAGAAGTGAAGGGTTTGCGGCACAGTTTTATATACAGTTCACGTAATATCAAAGCGGTAAACATATAACAGTTTGTATATACAGTGCAACTAGTATCAAAGCGGTAGACATGTAGCACGTTAATTAAACATGTAGTAAAATCAGATATAGACAAAACAACAATTTAACTGAGCTCGAATTCTTAGACCCTGAACCGAAGTTCAGGGGTCACTTCCCCAGCAGAGTCGCCAGAGCTGTCACACCTCCTTTTTCCGCACCCGCGGGAGCGCGGGGGAGTTTCTCCAATTAAAGGACAATCGAAACGGGATTTATTTAATTAATTTAGAGTCGCCACTTGGGAAAATAATGGTGTCCCAAGTCACCGATTTAATCCCGAACCGAGGAAATTTATGACTCTGTAATACAGTCTGCGAAACTAGAAACCTGGATAAGGAATTCTGTTAACCCGGGAGAAGGTGTTAGGCACTCCCGGATTCCGTGGTTTTAGCATGATCGCTCAATTGCAATCTTTTGCTTTTATCTGATTTCTTTATATGTTTTAACTAGGTGCTTTTAATGTCCCGCTTTTAATTTTAGAATAATTGCGACGTCACGAAAACACATTACGAGTCACACCGCAACCAGTACGCCTGTGACTTTAATGTATTTCGATTTCGCCGAGAGTAAGATTTGGGTCACATAAATGTGCACCCGTGATTAGGAAGGTATTATTATTAACCAATGCGCCTAAAGTGTCTATCGTCTTTATTAACTTTGGGAAAGACCGTGAATTTCGCTAAACGGTCTTCCCGAGTCTATGCTTCTTATAACAATTTTATTTGAGGGCCCCGCAATTGTGTATTTAATGCGGCGAGGCTCATCTCACTTTTATTAAAGGCCAATCCTAACCCGTCTATATGTTCTACTTATTTCATCTATTAGTTTTAAATTGAAATGGAATTTTATTGCTTGTAATTAACAGTCCAAATGAATGAGCTAATGTATTCTAGATATGGGCCATATGACAACAACCAGGCCCATTATAAAATCTTTATGCCAAACCCATTAATCTTGTTGCTCATAGGCGTCCAGCACTGTACATATAGGAAAACAACGTTTATCACTAATCGCTGGCCACCAAAGTGAAAAATGTTTTTCCAGTGTAAAAATATAACTGATTTCGGCTAAGAGACAAGTTAATTGTTTAATTCTTACTAATGATTTAACCTAAACACAAACATACTATTACTTCATATTTGATCACAATTAGTTAGTTATTGTATTGTCATGGACGATTGGCGTTAATACGCTGAAGCTATGAACTCTTTTCCTTTATTCAAAAACAAAGCAGGAATGCTGAACGTTAAACTAATAAAAGCGAGAAGGTGAGGAATACTGATTTTTCATTACCTACACGTACTAAATAAAAGCGACATTACAGCTAATACAAAATCAACTAATGACTGACTATATGTGCTAATAGACTAACGAACAGTTCTGATTTCTAACTTACAATAATTTACAATTATCAAGCCATCATTAATACATTCCAATTCCATAACTTCTTTAACCAATGGCAATTTATAGAAGGAAAACTAACGAAAATCGGGAGATATTGTTAAAAGAAAAGAATCAGCACTTCAAATCATTTCCATAAGCCTCAGATTACAAATGTGTACCTGGCAATTAAAGAACCAAAGGATCAGCTATGCAGTAATGGCAACAACAGCAATATATCAACAGCCAATAGCAGGAGAAAACAGGAGCCAAAACAACAGCAACAATCAACACCCAGGTACAAACTACAGCAGTCCCAACTCAACAACCAAACGCAAGAATACCAGTGGCCAAACACAAGAGTATCAGTGGCCAAACACGATGCTAGCCAACCAATGACACAACCTCGACCAACAGCAACAACAATAGCTACCACAACAAACAAGGGCCAACAGTAACAAGTGGCAGCAAACACAGGAGCAACAGTAACAAACCAACACCAAACAACCTTAACAACACACAACAACACGCCAACAATCTCTACGACAACTGAACAGCAACAGTAACAGACTCTACAATGCAACAGTGACACAATGTGTGTGTGTGTATATATTTTGTTTATTCGTCTGTCTATCTTCCCTACTCTCACTGTATTTTTAGTTCAAAATTGTTTCTCCAGATATCTCTGTGTGTGTCCCCATATCTCTGTCTATCTCCCCCTGTTTATACTCCCTTCCTCACCTGGCCAAACTATTTTGAAATCCTGGCCAGCCCATACTATGTTCTGTCCTAAACCACTAAGTCTTGTCCCAGCTAGGACTTGTCTTATTTTTAACTTAAAAAGTCTGCAGGAGCTGGTGGTATCATGCCATACAGCAGGTTCCACCAGTCCAAATTATGGGTAATGTATTGTTTTAGTCCAATCTCTTAAGGCTAGCCCATACTCTTACTGCTTTTCCAAGTCATCCTGAATAAATAAATTAGTTGGTGCTTCTACTGACAGACCACTAATACCAGTTCATTCAAACCTTTTGGATTTCAAACCCAACCTCTGGAACCTTTGAAAGTTAATGCATTACCTTATGCTTGTTAGCCTTTTTAAACCTTAGTTATTATTTCCCGATTTCTAACTCAAATTTAAGTAGTTATACCCAATTCTCCTAACAATTAGCCAAACTGATTCCTAATTCAACTAATAAGTGTTCCGGGCAGAATGCAACTGCAGTTTGACACCAAAAATGGCTCCTAATCATTTGAAACTCAGCATTGGATTTCTAATAGGGAATCAAACATAACGCAAAATGCAACAATTTAAAACCAATAATAACAACAAACATCTACTGGCAGAGTCCCAGTTTTCCCTTTTTTTTTACAAGAACTTATGGTAATTGACTTTAAAATAACACCAACGGACAAACACGTTTAAACGATTCAACAACCTAATAGATATATTACCAAATCAGTGATGGAAAATGGACCAGAAAAAGGTCTGTTAGGGAGAGGAAGAAAATAATTGACAAAAAAAAATGCTAAATTACAATGACCCTTAATAAAATACAATAGCAATCAACAAAAATAAAAGAAAAGAGGAAAATACCTCGAAACCTCGGACCAAATTCCCCTCCACTTTAGCCGAAGCCTCAACTTAAGTTTGAAACCAAAATGGACCTTAATCAAGTGTTCTCGACTGAGAATACTTGACTAAGGTCGATTATGACTTCAAATTCCTTTTGAATCGACTTCCAGGTTTTGGTTCTTCTAGGGCTCGTCCAATTGGATTGAAATTCGACGAGTTCTGCTATGATTCGAGCAAAACTATCACGGGATTTGGGGTTAAGGTAGCATGTTGGTTCAGGGGTGTCGATTTGGGGTTAGTTGGGGTCGGTTCAAGCTTGACTCGAATCTTCAAATGAAGATTCGAGAAGATGAAGGTTGATTCGAGTTAAACTAATACCAGATTCGGGTTCAGGGTGTTAAGGTGGCTTTGTGGTGTTACTGAGGTGGCCGGTGGAGTGGTTGCCGCCGGATTAGGGGCGATGGGGTGGTCCGGCGGCTAGGGTTTTTTGTGGGTCGTTTGGAGCGTCTCTTCAGAGACGAAAGAGAAGGGGGTGGGAAATGGAATGGATTAACGGGTTTGGGGGGGTGTTAAATGATTAAAGTGCATGGATTAATCTTGACCGTTGGATCACAAAAATCCAACGGTCTAGATCTGTTAATGGGAGAGGAAACGGTTTGGGCTGGGTAAGGGACGGGTTTGGTCCGGTTTGAACAGGTTTTTGGGCGAAAATGTTTTGGGCTCCGAATTTCCTATGGTCTGGCCCATTTCCCCTTTTGTTTCCTTTCTTTTATTTTTTATTTCCAAAATTGATTCACACTAAATTTTAAAATCTAAAATTACATTATAAAATGAATTTAACTTATCGAAAATACTAATTAGTTTCTAATTATCACTCATAATTAAATAACAATAAAATTGCACAATTAGAAAATTAAAGGCTAAAAGACATACTTCTTTGTGATTTTTCGTTTTCGTAAAACAAACTTAATTACTCTTACTTATAGTATTAAATCCTAGATGCAAATGTGACATATATATATATATATATATATATATATATATATATATATATATATATATATATTTTTTTTTTTTTTTTTTTTAATTTT
The DNA here is from genome assembly GCA_032618575.1 of Nicotiana noctiflora. Lineage (NCBI taxonomy): Eukaryota > Viridiplantae > Streptophyta > Magnoliopsida > Solanales > Solanaceae > Nicotiana > Nicotiana noctiflora. The sequence goes on from JASVEL010004525.1 coordinate 51,167, forward strand.
TTGTTAATTGAAACAAGCAAACACGCATACACAAATGCAAACAACAAAAGAACAATAACATATAATCCACGAAAAATCACGCACAATACAAAACTATTTTATTTTGAATTTTCTGGGAGTAATTCTCACGTAGGGCAAAAATCACGTGCTCACAACTATTGTTGGAAGAAAGATTTTGCCTTTTGAGAAAATTACTTGGCATAACTTATTTTTCAAAAAACTCTTAGGACCTAATTGTTCTTTTTCAAAAACTTGTCATAATTACTCCTTTTCAGTGCATTAATTATGCTTTCAGTTCATTCCCTCTTATTTTTTCTGTTTCACATCAGCTCACAGTCGTAGATGGAAAGTCAATCATCACATCATTTCAACTGACATTCTTTCCTTTTTGTACTCAACCGTCAAATCTTTCTTAATTTAAGCCTTTGCGGGTCACTCTCATCTCCATCCGGTCTCTTAAGTTTGTGAAAGCCCTCTCTTCTCCTGTGGTGAAAACCTAAAAAAACCCTCCGCCTCCACCAGAAAAAACACTCGTTCTAAGGCAAAACCCTCTTTAGCGCCTTTTGAGCAAGTAAACCTAGGGTCTGATCATTCTGAGGGCTTCGCCTCTTCTCAATGAGCGTTCTCTGAACACACTCAACTCTTAGGAGAAAAAGCCTCTTGTAAGCGTCCCATGGAGGATCTTCATATCTCTTCCACTCCAAAGAAATCAAACTTCGATTTCTCTGCTTCTCTCGATTCCGACCTAAATTTCTTGGATACCCCAAATAGGGATTCTTTTATCTCTCTCAAGGATAAGCCCATCGCCCATGGAAGAATTGTCGATCTTGGCAATATGGAGGCCCTCAACTATAAGGTAAAGGATCTCTTTATGTATCATGGGTGGGAAACATTTCTCTCTATTTCTCCGTCTAAAGTGTATGAGCCTTTAATCCTAATGTTTTATGCTAATCTTCGCTCTAGTAAACCTGATAAGCTAGAAACTCTTGTCCTTGGTAAATGCATTGTTCTTGACTGTTCCCTGTTTGATTCTATTTTTCCTTATTTTTGCACTGGTTTCCCCACTCTCTTTAAAAAATGTTTGGCCTGAGGACTTTGAAATTTCCTTTGACTAGGCCAAACAGTACATTGTTGAAAATCCCCCTGAAACCCTTCCAAATCAATTGGGGCCTAGTGATCTAAGTTTTGAAACTCGGGTTCTCGCCCACATTGTTGCAACCACTCTTCTCCCCAGAACTGGTTCCTTCTCCACCTTCTCTCAGTTAATGCAGCTCGTCAGATTGAGACAGATCGTCGTCAGGAGCGTGAGGAGAGGGAGGCTAAGAGGCCTCGAGGTTAAGGTAGTTTCAATGGTGCTCCGTTTAGGGGCCAGTTCCAGCGCAACAGAGGTCGTTCATTCAAACCTCCTCAGTCAGGTCGTATAGAGTCTAGTGGGGCTTTGTCAGGCCGTGGTTATCAGGGTCATCAGCAGCGCCAGCCTGCACTGAGTGCCATTCCAGCTCAGAGCTCTGCTCCTGCATCTTCAACCAAGGGTTCGTCTACAACGAGGGGTTCCCATCAGTCCCCTTCTCCAACTCCAGGTCATTGCTATGAGTGCGGTGAGTTGGGTCATATGAGGAGACAATGTCCCCGGCTCCGTACTAGACAGACTTAGTAGAGGGATCAACCCTCATCTTCTGCTCCTGTTTCTTCAGTACCTACTTGGTCAGCTAGGAGTGGAGGTCAGGTAGCCAGAGGTCGTCCCCAGGGGCGAGGACCGTACTGGCGGCGGTCAGGCTTGATTCTATGCTCTTCCAGATAGGAGAGACGCCAGTACATCAGATGCAGTCATCACAGGTATAATCTCAGTCATTCATAGGGATGCTTTTGTCTTGTTTGATCCCGCATCTACCTACTCTTATGTATCTTCATATTTTTCTCATCATTTGGGTACGAATTGTGGTTGTATTGCCTTGCTTGTGCATGTATATACCCCGGTGGGTGATAGTATTATTATGGATCATGTATACCGATCATGTCTGGTTACTATTGGGGATCTAGAGACCTAAGTTGATTTGTTGTTGTTGGGTATGGTAGACTTTGATGTGATTCTGGGTATGGATTGGCTATCTCCGTACCATGCTATTCTGGACTATCATGCCAAGATAGTTATGTTGGCTATTCAAGGTATTCTGAGGATCGAGTAGCGAGGCGTGGCTGACTATGCACCCGGCAGGGTAATTTCCTCCCTAAAAGCCCAACGGGTGATTGGGAAGGGTTGTTTTCGTACTTGGCTTTCGTCAGAGATGTTGGAGCTGAGAGTCCTAGTCTTGATTCGGTTCCCATTGTGAGGTATTTGCCTAATGTGTTTCCAGCTGACCTACCGGGCATGCCGCCGAATAGGGACATTGTTTACGGTATTGATCTGGTGCCGGGCACTCAGCCCATCCTTATCCCTCCCTATTGTATGGCACCAGTAGAGCTAAAAGAGTTTAAACAACTTTAGAAACTCCTAGATAAGGGTTCATTCGCCCCAGTGTGTCACCTTGGGGTGCACTAGTGTTATTTGTAAAGAATAAGGATGGCACAATGAGAATTTGCATTGATTAAAGACAATTGAACAAGGTGACAGTGCAGAACAAGTACCCACTACCCCGTATTAAGGACTTGTTTGATTAGCTTCAGGAATAAAAGGTATTCTCTAACATTGACCTCTGATCGGGCTATCACCAGCTAAAGATTAGGGATTCCGACATTATGAAGATGGCTTTCAGGATGAGATATGGGCACTACGAATTTCTAGTGATGTCCTTCGGGCTAACTAATGCCCCAGTCCCATTCATGCACTTGATGAATAGTGTATTTCGGCCATATCTAGATTCTTTTGTGATCGTGTTTATTGATGATATCCTGGTGTACTCGCATAGCCAGGAGGAGCACGCGTAGCCCCTGAGGGTGGTATTTCAGAGATTGAGAGAGGAGAAGCTTTATGCGAAGTTCTCTAAGTGTGAGTGATGGCTTAGTATTGTGGCTTTTTTTGGACACGTGGTGTCCAGTAATGGTATTCAGGTTGACCCAAAGAAGATTGAGGCGGTGTAGAGTTGGCCCAGACTGTCCTTAGCTACTGAGATCCGAAGTTTCCTTGGTTTTGCAGGTTACTACCGCAGGTTTGTTCAGGGCTTTTCATCTATTGCTTTGACTTTGACGAAGTTGACGCAGAAGAATGCTCCACTCGTGTGGTCAGATGAATGTGTGGAGATCTTTCAGAAGCTCAAGTCAGCCTTGACCACAACTTTAGTACTAGTATTTCCACCAACTTCAGGTTCTTACACGGTGTATTGAGGCGCTTCGAGAGTTGGAATCGGTTGTCTATTGATGTAGGAGGGTAGAGTTATTGCGTATGCTTCTCCTCAGTTAAAGCCCCACAAAAAGAACTACCCTGCATGCCTTGAATATTTGGAGGCATTATCTATACGGCGTATCTTGTGAGGTATATATGGATCGTCCCAGTCTTCAGCAATTGTTTATGCAGAAGAATCTTAATTTGAGGCAGCGTAGATGGCTTGAGTTACTCAAGAACTATGATATTACCATCATGTATCATCCCATGAAGGCCAATGTAGTGTCTGATGCTTTAAGCCGGAAGACTATTAGTATGGGTAGCTTGGCATACATTCCAGTTGAAGAGAGGCCCCTTGCAGTTGATGTTCAGGCCTTGGCCAATCAGATGTTAAGGTTAGATATTTCCGAGCCTAGTCGGGTGTTGTCTTGTATGGTTTCCCGATCTTTTTTGTATGACCGCATCAAAGAACGCCAGTACGATGACCCGCATTTACTTGTCCTGAAGAACAGGGTCCAGCATGATAATGCCACAGCTGTGACCATTGGAAATGATGGTGTGTCGCGGATGCAGGGTCGGATTTGCGTGCCCAATGTGGGTGGTCTTCGGGAGTTGATATTAGAGGAGGCCCATAGCTCGCGATATTCGATTCATCCGGGTGCCGCAAAGATGTACTAGGATTTCAGACAGCATTACTGGTGGAGAATGATGAAAAAGGATATTGTGAATTATGTGGCTCGGTGTCTCAACTGTCAGCAGGTAAAATATGAGCACCAGAGACCCGATGGTGTACTCCAGCGAATGGATATTCCTACGTGGAAATGGGAGAATATTACAATGGATTTTGTGAGTGGTCTTCCGCGTACCTCGAGGAAGTTTGATTTGATTTGGGTGATTGTGGATAGACTGACCAAGTCCATGCACTTCATTCTGGTATGCACTACCTATTCTTCGGAGCGGTTATCAGAGATTTTCATTCGAGAGATTGTGCGGTTGCATGAGGTCCTAGTTTTGATTATATTAGATAGAGGTACTCAGTTTACTTCTCAATTCTGGAGAACATTTCAGCGAGAGTTGGGTTCGCAGGTAGAGTTGAGCATATCATTTCATCCCTAGAAGGACGGACAGTCCGAACGTACTATCCAGATATTGGTGGACATGTTGCATGCATGTGTTATTGATTTTGGAGGTTCTTGGGCTGAATTCTTGCCACTTGCAAAGTTTGCTTATAACAACAGTTATCAATCCAGCATTCAGATAGTGTCGTATAAAGCCTTATATGGGAGATGGTGTAGAGCTCCGGTTGGTTGGTTTGAGCCCGGCGAGGCTAGATTATTGGGGACAGAGTTAGTTCAGGATGCCTTAGAGAAAATGAAAGTGATCCAGGAGAGACTTCGTACAGTTCAGTCGCGTCAGAAGAGCTATACGGACCAGAAGGTTCGAGATGTATCTTATGCGGTGGGCGAGAAGGTCTTGTTGAAGGTTTCACCTATGAAAGGCGTTATGAGGTTTAGAAATAAAGCAAAGCTGAGTCCAAGGTTCATTGGACCTTTTGAGATACTTAGGAGGATTGGGGAGGTGGCCTATATGCTTGCTTTGCCACCTAGCTTGTCGGGAGTTCATCCGGTGTTCCATGTTTCTATGCTCCGGAAGTATGTTAGGGGAACCCGTCTCATGTATTAGACTTCAGCACGATCCAGTTGGATGAGGACTTGACCTACGATGTGGAGCCCGTGTCTATTTTGGGTCGTCAGGTTCGAAAGTTTAGATCTAAGGACATAACTTCGGTGAAGGTAAAGTGGAGAGGTCGGCCCGCGGAGGAAGCCACTTGGGAGACCGAGCAGGAGATGCGGAGCAGATATCCTCACTTGTTTGAGACTCCAGGTATGCTTCTTTACCCGTTCGAGGAAGAGTGTTTGTTTAAGTTGGGGAGGATGTAACGACATGACCCGTCGTTACGGGAGTTATCGCCCCGTTTTTCCCGTTTTATGCTTCTATATGTTTTATTATATGTGTTTGGAGAATTTAAAGTAATTCGGATAGAGTTCGGTTAGAAATGAGACAATAAGTCTCTTTATGAGAAGGTTAGTTTGGAAAAGTCAACCAAATGTTGACTTATGAGTTAGAAGGATCGGAATGGATTTTCGATGATTCGACTAGTTTCGAGGGATGATTTGTGACTTAGGAGCGCAATCAGAATTGAATTTGGAGGTCCAGTGTAGAATTAAGCTTGAATTGGCTAAGGTTAGATTTTGGCGAATTCCGGATGGTAGGTGAGATTTTGATTTGAGGGTCGGAATGGAATTCCGAGAGTTACAGTAGCTCTGTTAGGTGATTTTGGATATGCGTGAAATGTTTCAGATTATTCGGAGGTGTTTAGGTCGGGTTTTAGATCAAATTCAAGTTTCAGAAGTTTTAGTTTAACTTAGGCTTGCATCCGTGGTAATTTGATGATTTTGATATTTATGATAGTGTTTTTATGTTACGAGCAAGTTTGAATGAATAAATAGAACATATCTATGTATTTAGTTGAGGTCCCGAGGGCCTCGGGGTTATTTCGAATGGCTAATGGGGAGTTTTGAACATGAAAAATGCAGCAGAAATTTCAGAGAAATTTTCTACTATGCAATCGTGTAGGTATGCCTGCGATCGCATAGAAGTTTCTGAGGGGGATGAATATTTGCTCTATGCGATCGCGTAGGTTGAGGAGATTGGGCAGAGCGGTCACGTGGGAAGTAATGCGATCGCGTAGAAGGGGGAGACAGCGCTATGCGATCATATGGCCTGTCTTGCGATCGTTTAAAAGGAATTGAGGGCCTGGAAATTTTGGCCTATGGGATCGCAGTGGTAGTGATGCCATCGCATAGGGGTCGCTACAGTAGTCGAACAGAATGTTTAAAACCCTTTTGTCCGCGACCCATATTATTTTTTCACCATTATTACTCCGTCATTTTTTGACTTAATTGAAGAGGGTTTTCAATGGGTATTGATTAGAGGTAAGTCTCTTAACTAGAAAATACATTTTATGGAAGAACCAACACTCAAATTTATGAAAGTGGGTAGAAATTGTGAAGAACTAGGGCTTAGTTTTTAAAAACGAAGTTTTAGAATTTGAAAGGCCATTTGAGCTTCATTTTCGATAAACATTATACGTACGGACTCGTGGCGAGACGAGGAATCCGTTGGTGTGATTTTCAAAATTTTTTTGAGAAGTGGGCTCGGGGCTCGAGTTTTACCAACTTCGTGAATTTTAGTACTTTTCAAGTATTTTTGATTGAGTTATGTTTCTTTAACCCATATTTCTGTATTCGCTGTGGTTTTGACTAGATTCGACGCGTGAGGAGGTCGATACGAAAAGGAAAAGGCATTGTGGACCAGTCTACGACCGGTTAGAGGTGAGTAGTTTGTATAGATGATGGCCTGAGGGTTTGAAACCCCGGTTTATCACATTGTGACGCTATTTTAGGGCGTGACTTCCATGGCAGGTGCGGGATTATTTATGACTGAGGATTATAACTTGGTCCATCCCTAACAAGAATAATTCTATATTGGTGACTGATACGCATCCTGTAGTGAATATATCTGGGCTTATTGCCATGATTAGGGCCTTGTGCCGATCTGTTGTATCCTTGGAGGATGAATATCACTGTGATAGCATATTTTGTATAATCATTGATCTCAGTCCTGTGTTTAATCACTGTGATGAAATGCTAAGTCAATTTTCCTAAAGTTAAATATCTAAAGTACATTCTTCTTAATAAATTGGAAACTGGGAAATTAATTGAATCTATTATGTGACTTATATGCATATTGTGGACTGAGTATGGATCAGGTTGCACGCCATAGTAATGAGATGATGATATTGCACTTGGGCTATAGAAGCCCCTCTGGAGTCTGTACACACCCCGAGTGAGCATTGTCGACGTTAAATGGATCGGGCTGTACGCCACAGCGTATTCATGTGCATTTGTATTGCATTCTTACATTTTACTTGCATTCTTACATTTTACTTGACTGTTGTATTTGAAGTTGTTTTGATATTTGCTCGTACTAAGGTGTCAGATTGTTATTTTTAGCTTTACTTTGTGGCATTTCATGGATATCTTATCTTCAGACATTTTATATGCTTATTACTTACTGAGTCGGTAGTACTCACCCCTACTTCCTGCATCTTGTGTGCAGATTCAGGTACACCGGAGGCTTAGCTGGGCAGTCTTTGTTTCTAGAGCTTATAAGAGTTGTTGAGGTAGACGTTCGCAGGACATAACTACTCTTCCTATTTCAGTTTTATTTATATATACATTCCCAGACTTGTGTATTTTCGTTCAGATAATATTATCCAGTTTTGTTACAGGCTCTAGACTCGTGACCACAGATCTTTTGAGAATATTTTTATCAGACTTCGCATTTCTCAGTACTATTCTTCTATAAATATTGGGTTATTATTCTAAAACTATTATGTTCTCCTTAAATTGTCGGTTTTGAGATTTACGTTTGATTTGGGGGCGACTATTAGTCAGGCTTACCTAGCTTTAGGGTTGGGCGCCATCAATTGACTCGTTTGTTTCTTTACTTTTCTTATAACGACGACATTAACAATCAAAAACGATTGTGTCCATATCCTTTATATACTTCATTATATAATAATGTCAAATGTAAACATTATTTATTAATTTATTTACACTGTATTTTTTTCCACGTTAATCTATTGAGAACGTAGTTAATCTGCTTCTGATTTCTATTATATATTTGATTTTGAAAAGTATTCACGAGGACAGATAGATTTATAGAAAAAAATTTAACTTTATTTTCAAATTCGAATGTTTTTGTTATAAACAATATGAAAAATATTAAGACAATCAGATTATTTTTACAGCAAGCAAGAACATGTTTTCGTTAAATATGTGTCAGTAATTTGAAATCAAAAAATTTTGTCACAATTAAGTGGGCGTTTGGACATAAGAATTGTAAAATTTCAAAAAAAGAAAAAAATTAAGTGAAAATGATATTTGAAAATTAGAATTGTGTTTGGACATAAATTTATTTTTGGATTGTTTTTTTAAGTTTTAAGTGTGATCTAAGGAAAAATTTTGAAAAATAGTTTTTTGGAGTTTTTAAAATTTGCTTACAATTTTAAAATTCATCTGCAAATAAAAGTTAAAAAATTTTATGGCCAATCACTGATTCCAGAAAAAAGAAAAAAATGAAAAAAGTGAAAAATATTGTTTTGCACAAACTGGCTCTAAATGGATCAAATTATACCGAATTATTTTGCAAATTTGATTTATAAATAATTTTAAAATTTTAAAAAAAAATTAAAAAAAGAAGTGGGAATCCTATTCTATTGGCCTCGCAAAAGAGCAAAGTCACAAACAGACAAAACTTTGATTCCCTCTAATTTTTTTAAACGGAAAGGAAGCTGACCCTTTCACAGTTAATATTAAAACCTAAAATACTGCCTTTTGTTCACACACTCTTTCAGCAAAGAATCTGAGAATGGCTTCACAATATCCAATGACGGAGGGCAAAACGCAGTGGAATTGTGTTGTTCGCAGTATTATACTATGGATGTTAAAAAAATTATTTTTTTAATGATTAGCAATATAATACTGCGAATCACTTATTTTTTTATTAAAGTAATTCATAATATTATACTGCGAAATATATAGTTATGTAACTTTTTTTTAACAGTAAATGTATTTTGTGTCCAAAATGGCACTATTTTAGTTTCGGACTCTTGTTGTTGCCCGTATAACATACTTTATTTCACTGTTGTATTCACTTATACTGCTTATTTTATACTACCGAACTTATATATTATGTTTAACCTCAGTAGGGCTCTCACCTTCCTGGCACTTGCTGAGTACCAATGTGGTGTACTCATGCCTCTTTTGCTCATGTTTTTCATGTGCAGATTCAGGTACTTCTACCCAGGCCTACTATCCTTGAGGAAGGCGACTATTTAGAGACTTAGAGATACATAAGTCGCGTCCACAAACCGAGGAGTCCATTTCTATTTCGGCTTTCTAGTATTTGGCCCTTCTATACTTTCTTTTCTTATTAGATAAATTTCGGAGTTAGAGCTATGTAGTAATTCTCTTTTTCTTAGCTTGTGATTGTGGGTTTCCGAGTCTTGTATTTGTTGGATATTGGCTTTGAGTTGTCTATGTGGTGTATGCCAAGCGGCGCATTTAAACATTGTTAATGCTTTATTTTGTTTATAAATTGTTTTACTTCCGCAAGTTTTGGCTACGACTAGGTGCCATCACGGCAGCTCATGGAGTCGAACCGGGATCATGACAATAATAGTCAACAAAATATATATCTTTTAATATATGTGTGTATTACATAAAAATATATATTTTTGGCTAGTGAATGCAAGTAATTTTGACCGACCGATCAATCTTATATTTTGCCCATAATCAAAAATCAATCAAATACGGAACTTTATTCCGATCCTTCGAATATTTCTCATATCTTATGACTTGGATCTCAAGAACAGTAAACAAGAACTCACAGAGTAATATGGATTCTTAATGACTATCTCATTAGTTATATAATATACCTTTATTTGAAATATATTTACCAAATACACCTATTAAAATCTACCATGTAAATATTATGATCACTATGTATTTTGGTTATTTTTTTGTAATTGAATATTTGTTGAGTGAAATGTAAAACACTTTTTTGATGCATTCATACTAAACCTTACTTCTAAGAGGCAATATTTTCCTTGTTCCTTCTTTAGACTATATTGTCGAACAAATAAAGAACATGGCGAAGACTATAGTTTCTGTCACCTTGGCATATTAATAAGAGTAGCTACGTCCTAATATTCAACAAACTCTGTAGAAACTAATTTATGTTGTCAAAAATTCCAAAGAAACAGTTTATAGGAGTGACGAAATTCTAAAAATTAAATAAAACAAACAAAGGAGAATGAAGATACCATTGAGCGTCGTTTTCATGAGTCACAACTACTGAAAAATCAAAGCCACATACGGAACCATATTTAGCAAGTCAGATCTTCAAGTTCCAATTGAGTCCACATACCTGTTTCAAGAGAATCTATTACATTTCGCAACATATGCATAATAAAAGTTATGAACATCAACAAAGAAAGGAAAAAAAACTAAACTTTAAGAGAAAAACTATGCAAATCTAATACAAAAATAGAATAAATAGATGGATACTATGATCCATAAATATTTGGTGAAAGTATGGAACATCAACAGATGTATATATATATGTATAGATTTGAAATAATCACGGCTAAAAATACACAAAATTCCTGGAATAGATAACAATGGTAGCATCCTTTTGAAGAACAGAGTATTTAACTGTTATTTAAAGGAAATCAGGAGCCCATACCAACTTTGGAAATCAGTTGGTAATTTTAGACTCCTTTGTCTCACATTGTGGGAGTAAAAAAGTAGCAGAGATGATCTTTTATCCAAAAGCATGTAAACAAATAATGATATGAACAACAGAAGAAGAGATGAAAAGACAGAAACTGGAGAAGAACTTGTGTTATATCGTAAACTTCTTCCACTGGTATAATCATCCCCTTGCACTAAAATACCTGAGTTTTGGTTCTTCTATTATTTAGCGACTCTTTACATAAAAGCAAGGCAGATAAACTTATTTACATAAGCTTTTTTCATTAATAATAGAGACATCAAATAGCAGCTAAGTTACTAGTACCAAGTCTAGACGACGCCCATGTCCACAATGTCGATTGGATGGGGCAAAAAGAACGCGAATGCTTATATGGTTAAGCAGCAGCAACTTGATGAGCTTGTTTGGCTTCAAGCGTCTTCTCATATTCCTCTATGGATCTAAACAGCTCTGAAAAGTTTCCCTTTCCGAAGCCTCCACAGCCGCCCTTCTGATAAGCCTGTCCTTTTTCGTCTTTGAGCATGCAACCGATTCTCTGAATTATTTCTATAAATATTGTTGGCCTGCAGAAAACAATTACAATAGTTGTCAAAACATACTTTTTCAACTAGAAGAAACTTGCAAAAGTGCAATGGTTACAACATAGGATGAGAGACGAAGCTAGGTGGATGCAAGGTGGTTCAGTTATATTCATCATCCAAAAATACTACTCTAGTATGTAAATAGGACAAGAACGAAATCTCCTAGCATATGTATGAAATGATGAATCTTCTTGACATAAGAGAAGACTCAAGCAGTCAAGCTCACTGTTTTTTTCTTTTTTCTTCTTACCTGTTTCTTTCATTTCCACTATAAAGTGAAACACGCGACGAGCCAATTCCTTGTGTTAGTCCAATCTAGCGTATGTCAAGCCAAATGATAATAAATACTAGTATCCAAACTTTATATAGTCCATGTCAACATGTTATTACTTTATGTGAGCCCGTCCATGAATCATTTTCCCATCCCTTAACAAACTTAGACCTTTCAAAAGTTCGCTTTTCCTTTCTCATGAAAACAGCCGAAAGGTTAGAGCTCCTTCTACCTCCCACTGATGCTTTTGTTTTTATGTCAAAGCAGACAAACAGCTAAACAAATCATCCTCACATGTGGTTTCTCAAAAAGTAGAAGATTCAAGATTGTATCACAAAATGAATTTTAGTCAACAGGCTGAAAGAAAGCCTGGGATAGTGCTTCTGGTGTTTCATGCCCAAACATGTCTCGATAAAGAAGTTAAATTATAATGGAAGTATTGTACAGTTCTAAGGACCAAAAAGCATGATCCTAACGTACATAACTTAGCTGAAACTAACGGTGACGGCAAAGAGTTGGAAAATAAAAATGATATGTTAAAAGTGAGGAAATTGTTTCTACATTCAAGGGTTAAGAATTAACCCTCTTCAGTTCAGGAGCTTCCACAAATGTCTGCAATAGGGAATCTGAACGGCGATGCTAGCCAAGCCACATTTGGTTGTGCTCACCGTGATCCTAATGCAATAGTTAGCTTCAAGGAGGTGCAATACAAGAACAGACTGCTATTATTCTGTTATTATTGGAGGGAGAAGTGGCGACCTCAGACAGTTTATCTGGTTTGAGCAGAAAATGAGTTTTGCAAATGCTATGTTGAAATTAGGTTGAATCTTTTGGCTTCCTTTACTAAATATGTGAAACCCATTTGGCCACTGCTTTTCTTAATCTGGCATCCTTGCTCATCAGAAAGAAAACTAAAAAGATAATTCGAATGCTCTGGCAACAAGGTTGAGTCACAAACCCTGATGGAGCAATTCCCTAACGGATAACGAATGAGTATAGGAGTTGGAAGAGAAAACCCACAAGATAGCAAGGTGAAAGCATTGGCGTTCAACGAACAACGATGCCTTATATGGTACTGAACAGTGAATAGAAAATGTACGTCCCTTAACCACAGAAGATGGCATAAAACATATTCACTATCTCAAGGCAATAGTGGAGCTCTTTCTGGAGCATACACTTCAGTGTTAGATGTGAGAGACAACATGCAAACAGAACAAAGAAGAAAATAAGATGTGCAGTATAAAAGAGGTTAGAATAAAGGATTGCTCCTATATATTTATGTAATGAAATAAAGAACAAGATCCAATGTAAATATATTTGAGCAATAATGCACCAGAAATAGCTTACATAGGAGTCCCAAGAATTAGGAGCAAGACACCATGAATAAAGAAGCTGCGGAGCAAGAAATGGGGCAAAAGCAAAGTGGTGCAAATATTTCTAGGTTACTGCCCACTATGTGAATACCAAAAATATTGTACTACCTTCAGTTTCGAGGGTGTTTCACATATTTCATTTTTAGAAATCAACATGAGATTCACCTACTTGGAGTGGAGTGAGATCTCATCGTGGAAAGGAACATTACATTTCCTTATATGCTAGTGAACTAATACAAAGATCTACAGGGTTAACCAACACCAAACAGAACGGCTGCATTCATTATATCCCTCCTAAGGAATTTATTGACTGAATTTACTGACCTTAATCCAAAATAGAGCAGTTGCGACCTGAACTCCCAGCTCAAGAACAAATAGGTAAAACAGAAAAAGGCCAGGCAGATTAATAGATCTCATACTTCCATCAACAGACACACTCTTTTAAAACTTCACTTAGAAGCTAGATTTGGGAATCTTCAACGCAGATAGTTCAGCGACAGAAACTGGTAGAAAATGTAAAGCCAGCTTCTAGTTCACTATGGTTTGTAACTCTGCTACAGTAAAGCGTTGTTGTTGATGCCTCACTGTTACTGTCTATGCTACAATTTCAGAAATCTCCTTTTCATATTTATCTATGATTCAATATCCATCCATTCCTACAACCCTGATTATTTCCCCCTTGACCTACAAATATATGAACTTCCCATCCTGCAGATATTAGATACTCGACAGTTTGGCCACTTCAAGAATCCATTTTTCATGGTCCAGCTTCCAAAGCACCGAACACTCAGCTCTACTAAGGTTATTGTGGCATGCTCCACGAACTTAAATAGGGAGAAGCAGCTATAATATCACACGACTAACCACAAGGGTCTATTTAAAATCCAGTCATTGACTCTCCTTATCATCAGTTTCCCAAATAATAGAACACTTCTGAAGTATATTCCTTCTGCCACACTTTTCCAGCTGATATTTCGGTGCTCAACAAAAGTTTATTGGCTTTCAAGCAAACAACTTCACTAATCTTGAAATACAATCTTTGAGTTATACTTGGTAGTCACAACTCAAGAAACCAATATTCCCACAACACAATCTAGGATTATATGTATCTCATAAGTCATAAGCAGGTTTTCTTTTTAAAAAAAAAAAGAGAGAATAAATATAGAGCAACCGAAATATAATAATAGCTTTTAACTTATATACACTACCGATATAAAGTTTGAAAAATATGTAACCTACTGCAACTAGCTAACCTCATGTGAAAAAAAAATTAAACAGTCAGTATCTATGACATTAGTCCATTATAATGTGTAAGGTCAGAATAACTGATACCTCATCCCATACGAGCCAAAGGAAAAAGGACCGATTAACATACCTGTCCCCCACAGGCTTGGTGAAGATCTGTAGAAGGGTCCCCTGGTCATCCCTATCCACCAATATTCCCAATTCTTTGCACGACTGAATCTGTTCATCAGTCAGTACATCCCCTGCCCTATTCTTCAAATTCTTATAATAAGTAGGCGGAGGTGAAGGCATGAATTCAAAACCCCCAACTCCACTCCTTTTCCTCATTTCTGTCAACGTTTTAAATATATCCTCTGTAACCAAAGCTAAATGTTGCACTCCTGCCCCTTCATTGTGCTCTAAATATGTTTGAATTTGACTCTTCCTTTTGGTTCCATAAACCGGCTCATTCAATGGAAGCAGCACTGTTTCGTCATTGTTTGCCAACACCATTGAGTTCAGCCCGCTCTCAGCAGTCCCAACATCTTCAGATGTGAACTCAGCGAATTCATGAAACCCCGTAAAGCGCTTGATGTAATCCACTGCAGGACCCAGCTCCGGCACATTCCCTACTGCGTGGTCCAGCCGGCGAATCCCATAATCCAGTTCTTTGTACGATGCTGTTTCATCCATGGCCTCGAAACCTGTTGCGAATTGTAATAAATAAACAAAAAGAGTTCATTTCAAACATTTTAAGTTTTTAGATGAGGCGGTTCAAATGAATTGAAACAGGCAAAAGTTCTTACCACCATTCATGACAGGAAAAAAATAAAAAAAGATAGGTTCCACCTACTTGGTCTAAGAAAAATATCAGGCCATGATGTGTTGGGGACATAAACAAACAACGAAATGTGATTTATAAATCGATTCGTTGAAGCAAACAAAAAATATAAGTAAATAGATACTCCTCCGTATAAATGAAAACATTTGTTTTCCGAAACAAATCAAAATTACCCAAACTATTTGTCTTGTTATAAAAGCTAAAGCTTCTCACGTTTAAACTAAATTAATATCAAATTTAGAAAGAATACATTCTTTTTTGTTTTTTAAGGAATCAAAAAGAAATTAAATTTACATTAACTGGAGCGGTGTTCTACGGTGGAACAGAGGGAGTAACAGTTTTCCATTAACGTGTCTCACTCATCAACAAAAAGAAAGTTTATTCACGTAATTGATGGACTTCAATCGATACACAAAAAGAATAAAAGAATTTTTAAATCGTCTAAAATAAGTGATATTAATAACTAAAAAAAATAACAAATAACTTGGTACAACAGGTTTAAATGGATTAACAATATTTTAAAAAACAAAAAAAAAAACTGAAAAGGCAATTACAAAATTCGTTATAAATTGGATATCTAATACAGTAATAAAGTGAGACAGCACGTTAGGGGCGAGTTAAAATGTCAGATAAAGATAATTCACCAAACCTGGGAGGAAAACGAGGCTGTCCGCATCTTTCAGATAGCTCACAAACCGCAAAACGACGTCGCCATAAAAGTGAACTTCAGCCATAGCGACTTGTTCATCAATAGTCACAGGTTCAAACATGGGTTTCGCCCCACGTGAAACACTCGCGGAAAACGCCGTGTAAGCATTCTCCACTTCCAAAGCAACAGCACGGACGCCGAGCCCGTGAGTTGTCGTAAAAGAACGGTGTGTGGAAGTAGAGAAACTGGGGATGGCTGCAGATGACGGCGTCGAAATAGACGGCGAATAAGGAGCAGTGAAGAGGAACTGAAGCGAACCTGAAACGGGACGGAGGAGGTACGAAGCGTGAACGGAGTTTCCAGTGGAGAGGTCGGATTTAGCTGCAATTGGCATCCCGAGAGACCAAGAGAAACGGCGAGCCGTATTGGTAGCATCGCCGCACCAAAATTCTATGTGATGGAAGCGTTTAACGGAGAAAAAATCGGAACGGGGATTGGTTCGAATAAAATTCTTGAAACCTACTAGATTGAAATTGGTGTTCAGCTCCGATGAGTCATCGGCAGCGGCAGCAGAGGTGGTGGTGACAGCTTCTAATTTGCCCATGGCTTGTTTGTGTTGTTTAAAATGTGAGTAATTTGGTCGAGTTTGCTGACAGTAATGTTCGTCGTGATGGAGTGTACCGAACTGAGCTGCTATATATATATTGTTTGGCAGAAAATCAGATTTTGGGAATTTGAACTGAAGAACACGTGTACAAGAATCTCTCACACGTCTCTTCGATTTTGTGGATTTCATTCAAAGAAGAAAATAACTTTTTCCAAGGAAGAAATTACACTGAAAAAAGGGATAATAATACTTTTGGCGTGGAAAAAATCTGTCCTATAGAACTCACTAGTCAAATAATATATGCAATATATCAACAACCGGCAATACAATATAAACATATAATCAATAACAATCTCTTTAGAACATGAGATAACATCTCAATGCAAGTAAATGTTCACTATGACAAGAAGTCATCAAATAGAAATACAACCATATAACACCTCGTACATATATTTTTATCACAATAACAATATGCATGACTATTACTTCGCACCATAGTACAATAACAATATCCATCCGTATTCGCTCCACACTCGACATAATAACAATATCCATTCGTATTTTTCCGCACCCATACAAAACAATAACAATATCCATTTGTATCGCTTTGCACCCGACAACAGTAACGACATTCATCTCTATCGCTCTGCACCTGACGCAATAACCCTCATCGCTTCACATCAAATAATAACAACAATATTAACTATAATTGATAGGGGTAAGGTCTGCATATACATTACCCTCCCCAGTCCCCGCTAAGTGGGATTATACTGGATTCTTGTAGTTATAGTAGTAGTAATTGCACGAAAAAATATCGTGCCAACACCAAAACAATCCGCCCAACATGTCCACATGTGCCACAAGTAACACACAACAATGGTGCTAAATTTTCATCAAAGATATAAGTTCACAATTTATCAACAAGGTGCACAAGAACAAGACAATAAAATAACTATGGATGGGTTATATATATATATCATGACTACGGCTAAATAAACTATAGTGGCACGTTCATGTAGTCACAAATTAATTAAGTATGTTTCATATAAAAATATTCTAAAATTAAGGGATATTAATAGCCTAAGGTCTAAATTTGGTCATAAACCACACATAGCACCCATGTACACGCTCGTCACCTTGTACACACGTTGTACGAATAATTAATTAAGGTCAAATTATAAGAAGTGTTTTTCCCATACCTCAAACAAACCAAATCACCAAGAACTCATAATGCATGTAACGGGTCCTCAAGGCCATCTTACGAATGTTTGAAGCCATGATCTTCAACTGATTGTACCCTGGTCTCAAGTCAATATTCGAGAATACACTAGAACCCTGTAGGTGATCAAATAAATCATCAATATGCGGTAATGGATACTTGTTGATGGTAACCTTGTTCAATTGCCTATGGTCAAGGCACATTCTTATGGAACCATCTTTCTTCTTCACAAATAGAATTGGAGCACCCCAAGATGACACACTCAGCCTTCAATTATTCCTTCGATTTCTTCAACTCTGCTTGTGCCATACGATATGGTGAAATAGATATAGGATGAGGGCTCAATGCCAAGTCAATACCAAAAT
>JASVEL010004526.1:0-77210 GCA_032618575.1 Nicotiana noctiflora
GCCAAGTCTATATTGACTGAGACAGGGTCAAGGACCCACTGTGATATATTATATTGGGCCTGAGAGTCCAAGTATATACTGGCTGGGATAGGGTCGAGGACCCATTATGAGGTATTATATATATATATATACCTATATTGGATCGGGCTGCACGCCGCAGTAGTATATATATTGGATCGGACTGCACGCTGCAGTAATATACATGTAATATACATGTAATATACATGTGGGACGGACCGCACGCCGCAGTATTATTGCGCTTGGGCTGTAGGAGCCCCTTCGGAGTCTGAGTCTGCACACATTCTCAGTGAGCCCTGGCATATATTATGGGATCGGGTTGCACGCCGCAACAGTATAGAGATATATACTTATATACATTGGATCGGATTGCACGCCGTAGTAATAATTGTGTGGATCGTGCCTGCACGCCGCAGTATTATAGTGCTTGGGCCTAGGGAGCCCCTCCGAAGTCCGTATACACCCCCAGTGAGCGCCGTCGACGTTAAATGGAGCGGGCTGCGCGCCGCAGCGGTATATGTATTGGAGCGGGCTGCACGCCGCAGCATTATACTTTATCATATCCTATTATTTACTTAAATACTTATACATTATAGACATAGGTATATGGTGTTTATCGACTTGGAGAAGGCGTACGATAAGGTCCCTAGAGAGGTTCTGTGGAGATGCTTGGAGGCGAAGAGCGTGCCAGAAGCCTACATCAGAGTGATCAAAGACATGTATGATGGATCCAAGACTAGGGTTACGACGGTGGGTGGCGACTCGGACCATTTTCCGGTGGTTATGGGGCTACATCAAGGATCTGCGCTAAGCCCTCTCTTATTTGCCTTGGTAATGGATGCTCTAACTCGCCATATTCAAGGGGATGTGCCATGGTGTATGCTCTTTGCTGACGACATAGTCTTGATAGACGAGACGGGGGCTGGTGTTAATGCGAGGTTGGAGGTCTGGAGACAGACCCTCGAGTCTAAGGGTTTTAAACTAAGCAGGTCTAAGATAGAATATCTAGAGTGCAAGTTTAGCGCCGAGTCGAGCGAAGTAGGTTGGGACGTGAAGCTGGGATCTCAGGTCATAGCCAAGAGGGACAGTTTCAGATATCTTGGATCAGTGATTCAAGGGGACGGAGAGATTGACGGGGATGTCACTCACCGTATAGGAGCGGGGTGGTTGAAGTGGAGGCTCGCATCGGGAGTCTTGTGTGACAAGAAAGTTCCACAGAAACTCAAGGGGAAGTTTTATAGAGCGGTGGTTAGACCTGCCATGTTGTATGGGGTGGAGTGCTGGCTTGTGAAGAACTCTCATGTCCAGAGAATGAGAGTTGCGGAGATGAGGATGCTCAGGTGGATGTGCGGGCTCACCAGATTAGATAAGATCAAGAATGAAGTTATTCGGGAGAAGGTGGGGGTGGCCCCAGTGGATGAGAATATGCGAGAAGCGAGACTCGGGTGGTTTGGGCATGTGCGGAGGAGAAGCCCTGATGCACCGGTGAGGAGTTGTGAGCGACTGGCGGTGGTTGGCGCGAGTCGAGGCAGAGGGAGGCCTAAGAGGTATTGGGTTGAGGTGATTAGGCAGGATATGGCTAGAATGGGGATTTCCGAGTACATGACCCTTGATAGGAAAGTTTGGAGGTCTAGTATTAGGGTTGTAGGGTAGGGCCTTCTAGAATTCTTAGTACTTCTGTTAGGGGCTGAGTGGGGTTTGGTAGCGATCCCTATAGTTAATTAATGTATTGTATTGTTCCTCTTATGGTAGTAACCGATTGGTATTATTGCATGTCATTCTACTTTTGGTTTTATGTTTAGATAATTATATATTTGATTTATCCCGGATTTACTAACATTGTTTTGTTTTGTTGTGTTTTGTTTGTTGACTTTCTCTCTCTTTTTCTGAGCCGAGGGTCGGCCGGAAACAGCCTCTCTACCCTTTCGGGTAGGGGTAAGCCTGTGTACGTATTACCCTCCCCAGACCCCACTTTGTGGTATCTACTTAAATATTTATACATTATAGACATAGGTATGTGTCTTTATATGTTGAGATGGCCGTACACCGTAGGGGTACGAGTGAGGGTTGGATCAGCGTAAGAATCTTGTAGAGATAAATGTGGTTTGGAGATTAGAGTATTACCATAGTGATGACGTACATATGAGGGTTGCCTTAGAACTGCTAAATGATAGCACAGGAGTTCTTACCTTCAGTCATTATTTATTATTGTTACTCACTGAGTTGAAATATACTCACCCCACTCCCCTGCACTTTCTGTACAGATCCACAGGTGCCCGAGAGCAGTTGAGACATTGTAGCTGCTGATCATATCTACTTTTGCGGAGATTACGAGGTAGCTGCCAGCGTCCGCAGAGCTTGTTTTCTCCTTCTTTATCATCTTGTTGATTTCCTATTTGCCTAGACTTGGTTGTATTAGGATGCTATTCTGTAGAGGCTCAGTCTCGTGACACCACGATATGTTTGGGACCGTATTTTGTATGTTCTACGTTTCGGTTATCATCTGATATGATCATTTACTGTTTAAGTTTAATTTGATTAATAACTGGCTGGGTTAAGGGATAATATGGTCGGGCTTGCCTAGCATTGTGTTGGGAGCCATCACGACCAGGGTTTGGGTCGTGACAAGTTGGTATCAGAGCCTAGGTTAACATGTCTCGCGAGTCATGAGCCGGTTGGTAGAGTCTCGTGGATCGGTACGGGGACGCCTGTACTTATCCTCGGGAGGCTGCAAACCTTTAGGAAAGTTTCAAATTCTTGGAATTCTCATCGTGCGTGTTTGATTCAGCTTGAAAGGTAGTTCTTGAAATTCCTCCTGCACATTGATGCGTGCACTCGAGTGCTTAGTGATAATTTGCCTTGATGACTTATGATTCCCCAATCGAGGTACGAGATATAATCTCTATGAGTTCATGTTGGGCCTGTTTGGAGGACTTGAGGGCAAATCCTTGTCTATGGCTTGAGCACCAAGGTGCTAATTTCGCGAGTCGGTATTATGAAGTTCATACGATCGGTATTGATCTTAATTATGAAAATGGCAGTATGATAATGGGAGAGCTGTAAGGTATTCGGTTCTTATTGTGATTTGATATGTAGCACTAGCTATGGGTGTGAGAAATATGTTCATTGCCTCTTAGCGGAAATGTAAAGTGCACTACGTGTAGTAGTATGAGTTCAAACTCAAGAAAACTGAATTGGTTGTGCTGGGTGTATCATTGTGAAAGGTATATGTGTTATGATTTGAGTAGGTGCAGCGCATGCTCATGTACTAATGCTGATGATATAATTGTGTAGTATTGAGATTTATGTTGTTGATATACATTGTGATGTCTTGTCGAGTTGCGGATGTATTGTTAGGATGATTTTGGTGATTCTCTCGCAAGTGGATAGGCCAAATTACAAAGGAAACTCTGCCGAAATTTTTGGAAAATTTGGGACTTAGAAAGATTTCTGTCACCTAAAGAGAGTGGGCTTATTGGTGGTGTGTGTATAAATGCAAGAATTGCAGAACGGTTAAGGTCTCTAATGATTCGAGTCTCTGTCAAGGCTTGTAAATGACTTGAGTTTAATCTCATTGTAACATTTCGGCATCACTTGAATAATAATGATATGAGTGGTTAAAAGTGCTTTGATGAATGGCTTCGAGCCAAGTTGGGGAGGTTGTTATTAAATAACTAATTGCACGGTTGTGTGCTATGTGGGCACTGTCTTTAAGTATGTTGGGAAAATGCTGACAAGGTTATGGTGCTTCGTAGATGTGAAGAAATACTAGGATGTTTTGAACTACTGTTGGTAGAGAATGTTCGGTGTATAGAAAGGAAAGATGGCTCATTGTATCCGTAAGTAATCATGTTCTGCAATGTCAGAGTTCTAACAAAACACGAGTGGTTCTACTCAATGGGACAGTTGAATTACAGCTGAATAAGGGTGAATGATGCCCGAGAATGGTTTTGCAGTGTTCAAGATTTTGCTTGTAACAGTCAGGTGCCATAAGATTTGTGTATGTGGCTAAAGATGGCGGTTTCGTTAGAGAAGATCAAGGCTTGTGTTATATCATGTGAAGTATGAGATTCTACGTATCCGTATTGGGAAGCAATGATAACAATTTAAAAATCGCGGGAAGTTCATCAAAATAAAGTGTGGTAGAACGTGGTACTTATGGGAACACTGAGAGAGTATTCAGTGGCCTATGGGTCTTAGACCGTGTGGTCTTGTGTACGAGTCTTGTGTGGTAAAAAGGGTTGAGGCATTGTCGTACTACAGTAAAGACTGATATGAAATTAGAGATGAATCAGAAAGGAAACTGGGTAAATGGAACAACTTGTTAATAAACCGAAGCGGTATGATAAGGAATACGATTAATTCATGGTATGTGTTTGAAGTGATGAGTCTTGCAGATATTGTGCAGCAAAGCTCTTGAGTGCTGGCAGTTGTGTAACTTGATATGGGTATAAGGACTCAGTCCCGGCGGTTTAATTTATGCAATGTAATTGGGAGAAAGAGTTTGCGATGTGTTATACCGTGGTTTGAAAATGAGTGTATTTTTCCTGTTGGTATGCAAGGCTGGGAATGTGTAATGAGTTTTCTCTATATGGGATCATGAAAGCCCTTGACGAGTTGAGTGCGCCGATGTTTGCAGCGGAGGAAAGGGATATGAATTTCCATGTTGTCTTAGTGTGATATGGTATACGCGATGTGTTATGGAAAGTTGATAATGGCATATTCAAGGTTTTGAGATCGGTTCATAATATATGGGAAGTCAATAAAATTATTGAGCAGCGCGGACGGCTGCAGGTGATTCAAGAATTGATCTTTCTGATGATTTAAGAAAATGGTACTGCTATTCTAGTAATTTGGCAAGGTATATGGTGCAAATGGACAAGGTAATGTAAATTGATAATATATAGTGGTATGGTGGTATTTTCTCGTTGGATCGACTATAATAATTGAGTCGTTGATGACATAGTGAAATTTATGAATGGCTTTCGTGGTATGAATGGACGCTTGAGGTGCGTTATGTAATCGTACGGTGAAGTACGGAATCAGGCATAGTGATTCCTGTGTTATGTATGTGTTGGAGACTAGAAGTTCTCGTAACCCGCCTACGCAGCGGTGGTATATCGTGTGTATCGGCACAGTGTAGCGGTTATCGGAAATTGGAAGCCCTAGTGGCTATCTCGTCACTTGATATGACGAATTTGAATAATGATATATGATTGCAGGCTGGTTGTCATAAGTCAGACTGTCTAGACTAATGTGATATGGACTATGTCAGAAACATGTCGCAAACTGCATGGCAGAGCGCATCAGATCATGCTCCAGCAGGGTGGATGTACCCTAGAGCCAGCGGACGGTTGGTAGGTATTGCTTTGCCAGTTGGGCCTTCGTGGCGGATGTCAGTGTAGAGGTATCTACCATTGATTCAGTTTCGGTATTGAGGAACTTTGTCGGATGAGTTTCATGTGACCGAGCTCGAGGCTATATATACATGTTTGTTGCAATGAGCAACTTGAGTCGATGTGCATTCCATTTTTCTAGATTTATGCGTGGATCGGGTGGCACGCCGCCACATGTATAGTATCGGGATCGGGTGGCACGCTGCCACATATATGGTATCAGGATCGGGTGGCACGCCGCCACACGTATGGTATCTGGATCGGGTGGCACGCCGCCACGGGTATGTTATTGGAACGGGTTGCGCGCCGCAACAGTGTGATGTGGAAGATATAGCTTCCTATATGTTACTTTGTATACAATACTTCCTAGCTTCTGAGGAATAGTCCGTATTGGGTATCGCTCGGGAATAGCACATCGGTTGTGTCCATTCAGGATTCGATAGCATATACTAAATGTATCACCGCGTGTGATTGATTGCTTGAGTTCGGACCTAAATATGTGTGTGGCTGACCGTTTTGAGCATTGCGACTTGAGGTGCTCCATGAGTAATAGTGTTTGGATAGAATCATGAGTTGTGGCAAGGCCACGTGATGTTATGACCTTTCGAGGAGGATTCGGGCACTCTAATTCTATGATGTGAGACGAGAATCTCAGTTATGTGTTGTGATGGTATGGAAGAATTTGAATTATGGCTCTTTGTGCGAGTCGGTTGTCATGATTCGAGTGTGTTCAGATCGTTCTTATTGGAGCCTGTGTTGTGCTCGTTGTGGCCTAGGCCGATGCTGAGGTGTCATGTTACCAGTGTGGTGTGTTATAACCGAAATGATCATTCAAGTCATTAATGAGAGCGAGCATATATGATTTCAGCTCGTTAGAAAGGTAATATCGAGGTTTGGCTTCGAAACTTATTGTGGTATCAATTTTAAAAGAGAAATAGATTCACGAATGGTTGACCCGAGAGATGGGTTCGATATATCGCGTGCTTCAGTTGCCGTGGGCAGGATATGAAGGTGTTGGAATAAGACTCTATCTAATGAGAAAGGTTCTTTCTGCTAGTATTTGGTTATTGTGGCCAGATGTCGTGATTAGAGACTATCGTATCGAGTGATCGTGTTGTTTGATACATCATGTGATCTCACCCGGAGTGGTGAGTTGGCTATTACAGTTGGATCGTGTGTACTTTGAGTATAGATGTGGGATTCAGACTGGTATATGATTTCGGAAAGTGCAATGTGGTTTATGGTTCAGTTAGACTGTGGAAATTTAGCTATACTATGTTATCGGACTTATGAAAGATAGGGTGAAGTGGTATCGCCCAGAATATATGCTTGGTAAGGTCATTCGGCTATTGGGTCACTTCCAGTAGACCTCTTGGTCCGCTCGAGGACGAGCGTTTGCTTAAGTTGGGGAGAATGTGATGACCCGGCCCATCATCATGTGAGTTATCACCCGATACCCCCGTTATATGCTTGTTGATGTTGTAATATGCATGTTGGGTGAGTTTGAGTCAATCCGGGTTGAGTTTGATTGAAATTGAGACAGAAAGTCTCTTAGAAGAAGGAATAGTTGGGAAAAGTCAACTGGACGTTGACTATTTAGTTAGAGGACTCGGAATGGGATTCAGATGATTCGGTTAGTTCCAGGAGGTGATTTGTGACTTAGGGGAACAATCGAAATTGAATTTGGAGGTCCGGTGTAGAAATAGGCTTGAATTGGCTAAGGTTGAATTTTGGCGAAATCCGGATGGTAGGTGATATTTTGATCCGGCGGTCGGAATGGAATTCCGACAATTTCTGTAGCTTCGTTAGGTGATTTTGGATGTGTCTGCAAATTTTCAGGTCATTCGGACATCGTTTGATCGGGTTTTGGATTGAATGTTAGTTTTGAAAGTTTTGAAGAAACTTAGGCTTGAATTCGTGTAGAAATGGTGATTTTGATGTTTAGTTAGATGTGTTTTTGAGGATTGGAACAAGTTCGAATAAGGTATTAAGATGTGTTGGTGTGTTTGGATGAGGTCCCGGGGGCCTCGGGGTGTTTTCGGATGGTAAATCGGGAGAAAAACATGGAAATTGCAGGTTTGAAGAGTTCTGGTTCTGTTGTTTTCGCTCCTGCAGAAATGGGGGCGCAGGAGCGAGCCCGCAGGAGCGGAAAATGAGCGCAGAAGCGCTGGGGTTCGGCGAGGCGGATCCTGGTCCACAAGGGCGGCACCACAGGTGCGGAAGGAAAGACCGCAGAAGCGGTCTGGGCTCGTTATGGGGGGATCCGCAGAAGCGGAAGACTTGTCGCCTAAGCGAGTCCGCAGGAGCAGACTCTGATGCGCAGAAGCGGTAAGGCTCGCAGGAGCGGAAGGGGATTCGCAGGAGCGGTCTCGCAGGAGCGAGACCTGGGCCGCAGAAGCGAAGCTAGGCGGCTAGGAGTATTTTCGTAGAAGCGACCATTTGGTCGCAAAGGCGGCCTCGCAGAGGCGGATTTTGGTCCGCAGAAGAGGAAATCGCGCCTGTGTTAAAAATAACAGAAGGGTTAAAATTTCATAAGTTGCAAAACATTTGGGGCTCGGTTCTTGAAGGCGAATTGGGCGATTTGGGCGAGTTATTGCTGGGAGAACATCGGGTTATCGTTGGAGGTAAATTTTGTGCCTTAATTAAATCATTTTAACATGAAATCCTTGGTTAAATCCCTATAAATGGAAGATTAAAGGTGGGTTTGAGCCCTAGGCCTAAATTAAAGAAAAACACCGATTTGAGTGGGCAAATGGAGTCCGATTTTGGTAAATTTTATATGCCTAGACTCGTATCGAGATGAGGATTCCGAATATGTGATTTTTGTAATTTTTCGACAAGTGTACCAAAAGTCGGATTTTGACAACTTGTGGGTTTTGATATAAATTGGGTTATTTCGAATGAATTTCGTGAAATTAGCGTATATTGATGCATTCTCTATAATTTTGAGCAGATTTGGCACCCGAGGAGATTGATTTGCGAGGCAAGCGCAAGGCGGATTGAAGCTTCTACCGGTTCGAGGTGAGTTGTAGTAGTAAACAATGTACTGAGGGTTTGAAACCCCGTACTAGCACTTCACAGTGCTATATTGAGATGAGACACACGTTTTATGACGGGCGTGGTGACACTATGATTGGGGGTTCGGACTTAGTCCTTCCCGGCTAATAGAATACTGTGTTGTAAGACTGTTACTGATATTATAACTGTACAATAGGGCTAAAAGCCATGTTTGGCGCCTTGTGCCGATCTGTAGAGCATTAGGGAACCTATAGAGCTAGGTGACCCTTATATCGTGTTGGAAACATACACTCAGCCATAGCTCTAGCTGTATAGCATAATATGAGCCCGTACTAGATGTGTACATTGAGAGAGATTATCTAGGGTGGAATTCCCTGTTCTAGCTGAGTGGGCCCGAAAGGCCAAGTCTATACCGATTGAGATGAGATAGGGTCAAGGACCCACTATGAGATGTTATATTGGGCCTGAAAGGCCAAGTCTATATTAACTGAGACAGGGTCAAGGACCCATTGTGATATATTATATTGGGCCTGAGAGGCCAAGTACATACTGACTGGGATAGGGTCGAGGACCCATTATGAGGTATTATGTATATAGATACCTATTTTGGATCGGACTGCACGCCGCAGCAGTATATATATTGGATCGGACTGCACGCCGCAATAATACGCAGTAATATACATGTAATATACATGTAATATACATGTGGGACGGACTGCACGCCGCAGTATTATTGCGCTTGGGCTGTAGGAGCCCTTTCGGAGTCTGAGTCTGCACACATTCTCAGTGAGCCCTGGCATATATTATGGGATCGGGTTGCACGCCGCAACAGTATAGAGATATATACTTATATACATTGGATCGGATTGCACGCCGTAGTAATAATTGTGTGGATCGTGCTGCACGCCGCAGTATTATAGTGCTTGGGCCTAGGGAGCCCATCCGAAGTCTGTATACACCCCCAGTGAGCACCGTCGACGTTAAATGGAGCGGGCTGCGCGCCGCAGCGGTATATGTATTGGAGCGGGCTGCACGCCGCAGCATTATACTTTATCATATCCTATTATTTACTTAAATACTTATACATTATAGACATAGGTATATGTCTTTATATGTTGAGATGGCCGTACACCGTAGGGGTACGAGCGAGGGTTGGATCAGAGTAAGAATCTTGTAGAGATAAATGTGGTTTGGAGATTAGAGTATTACCATAGTGATGACGTACATATGAGGGTTGCCTTAGAACTGCTAAGTGATAGAACAGGAGTTCTTACCTTCGGTCATTATTTATTATTATTACTCACTGAGTTGAAATATACTCACCCCACTCCCCTGCACTTTCTGTGTAGATCCACAGGTGCCCGAGAGCAGTTGAGACATTGTAGCTGCTGATCCTTGTCTACTTTTGCGGAGATTACGAGGTAGCTGCCAGCGTCCGCAGAGCTTGTTTTCTCCTTCTTTATCATCTTGTTAATTTCCTATTTGCCTAGACTTGGTTGTATTAGGATGCTATTCTGTAGAGGCTCAGTCTGGTGACACCACGATATGTTTGGGACCGTATTTTGTATGTTCTACGTTTCCGTTATCATCTGATATGATCATTTACTGTTTAAGTTTAATTTGATTAATAACTGGCTGGGTTAAGGGATAATATGGTCGGGCTTGCCTAGCATTGTGTTGGGCGCCATCACGACCAGGGTTTGGGTCGTGACATATTTCTTCTCTATTTATATGATTAGAAGACACACCAGGATCGTTGACATTGTTCCTAGTGAACCCAAAAGCATCATTAATCATAATTTCCATTGGATTTTGATGATGTAAATTATCTTCTATGATATGGGTGCTCTGAGAAATTTGTTACACGGTTGCATTTGATTCTTCACCATGCCAATACCAAAAAGTATATTTTTTGGGAAAGGTTTAAGAATCAGGTGCTCTTTAACTACATCTCTTCTTTTCCGCTTGTTAAAACCACATTTTGGACACGAACACTTAATTACGCGCCCATCAACTGACCCATGCTCAAAAGCAAAATCCAAAAATTGTCTTAGACCATCTGCATATTCAGGTGCGTTTCGTGGTTTGCTAATCCAAGATTTATCAATTGGCATGGCTAGAAAGAAAGACATACGATAACATCAAAATATTAGAACTGAAAAGATAGTTTAAAAGCTTATATGTGACATGAAGCATTCATAAACATAGATAACGTTACTCATATTCACATCTATACTATATGTTGTGGAAATATCAAAAAAGAAAATGTCACACTGAATTTTGATAAATTAGAACTACATAAGAAAAACTGGTTTGCCTCTTCATTTTTTCCTTTTAACTTAAGAGCTGTTTGACATAGCATAAACAAGTAGTAGCAAGGAGTGAACATGTTGTCCTTCCAATTGGCAAAAATGCGACAGCAGGAAAAACTGCTAATACCCAAAAAACTTCTACTTTTAACTAGCAGTCTGCCTTTTATCAAATCATTTGTTCCACATTTGAAAACACGTATAACTATTGTCACACCTCTTTTTACGCACCCGCAAGGGTGCAAAGAGTTTTTCCAATTAAAGGACAATCGAGATGGGATTTATTTTAATTATTTCAGAGTCGCCACTTGGGAGATTTATGGTGTCCCAAGTCACCGGTTAAATCCCGAATCGAGGAAAAGAATGACTCTATTTAACAGTCCGCGAACCAGAAATCCGGATAAGGAATTCTATTAACCCGGGAGAAGGTATTAGGCATTCCCGAATTCCGTGGTTCTAGCACGGTCGCTCAACTGTCGTGTTTGGCTTATCTATCCGCTTTTTACAATTATGTACTTAGTGCAAGTTAATATCCCTTTACCGCTTTTATTATTGGTTATGATTTACGAAAGAGAAAGTTGCTTAAAAATATGCTTTCGAATCACGTCACATGAAATGCACCGGATCCTCGACATATTCTTATTCAACATTTCGGGGTTTGGATTTGGGTCGCATGAAATGCACACCCGTATTTAAAAGGTAGAACTAAAATATGCGCCCGGATCGACTACTTATTTACACTGTTGAGAAAGGCGTGATATTCGTCAAGAAACAACGCATCTCAAAATCGAAGTATTTTATATGTACATTTATGACGGCTATGCGATTAGTGTAACTATTGGGCGAGGCGCACCTTTAATTCAAATCTAAAGCGAACTACATCCCAATGTATTTTACTTAAGAGTTGATTCCAAATTATTCAAAACTTGCTACGAACCACACCACATGAAATGCGCCTGTGGTTCCTGACACGCTTTGTTTACTCTTGCCCAAAATTGGGGTCGGGTCACATGAAATGCGCCCCCGACTCTTTTTAATCTAATTACGTCATTCCGTTGAGTAACAACTCCCTAGCTAATCTTGCTTTTAGCGTAAGGTCTAACGTTAACAGATTTGGAGATTACACACACTAGCAGAGAAGATTGAATAGAGATACAACGGACTAATTCAGGTTTACGTGCTTATTCAACGACAGTGTATCTTTGGCCTAACTACACTTTTCCATAACCAAAACTAGCAATACAAGCTTAATTGGAGAATAACAGAATGTAATTAAACATAAGAACTTTAGGCGACTACATGTTTCCATAGACTTTATGCATAAGCTTCAAACTTCATTCTTTCGAACCAAGGAACTACAATAACAGAGGTGTGTACCTGGAATGCGGAAGAACAAGGAAGAGTGAGCAATGGCAATGCAGCAACAGTAACAGGAACGGTAACAGCAACAGTAAACCAGTAACCAATAGACCAGCAATCAAATAGACCAACAGCCAACGAAAATAATGAAACAACAGCAACAACCAACCCAGGCAGCAATACTATAGACCAGCCAGCAACCAACAATGGAACCACAGCACCAAATCAACCCAGGCAGCAACACAACATACCAGCCCGCAACACAAACGACCAAGAGCAACAACACTACTGACCAAACAGCACCAAATGAACACCACAGCAACAACAACTAATGGCAGCCCTCAACTAAACCAATAGCAACTCAAGGGCTACCACAACACTTCAACAATGGTCAACACAGCAGTAGCATACACGACTGAGATGTTCCAACAACAATGAAGACACAACAAACAACAACAATGTCTAACAGCAACAACACTAGACCAAGAACCCCGATACTGGACAAGCAGCACCAAATGAACAAGAGCAGCAACACAAACGACCAAGAGCAGCAAATGAACACTGCCACCAACAGCAAAACACAACCACAACACACGAAAGTCTAATAGCTCAGCCACTGAATCAAAACACACGAAACAGGGACCCCAGAACCAATGAAACAGTAGCCTTTCTCTGTATCTTTCTATATATGTATCGAAATGTATGCTTGCTGTCTATTTTCTCCCTAAGCTCTCTCTAGCTATGACTCTGTTTTCTCCAGGTATATGCCTGTTATCACTGTTTTATCTCCTCTCCAGGTACTCTGAAAAATGTCCCCCCTTTACTCTCAGATTGTCTCCCATCTTATAGCTGACCAGCAGCCCCTAAGGTTACCCCTACCCTGACTCCCCAACCCATCATATTCTCTGCAAACCCACTATCTACTGTCCAATGTATGGACTCCAGCATTAAACAATAAGGCTGGTGGCAGGGCATCAGTGGGATACCCTGCTGTGCAGGTTCCACTAGCCCTTTTATGGGCAAGTGATTAAATAATTAATCTCAATTAAATCCTAACTCTGTAACCAATTAACTCTTAATCCATATTTAAACAAGCAACCAAATCCCACACTTGTGCATTGCATACGGGCAGGCCAGGGCAAATTATACAAACAAATTGAATTGTTGACGATATTAAACGAACTAGGCATTGAATTCAAACAACAATTGGTAAAGAATAGGAATCGACCACATAAAAGGTATGTTGAAGGAGGAGAATAGATCAACTGATACGAGAAATTAATAACAGATAAAAATCGAAACACAAACCAAAACAAGCACATATGTTCACACAATTGAATTGAATTGACCAGAGAATGAATGGATACCTCATAAGAAAACTGCCGACCCAGGCTTTGAACCAAAATTTGTGAACTATTGAAGCCAAACGGGCTTTAATCAAGATGTTCTCGATTGAGAACACCTAGACTAAAGTCCCTTGGACTTCAATTGTGGCTAACCCGGCTCGAATTGGGTTTCTTCAAAAACTAGGGTTCTTGGGCTCGGATTTGGGGCTTTTGCATTTCTGGTTAGATTCGAGGTAAACGAAAACCGGCGGGGGTACGAGGGAGGCCATGTGGGGGTTTGGGGTGAGTTTGGGGTGATTTGGCATTGGTTCGAGTTTGACTCGAATCTTCAAATGAAGATTCGAGGAGCTCCGGCATGATTCGAGGTTAGTGGGGGCTGGGTTCGTGATGGGGGAGGTGAGGGGAAGGTTTTGGCATTGGTTTGGTGGTGATTGGCCTACCGGAACCGCCGTGAGGCGATTTCCGGCAGGCGGGGCACGGCGGCGTTACGCTAGGTCTCTGAGAGCTCCTGAAGGAGATGAAGGGAGGGGGGTCTGGCTTGGGGGGGGCGGGGTATGGAATGAGTTTATATATGTTTTGGAGAAGTTAAATCCTGATCGTTGGATCAAACTTGATCAACGATCGGGATCTCCTCACTTAAACCAAACGGCGTCGTTTGGTTAAGTCATAGGCTGAGTGTATGTTGGAATTAAAGGATTAATCCGGGCCGTTGGATAATAAAATCCAACGGTCCAGATCGAATGCCACAATGATAGATGCTGGACGGATTGTGATTCGTTTGGGCCTGGTTTTCCTGGACTAAACTATGGCCCAATTTGATCTCATTACTACACATATATATATGTACATGTATATATATATATATATATATATATGCATACAATTAACCCACACAATTATATATCACCTAAAAATGTAAATCACATGACTTCGATATCAAACACTAAAAATGCAAAACTTAGCATATATTTTTTGTATTTTTAATTTAAATAAATAAACGTGCACACAAAAGATAAAATAACACAAAATCACAAAAATCATACCCAACACGAAACTATTTTTATTTTTGAATTTTCTGGGAGTACTTCTCAAGTAAGGCAAAAATCACGTGCTCACAGCTGCCCCTCTTTGCGCGTAAACACGCAGAGTTTTCGTGCAAAGATAAATAAGCGGATATAAGCGATTTTTGCCCATTCGAACACTCCGTATGAAGCATTTTGGAAAAGTTTTGACCGAACCTTGCTTCAAAGGTCTCCTACATATCCCTGGCTAAAAGGGAATCAGGTCAATGTAGTTCGGGAAGTTCTGGTAGCTGGGACTACCATGCCTGTTGCGATCTCGCTGTTACTGCTGTTGCCGCTGTTACTGTTGTTACCACTGCTTAGCTGATTTCCTTGTTACACCGCGCTAAGCAACAAAAACAAGAAGCTAGACTAAGTTACAGTACTACAAGTTCTTATCTATCCTTTTTAACTTGATCTTGTCGCGCTCCTTGCCATCTTGTCTGACTTGGCGTTCCTTCTGATGCTTCGTCTCTTCTTTCGAACTTGGATTCATGCCGGAGATTTCTGTTACATTCTACCGCTTTCCTCCACCCAATTAAAACAGATCGCCACTCCATTCTCCAGGCGGGCTCCCTGACTTCAACTACTGCTTCAAAATAAAATCGCCACTCCATTCTCCAGGCGGGCTTCCTGACTTCAACTACAACTTCAAAATTAAATCGCCACTCCATTCTCCAGGCGGGCTTCCTGACTTCAACTACTACTTCAAAATTAAATCGCCACTCCATTCTCCAGGCGGGCTCCCCGACTTCAACTACAACTTCAAAATTAAATCGCCACTCCATTCTCCAGGCGGGCTCCCTGACTTCAACTACTACTTCAAAATTAAATCGCCACTCCATTCTCCGGGCGGGCTCCCCGACTTCAACCACTACTTCAAAATTAAATCGCCACTCCATTCTCCGGGCGGGCTCCCCGACTTCAACTACAACTTCGAAATTAAATCGCCACTCCATTCTCCGGGCGGGCTCCACGACTTCAACTACAACTTCAAGAATTAAATCGCCACTCCATTCTCCCGGGCGGGCTCCACGACTTCAACTACAACTTCAAAATTAAATCGCCACTCCATTCTCCGGGCGGGCTCCCTGACTTCAACTACAACTTCAAAATTAAATCGCCACTCCATTCTCCGGGCGGGCTCCCGACTTCAACTACTACTTCAAGATTAAATCGCCACTCCGTTCTCCAGGCGGGCTCCCCGACTTCAACTACAACTTCAAAATTAAATCGCCACTCCGTTCTCCGGGCGGGCTCCCGACTTCAACTACAACTTCAAAATTAAATCGCCACTCCATTCTCCAGGCGGGCTTCCCGACTTCAACTACTACTTCAAAATTAAATCGCCACTCCATTCTCCAGGCGGGCTCCCTGACTTCAATTACAACTTACTGCTTCATCCTATCTTGATTACCTTCCTTCGCCTCTTGTACCATTTTCTTCCTCCTGCGTTGCCTCTCGGACCACCTTCTCTTCTGAATTAACCTGTTCTTGCCTTCCCCTGGGTCGTATTACTTTTCTTCTGGCTGCTGGGGGTATTTTTGAACTGTTTACTCGCCTGCTGGGGTTGATGCTGCTGAGGAAGTATTCTTTGTTTCCTTCACCCCTCGTTTTCTTCCTTCTTCCCATACCTCCTGGGACTCACGCTTTTGATCAAATTATAGGACGTAATACTGCTGGGGGAATTTCGAAGCCATTTTCTTTTTCCAATAACTGCTGGGGATGGTACCCGGCTCAAAGATCACCCCATCTTGTGTTGCTTTCTACACTTATCCTCTGAGTCTTGCTTTCCAGAAAATTTTCGCAACCGGAGAAAATTTTCTGCCCCAGTGTGATAAACTTCTGGACGGTATGCTTTTCCGCCGTCGGACCCTCTTTTCCTGCTTTAAATCAAAGAAAAATTGTTAGTTTCAAAACGCCGCGAGTGGTCGTGCCACTCTTGTTGAGGCCATTCTCTCTCAGCTGCTTGGCCTCTCTCGAACTTTGAGGACGACGTTGACGCTTGCTTGGGAAGATGCTTTTTCCACGAACGACCTCTCATCTTTCCTTTTATTCCAATCTTTGGTTTGATCCGACTCTTTTTAGCCGGTGAATCTGTTGCGTGAAATCATCTTTCGGACATGCCACATGTGTCCATCATACTCCATAATTCTTGCGAACTTTCCACTCAGCCTGTCATCCCAATCTTACTATCGTAACGACTTCTGTCTTATTGCCTCGTTCCATGCCTATTCACTTTCAATATATTGCTTTGGGAGACTTGGTAGTAAGCTTTGAAAAAATCAATTTTCGAAAATGAAAGAAAAGAAAAGAATACTGACCGCAAATGACAAAAGAAGATAAAAACTTTTCTGAACTCAAAAATAGGAAAACTTATCTGAATGTGTGCCTGATCCAATGTTATGCCGCGCCTTTGAGATTAAACTACCCAATCTATTCACGTCAATCACTTTCTGATACCGCGTCCTGCTAGAGGTAAGCGGATATCCCAACCTTGTCTCATGCAGACATCTTGTAACCATCTCGTCCTGTCACCTCACGGTGCCCTTCAAAGGGTTTTCACTAATGAGATTCTCTCATTTCTCTCTATCTCCCGTCGCCTTAAGGTGCCCGTAAAGGTTTTCACCGTAAGACTCTCTCATTTTACTTCTCTCAACTTCCTTCGCCTTAAGGTGCCCGCGAGGGTTTTCACCGTTAAGACTCTCTCATTTATGCTTTCTTTCCTTGCGGCGGGGTATCACCCCGGAGATTCCCTCTAGAGCGTTATCCCCTTTCGGCTTGTGCATCCTGGATTCAATCGAGGGTCGGGATGTCACTCTTGGCTTTCATTCGCATGCCTTGGCACTTCTCAAATACTGATCGAGAGGTCTTTCTGGTTTTTGATATGGTTTCTGCGCGTGAGGCCGAAGAAAGGGGTTTAGCCTCAACGGTTAGCTTATTACAACTTTCGGAATCCACACTATCTTTCCAACGAAACAATGACTTCTGCCCCAGTTTTGTTGCTTGGGGGATTTTTTTATTTTTATTTTTTTTTTTAATTTTATTATGACCGAGCCGTGTGGCGCCTACGTATCCTTCTTGAGGAATCAGGTCGAACGTAGTTCACTTTTTCTTGTGTTACTTCTTTGTTTCTTTTCTATTCTGTTACACATCTTCCTTGATGATTCCGAAAGAGGGCATATGAAAGAATAATTAAGGCTCAAATGGGGAAACAAAGGTTAAAGTGTTTGGGTAGTAGAAAAATTGCCTCTGTCATTTCATTCTCGAAAAATGCCAAATACACACAAACGAAACCAAACGTTGACAAACGCATTAAAGAATTACACATAATATCTCTTAACTGCATCAGAATTGATAGCCATATCGGTGCATCTTCCCTCGACATCGGTCAAACATAGAGC
This sequence comes from Nicotiana noctiflora, assembly GCA_032618575.1. Classification (NCBI taxonomy): domain Eukaryota; kingdom Viridiplantae; phylum Streptophyta; class Magnoliopsida; order Solanales; family Solanaceae; genus Nicotiana; species Nicotiana noctiflora. Next base: position 17,912 of record JASVEL010004526.1, read on the forward strand.
GCCATTGGATAATACTCTAGTCACCACAAAAGGTCCCTGCCAATTTGGAGCGAACTTGCCTTTCGCTTCGGCCTGATGGGGTAGAACTCTCTTCAGCACATGCTGTCCCACTTCAAATCTCCCGGGACGTACCTTCTTGTTATATGCTCTCGCCATTCTCTTTTGATACAATTGGCCGTGACATACTGCTGTCAATCTCTTTTCATCGATCAAGCTCAATTGCTCTAATCGGGTTTTGACCCACTCGTCGTCATCAATCTCGACTTCAGCGACAATTCGGAGGGATGGGATTTCAACTTCTGTTGGTATTACTGCTTCAGTCCCGTACACCAACAAGTAAGGAGTTGCACCTACCGAAGTCCGGACGGTAGTGCGATAACCCAACAGCGCGAATGGCAGCTTTTCATGCCATTGCCTAGATCCTTCTACCATTTTCCTCAATATCTTCTTTATGTTCTTGTTTGCTGCCTCGACCGCACCGTTTGCTTTTGGGCGATACGGTGTGGAATTTCGGTGTGTAATCTTGAACTGTTGACATACCTCTTTCATCAATCCACTGTTAAGATTTGCACCGTTATCCGTAATGATCATCTTTGGAATTCCAAACCTACAAATGATGTGGGAGTGTACGAAGTCCACCACCGCCTTCTTGGTCACTGATTTGAATGTTTTGGCCTCCACCCACTTGGTAAAATAATCAATCGTTACCGGAATGAACCTGTGACCATTGGAAGCCGCAGGCTCAATAGGTCCAATAACATCCATACCCCATGCGACAAACGGCCATGGTGCGGACATTGTATGCAATTCGGTCGGCGGAGAATGAATCAAATCTCCGTGTATCTGACACTGATGGCATCTTCGCACGAAACTTATACAATCCCGCTCCATAGTGAGCCAATAATATCCTGCTCGAAGGATCTTCTTTGCCAATACGTATCCGCTCATGTGTGGTCCGCAAACTCCCGAGTGTATATCCGTCATAACTGTTGCGGCTTGACTTGCATCTATACATCTCAATAATCCCAAATCTGGGGTTCTTTTGTACAGCACCCCTCCGCTAAGGAAAAATCCGTTCGCCAACCGCCGAATAGCTCGCTTTTGATCTCCGGTTGCTTGCTCTGGGTATACTCCTAACCTGAGGTATTCCTTGACATCATGAAACCATGGCTCACCATCCACCTCTTCCTCTATCACGTTACAATAAGCATGTTGATTCCGGACCTGGATATGCAACGGATCGACACGAACCTTGTCCGGGTGATGTAGCATTGATGCTAAAGTAGCCAACGCGTCGGCAACCTCATTATGCATCCTTGGGATGTGCCTGAATTCTACCGATCGAAAGCGTTTGGTCAAATCATGCAAACAACTGACGATATGGGATAAGCTTTAAATCTCTGGTTTCCCATTCTCCCTGAATCTGATGTACTAGAAGGTCCGAGTCCCCCAAGACCAAGACGTCCTGTACATCCATGTCCACCGCTAATCGCAACCCCAAGATACATGCCTCGTACTCGGCCATGTTATTGGTACAGTGAAAACGCAGTTGAGCAGTAACAGGATAATGATGTCCTGTTTCAGATATGAGCACGACCCCTACTCCGACTCCTTTTGCGTTTGCCGCTCCATCGAAGAAGAGCTTCCATCCTGGATCCTTGGTTGGTTCTAACCCCTCAATCTGCAACACCTCCTCATCTGGAAAATACGTCCTCAGAGGTTCGTATTCGTCATCAACGGGATTTTCAGCTAAGTGATCGGCCGGGGCTTGAGCTTTCATAGCCGTCCTTGTCACGTATATGATGTCGAACTCCGTAAGTAATATTTGCCATTTTGCTAACCTCCCTGTAGGCATAGGTTTATGGAAAATATACTTCAACGGATCCAGGACGCGAAATGAGGTAAGTGGTGTAAGAAGACAAGTAGTGTTTCAGCTTTTGGGCTACCCAAGTCGGGGCGCAACATGTCTTTTCTAGATGAGTGTACTTGACCTCGTGGACTGTAAACTTCTTGCGAGGTAGTAAATGGCCCGTTCCTTCCTGCCAGTAAGATCATGCTGCCCCAGTACGCAGCCAAACGAATTCTCCAAGACCGTCGGATAAAGAATCAGGGGTCTACCTGGCTCAGGCGGAACTAGTACGGGTGGATTTGACGGATACCCTTTGATCCGGTCAAACGATTCCTGACATTCTGCCGTCCATTCTATCGCAGCGTCTTTCTTCAATAGGCGGAATATGGGTTCACGAGTTGCCGTAAGCTGGGCAATAAACCTACTGATGTAATTCAACCTTCCCAACAGACTCATTACCTCTGTTTTATTCTTCGGCGGGGGTAACTCCTGAATGGACTTAATTTTGGAGGGGTCCAACTCAATGCCCCGTCGGCCGACGATGAATCCTAGCAGCTTTCCTGATGGAACTCCGAATGCACATTTGGCTGGATTAAGCTTGATGTCGTACCTTCGGAGTCTTTGAAAGAACTTCCTGAGGTCAGCGACATGGTCTTCTTGACGCCTAGATTTTATGATCACATCATCCACGTACACCTCAATTTCCTTGTGTATCATGTCATGGAATACCGTAGTCATCGCCCTCATATATGTTGCTCCTGCATTCTTCAAACCAAACGGCATCACTCGGTAGCAATAAGTCCCCCATGGTGTGATAAAAGCCGTCTTTTCTGCGTCCTCTTCATCCATCAAAATCTGATGATATCCCGCATAACAATCCACAAAGGATCCGATTTCGCGTCCGGCGCAATTATCAATCAGGATATGGATATTGGGAAGCGGGAAATTATCCTTAGGGCTTGCCTTGTTGAGATTGCGATAGTCCACGCATACCCTGATCTTTCCGTCTTTCTTTGGCACCGGTACTACGTTAGCCAACCATTCAGGGTATCGAGTGACACGAATGACTTTCGCCTGCAATTGCTTGGTTACCTCCTCCTTAATCTTCACACTCATCTCCGTCTTGAATTTCCGCGGCTTTTGCTTGACGGGAGGATATGCCGGATCAGTGGGTAATCTATGAACCACTAGATCAGTGCTGAGTCCTGGCATGTCGTCGTACGACCATGCGAAAATATCTTTAAACTCCGTGAGTGTTTTGATCAATTCTTCTCTCAGATTGGGTTCAATATGGACACTTATCCGGGTTTCTTTGACGTCATCCGCATTCCCTAGATTAACGGCCTCGGTATCATTTAAATTCGGTTTGGGTTTTTCCTCGAAGTGACTTAATTCTTCACCGATTTCTTCTACGGCTTCATCATCGCCGTACTCTGACTCACTCTCGTCACTTCTTATTTCATGCGTTATTATTTCCAAACCCGATTGGCTTTCTAGACTGGGTTGATTAATCTTTAAGCACGCCATATCATTAAGATCAGTTGCAAGAAAGCTGTTCAGAAAAGTAAAAAGAAGAAAAGATAAACAAAATTAGACACGAAGGAACCAAATTTCATTGATGGGAGTTGTACAAAGGGAAAACAAACTGCAAACTTAAATCAAAAATGAACTAAAACAACGGGATTTTACTCCGGGGACAAACCCCCAACACAAAATTTCGAAAAGAAAAACAATCCAAGACAAACTACCAAGACTCCTTCCGGACAGGGAGAGGAGTAGCCTTCCAGTTATTCAGTTTTGCCTTTGGTCCCACAAATTGTATTCTCGGCGTGACTAGATCCTTCACCGTCCTCGAGCATACATACATCCGTGAATAGGTCCTCGAACTTCCTGAAGAACTCTTCATCTGGCCTGATCGTAGGACCGGGAATCTTTGTCGCTGGATGTCCTCTTGCTCCGGACCTGATAAAAGATTGGGAAAGGCGTGGAACAGGTTTTGAGAGCACCCATGTCTTCTGCTTACTCTTCTTTGCTCGCCGGATGTCCTCCGAGGTTGGCTGGAATCCCAAGCCGAAGGTTCCCAAGTTCTCGACCACCGATACCGGTTGTATGATTCCTTGCAGAGATGCACCTAGACCTTTACCGGGTACGAAACCATGTCGCAACATTTCATGCGCCACCATGACATCCGCAGTAATTGTTCTGTCGCCGGGAATGCATTCCCCTTCCGGAACTCGGTGGGCGGACACCACATCGCAGACCTGATATACCCACGGCCCAACATCTTCTTCTGTTTCAACAAAGGGAATGATGGTGCCTGATTGTGGATCGTTCTCTCCATGGACGACGATCTCCTGTTGATCCCACTCGAACTTAACGAGTTGGTGTAAGCTGGATGGAACTGCTCTTGCGGCATGGATCCATGGTCGCCCTATCAGGAGGTTATATGACACCACCATGTCCAGCACCTGGAATTCCATGGTGAACTCCACTGGCCCAATTGTCAAGATTAGCACTATGTCACCAACCGACGCTTTGCCTCCTCCGTCAAACCCTCGAACACATACGCTGTTCTTGCGTACCCTGCCGATGTCTACTTTTAATTTGCCCAGTGTAGAGAGAGGACAAATGTTAGCACTGGACCCATTATCGACAAGGACTTTGGTAACCACCGCCTCTTCGCACTTCACCGTAAGATATAAAGCCCTGTTGTGCTCAGTGCCTTCCTCAGGCAACTCGTCATCGGTGAAGGTGATCCGATTTGCTTCGAAGATCCTATTGGTGATCTTCTCCAAATGGCTCACTGAGATTTTATCCGGTACATGTGCCTCATTCGGGACTTTCATCAATGCTTGCCGATGTTCTTCAGAATGTATCAGCAAGGATAGCAATGATATTTGCGCCGGAGTCTTCTTCAACTGCTCTAAGACAGAGTAGTCATGCAGCTTCATCTTTTTCAAGAATTCTTCCGCTTCTTCATCAGTTGCCGGCTTTTTCAATGCTGCCGGAGTGGTCTTCCTCAATTCCGCAGGGGCAAAACATCTCCCCGAGCGGGTCAACCCTTGGGCTTCACAAACTTCCTCTTTCACCTCCTTTCCTCTGCAGGTCGTTGTAATCCGAGCATAATTCCATGGGACAGCCCGGCTATCAGTTACTGGCAACTGTGTTGCCGGCTGGATGATGAAAGGATCCGTTCGAACGCCTGCTACTGTCAAGATGGGCTTGATTGCTGCCCCTGGTACAACTATCTTGGCCGGCTTCACCGGTACTTCGTTCACACTTTCCTTTCCTGCTTCCGACTCTCCTGGTATGTCTTTCTTGCAACTGGGCGACTCATCAAGGCTTGGCCCTTTTCTCGTTCCTGCCCCGCTAGACTTAATCATCATTACAGTCTGAGAGGCTTTCTCCTTTCCTTCCTCCGCCCGTACCAACTCGATCATATTGGTCTCATGATGAGTTGGAAGCGGGTTTTGGTTGATGTTGGGCTCTGTTGGAGTCTGGACCTCGATCCTGTGAGTGTCGATGAGCTCCTGGATGGCCGTCTTCAACCTCCAACACTTTTCTGTATCGTGTCCCGGACATCCTGAGCAGTAGGCACAATTTACTGAATGGTCCGGGTTCTTCGGAAGAGGGTTTGGTAGCTTAGCTTCAACCGGATTTAGCAACCCTACTTGCTTCAACCGGTGGAACAGACTGGTGTAAGACTCTCCTAAGGGAGTGAAAGTCTTTGGCCTCGGCGCCCTGTCGCCCCTGAATGCCTGGTTCGGACGGAAACTCGCGCCCGAGGGGTTTCTGTAAGCTCTTGGGGGTGGATGATTGTTCTGGGGGTTTGGTGCACGCCACGGTGCGTGAACGGGAGGTGCAGAATATGACTGTGCATGGTGGACAGTAAAATGGGGATCGGGTGCGGGATAGTAATGTTGCGGGTGGCTATATGGGTTGTGGGAGTAGTTTTGGTGGTGAGGTTGGGGTGGGCTATATTGGGGTGCGGGGCCTCTATTTCTGAACCATGCCCCGGACTCGACGGCCGCAACTTCCTCTCTCCTCTTTTTCCCCGGTACTCCTCCAGTACCACTTTGGATAGCCTGAGTGGTGGCTTTCAGTGCTGAGTAACTCATGATCTTGTTGGCCTTCAAACCCTCCTCGATCATACCCCCATTTTTATCACCTCAGTGAATGATTTGCCTACGGACGTTACCAGATGTCCGAAGTAGGTGGGCTCTAATGTCTGCAAGAAGTAGTCCACCATCTCGCTCTCTCTCATCGGCGGATCTACCCTGGCCGCCTGTTCCCTCCATCGGAAACCAAATTCCCTGAAGCTTTCGGCAGGCTTCTTCTCTAGTTTTAGCAATGATAGGCGGTCGGGGATTATCTCAAGATTGTATTGGAACTGGCCGATAAAAGCTTGAGCCAGATCATCCCACGTAAACCATCTACTGGGATCCTGTCTAGTGTACCACTCCAACGCCGATCCTCCCGGACTCTGGCCGAAGTAGGCTATCAGAAGCTCGTCCCGTCCTCCGGCCCCTCTCATTTTACTGCAAAACCCTCGCAGGTGGGCCACCGGGTCACCGTGCCCCTCGTATAGGTCGAATTTGGGCATTTTAAACCCTGCTGGCAACTGGACGTCCGGAAATGGACACAGATCCTTATAGGCGACGCTGACCTGGTTGCCCAAACCGTGCATGTTCCTGAAGGACTGCTCCAGGCTTTTAACTTTTCTGACAACTTCCTCGTGTTCCGAACTTTGGAAGTGTTTTCCGGTTCTGCCGGATTATCCCAGTGAGGTGTATGTGATTGTGGTTCAGGAGCCCTGAAAGTAGGCTCTGGAGGATAGTAAGAGTTGTCATGGATCCGAACATATGGCTCGCTGGCCGGCCTTTGCAGAGGAGCAGGTGGAGGTGCTACAAAAACAGGGGTGACTGGAGGAGGATTTGGTTGGGCTGGTGGAATGTGGGTGGCATATGGATTTTCCCCCTGAAAGTATGGATAGCTCGGGGCGCTTGTTGAAGGATCGATGGGCGGATGTTCCGGAGCTGAGGCGAGAGTAGGACGGTTTGGTGAAGACTGTTCCCTGGCCCAGGCCAGGTGCATCTCTGTTATCTGTTGTTTTAACCGGTCTACCTCTTCCTTCATGATTTGTAGCTCGGACTTTTCTTCCTCGAGACTCTTGCCAGAACTAGACATGCTTACTGTAACCGGTCCTTTGGATCTAGTACGGTAGTGATGGCTGGCCAGTATATTCTGTCAAACCAACTGCTAAACTTTCTGGAAATGCAACAAACTTGTTAGTTCACCGAGTTTGACAGATATGTTATAGCACGTTGGATGCAATGCACCTAACCAAATAACCATTTCTACATGTACTCTTAACATGCGTCATTCCGGCCCTTTTTCTTTTTCTTTTTCTTTTTCTTCTTTTTTTTTCTTTTTTTTTTTTTTCGACTATCTTTGTAAGCCTTTATTGTTATTTAACCTATGGATTCCTTTCTTTTTTAGTGGTGGTCGAATCTTATGTGGATTGCCTACGTATCACGACCCCGCGTGAATCAGACCGAGCGTAGTTCTGGTAACAAGATTGTGGCAAAATTCAGTAACTTTTATATCAAATAAAACCGTGTAGTTACAAAACACGTCTTACAACAATCAACAAAACAAAAGAAAATGCTTGACTTGGAAAGTAAAGATAAAAATGCCAACTAGCTTGACTCAACATTTCAAAATACGTTTTCAATCAAAAATCTAGTGCCCTAAAACTCCTGGGGGCCTGCGAGGCATCATTCGGCCTTGCCGCAGGCCTCGGTGTGAGGTCCTTGTGCAGTTCCCTCAACTCTTCCATGATCCGATGAACATAACCCATAATTGAAGCGAAAAGGTCGGCGCGGGGCATTCGTTCACAAGCTAGGCACTTCATGGTGACATAGTGCCCGATTTCTCCAATTCTATCCTTGATCATGTCCCTTTCTCCGAGTAGCCGCTCTATTTGTTGGTTTTCGCCCCCAATCTTCGAGCATTGTTGGTGACTTGATCTAGGAGCCTATCCACTTGTCCTTGCAGTCGGGCCATCAAATTGTGGCGGCGGTCGAGGTCTGCTCTGGCATCTTGGGCTTGCTTGAAAACCCGCTCCCTAAGGACAACATTTGCTTCCCTCAGGTTAGTGATGATATCGGTGTAATCTTCTTCCACCCGCTTTAGGTGAAGTGCATGTTGATGTGCCTCCTTTTTCCAGCTAGCACGGATCCTCGTTATTTGGGCTTTTGACTCGTCCAATTCTCTTTGGATGTCGGTGACTTGGCTTCTCAAACCCCTTATCAATTTTTCGTCGGCCCGACTCCTCGACTGTCTGTCAGCATCTCTTTTCATTTGCTGGATTTGAGCTCTCAAGAAGTCATTTTCTTGTGCCAACTTCTTTTGTCTCCTTCGTCGGTGGCGGCTTGCATGTTCTTCTCGAACTGAAGGTCCCGGACCTGTTGTTCTATCCTGCCAATCTTCGTCCTGTATCCCTCCTCCTTTGCTAACCAATCCCATTGTTCCCGTGAATCTTCCGTGAATTGTTGGACATGGGCTCTTTTAGAACATTTCCGACGAATCTGAAATCTTTTCCCGAACCACACGTTGTACTTTGGGTCCACCTCTCCCTTAGATAGTTCCCGGACCATGGTTTTAGGCTCAAGGAACCGACATTCGTGCCACGGCCTTCTAACCTTCTCTTCGGGGAAGACAACTCCCGGGCTCAACTCAATGGCGTACTTCCTTAGGTCTTGATCGGTAGGAATAACCCGAAACCTCCCTAGTTGACGTAATACACGGTGAGGGACATATGGTTGAACACTGCGAATCCCCATCAGAAGGATATAACACTCCTCGGCTGCCATATATATTACTTCAGTATCGGGTAACCACCCGAATGCCCATTCAATCCGATCGGCTTCTATTGAGCTCAGTCGTGCAAGCCATGCCTCGACGCCTTCAGGGAATACAGCACCCGTCATCCGTTCTTCGAAACCCCTGATACAGTTTTTTCCGGTCAACCCATGGTTCATGTATTGTGTTCGGTGATGGAGGTGTTCTTGCATCCATAATTGGAGTAACAGATTGCAACCTTGGAAGAAATTGCCCCCTTCTCGGCATACAGTCAAGGCTCGATAGATTTCGGACAAAACCAAAGGGACCACCGTGTTGGTAGCCTTTTTGATTGCAACATCGGCTATTCCTACCAGACTTATCTCTATTTTCTTATCTTCGCGCGGACAAATCACAATCCCCAAGAATGTCGTTATGAATGCTAGAATTCGTCTGGCCTCCCACTTGGTTCTATTCCCTGCGTGAGTCAGTCCAAGGTTTGACTCTTCAAAACCCCGAGGAGCGTCGTACCGTTGATATAAGAATTGGAGATCGCAACACCCTTTCAGCAGATCATCATTTTTCACCTTCCGACTAATGCTCAGCAAATCCAGAAACCCATGTGGGGATACCGGTCTTGGTGAGAGCAGGTATTGCCCTCTTAATTTCCCATTGAGTCCTGCATAGCCCGCAATTTCCTCTAATGTGGGCGTCAATTCAAAGTCAACAAAACGGAACACATTGCGGGTCGGATCCCAGAAAGATACCAGTGCCTTGATGATGTCCTCCCTTGGCTCGATATTCAACAGATCAACCAAACCTCCCAAAATTCTCCCTACAACCTTTTTGCTACTGTCTTCCAAATCGTTCCACCATATACGGAGCTGCTGAGGGACCTCACTAAAGATTGAAAATGATTTATTCCGATTCGTGCTCATCCTGCACATTTATTAAGGTGATTTAAATAAGAAAACAACTTTGTTTTGCTAAAAATAAAAAATAAAAAAAATTAGTTTTCAATCACGGCCTTTCAACGTCTCGGGGACGAAGGCTTTTAAGGCTGTGGGGTAAATTGATCGAAATCAAAATTGACCCAAAGGTGGCCGTTTATACGAAATTAGCCTTCCGGCGTCCCTTTCGGGAACATTCGGCTATTTTTAAAAACGGCGTCACCGACTTATTTAGTACAGAAGTTAGTTTTGATTTTTCAGCCATTTTTCAAAAGGTGGAGTTGGACCTGATGGAGGTTGCCTATGTATCTCACATCCAATGAGAATCAAACCCGCGTAGTTCGGTTTTGACGGAACAAACGACATTATTTATTCATTTTACTAAAGGAAAACAAATAAGCTATTTCTATCTTAAGAACAAAACACATTTTTTCTTTTTCTTTTTTTTTTTTTTTTTTTTTTTTTTTTTTTGCCGGTCAGCATGCAAGTCTATAACAGATAAATGCGCAGGACAAACAGGATGCAGCAGGATAGTCTGTTCATTTCAGGTTACCTGTCCTAGACGGACCCAACCCCTGTGTTGAGTCCCCTAGGCCAAATGCGACATGATGCAAATAAACGTTTCCTACTAGGGATCCGGCATGAAGCTTTGTTATTCTAGGTTTAAAAACCTGGGTTTATCTGTTCTAGACTTGGCTTACCCGAGCGGACAGCTCGAGCCGAGGAGGAGGCAACAACCCGGGAATACAGAAGCTTCACCGGTTTTGCAACTTATCCAAACCTCGTTCTAAAATGGGAATTAGACACTATACGGAAAAGAAGTCACACGAAGTGCACCCTTCTTCATGATTTAGAAGACTCAGAGAGGAGATTGGTTCCGGCACAATTTATATGTACAGTTCACACAATATCAAAGCAGTAAAAACAACATTTTGCACATTGATGCCAACATGTAAAAAAAATCGGATAATAAAATATGCCAAACACAACAGTTATTCCGAGCTCGAGTTCTAAAGATAATCCCCAGCAGAGTCGCCAGAGCTGTCACACCTCTTTTTTACGCACCCGCAAGGATGCAAAGAGTTTTTTCCAATTAAAGGACAATCGAGATGGGATTTATTTAATTATTTCAGAGTCGCCACTTGGGAGATTTATGGTGTCCCAAGTCACCGGTTAAATCCCGAATCGAGGAAAAGAATGACTCAATTTAACAGTCCGCGAACCAGAAATCCGGATAAGGAATTCTATTAACCCGGGAGAAGGTATTAGGCATTCCCGAATTCCGTGGTTCTAGCACGGTCGCTCAACTGTCGTGTTTGGCTTATCTATCTGCTTTTTACAATTATGTACTTAGTGCAAGTTAATATCCCTTTACCGCTTTTATTATTGGTTGTGATTTACGAAGAGAAAGTTGCTTAAAAATATGCTTTCGAGTCACGTCACATGAAATGCACCCGGATCCTCGACATATTCTTATTCAACATTTCGGGGTTTGGATTTGGGTCGCATGAAATGCACACCCGTATTTAAAAGGTAGAACTAAAATATGCGCCCGGATCGACTACTTATTTACACTGTTGAGAAAGGCGTGATATTCGTCAAGAAACAACGCATCTCAAAATCGAAGTATTTTATATGTACATTTATGACGGCTATGCGATTAGTGTAACTATTGGGCGAGGCGCACCTTTAATTCAAATCTAAAGCGAACTACATCCCAATGTATTTTACTTAAGAGTTGATTCCAAATTATTCAAAACTTGCTACGAACCACACCACATGAAATGCGCATGTGGTTCCTGACACGCTTTGTTTACTCTTGCCCAAAATTGGGGTCGGGTCACATGAAATGCGCCCCCGACTCTTTTAATCTAATTACGTCATTCCGTTGAGTAACAACTCCCTAGCTAATCTTGCTTTTAGCGTAAGGTCTAACGTTAACAGATTTGGAGATTACACACACGAGCAGAGAAGATTGAATAGAGATACAACGGACTAATTCAGGTTTACGTGCTTATTCAACGACAGTGTATCTTTGGCCTAACTACACTTTTCCATAACCAAAACTAGCAATACAAGCTTAATTGGAGAATAACAGAATGTAATTAAACATAAGAACTTTAGGCGACTACATGTTTCCATAGACTTTATGCATAAGCTTCAAACTTCATTCTTTCGAACCAAGGAACTACAATAACAGAGGTGTGTACCTGGAATGCGGAAGAACAAGGAAGAGTGAGCAATGGCAATGCGGCAACAGTAACAGGAACAGTAACAGCAACAGTAAACCAGTAACCAATAGACCAGCAATCAAATAGACCAACAGCCAACAAAAATAATGAAACAACAGCAACAACCAACCCAGGCAGCAATACTATAGACCAACCAACAACCAACAATGGAACAACAGCACCAAATCAACCCAGGCAGCAACACAACATACCAGCCAGCAACACAAACGACCAAGAGCAACAACACTACTGACCAAACAGCACCAAATGAACACCACAGCAACAACAACTAATGGCAGCCCTCAACTAAACCAATAGCAACTCAAGGGCTACCACAACACTTCAACAATGGTCAACACAGCAGTAGCATACACAACTGAGATGTTCCAACAGCAATGAAGACACAACAAACAACAACAATGTCTAACAGCAACAACACTAGACCAAGAACCCCAATACTGGACAAGCAGCACCAAATGAACAAGAGCAGCAACACAAACGACCAAGAGCAGCAAATGAACACTGCCACCAACAGCAAAACACAACCACAACACACGAAAGTCTAATAGCTCAGCCACTGAATCAAAACACACGAAACAGTGACCCCAGAACCAATGAAACAGTAGCCTTTCTCTGTATCTTTCTATATGTGTATCGAAATGTATGCTTGCTGTCTATTTTCTCCCTAAGCTCTCTCTAGCTATGACTCTGTTTTCTCCAGGTATATGCCTGTTATCACTGTTTTATCTCCTCTCCAGGTACTCTGAAAAATGTCCCCTCTTTACTCTCAGATTGTCTCCCATCTTATAGCTGACCAGCAGCCCCTAAGGTTACCCCTACCCTGACTCCCCAACCCATCATATTCTCTGCAAACCCACTATCTACTGTCCAATGTATGGACTCCAGCATTAAACAATAAGGCTGGTGGCAGGGCATCAGTGGGATACCCTGCTGTGCAGGTTCCACTAGCCCTTTTATGGGCAAGTGATTAAATAATTAATCTCAATTAAATCCTAACTCTGTAACCAATTAACTCTTAATCCAGATTTAAACAAGCAACCAAATCCCACACTTGTGCATTGCATACGGGCAGGCCAAGGCAAATTATACAAACAAATTGAATTGTTGACGATATTAAACGAACTAGGCATTGAATTCAAACAACAATTGGTAAAGAATAGGAATCGACCACATAAAAGGTCTGTTGAAGGAGGAGAATAGATCAACTGATATGAGAAATTAATAACAGATAAAAATCGAAACACAAACCAAAACAAGCACATATGTTCACACAATTGAATTGAATTGACCAGAGAATGAATGGATACCTCATAAGAAAACTGCCGACCCAGGCTTTGAACCAAAATTTGTGAACTATTGAAGCCAAACGGGCTTTAATCAAGATGTTCTCGATTGAGAACACCTAGACTAAAGTCCATTGGACTTCAATTACGGCTAACCCGGCTTGAATTGAGTTTCTTCAAAAATTAGGGTTCTTGGGCTCGGATTTGGGGCTTTTGCATTTCTGGTTAGATTCGAGGTAAACGAAAATCGGCGGGGGTACGAGGGAGGCCATGGGAGGGTTTGGGGTGAGTTTGGGGTGATTTGGCATTGGTTCGAGTTTGACTCGAATCTTCAAATGAAGATTCGAGGAGCTCCGGCATGATTCGAGGTTAGCGGAGGCTGGGTTCGTGATGGGGGAGGTGAGGGGAAGGTTTTGGCATTGGTTTGGTGGTGATTGGCCTACCGGAACCGCCGTGAGGCGATTCCCGGCAGGCGGCGCAAGGCGGAGGAGGGCGGCGTTACACTGGGCTTTGAGAGCTTCTGAGGGACGAAGCAGGGGGGGTCTGGCTTGGGGGGGGGTATGGAATGAGTTTATATGTGTTTTGGAGAAGTTAAATCCTGATCGTTGGATCAAACTTGATCAACGATCGGGATCTCCTCACTTAAACCAAACGGCGTCGTTTGGTTAAGTCATAGGCTGAGTGTATGTTGGAATTAAAGGATTAATCCGGGCCGTTGGATAATAAAATCCAACGGTCCAGATCGAATGCCACAATGATAGATGCTGGACGGATTGGGATTCGTTTGGGCCTGGTTTTCCTGGACTAAACTATGGCCCAATTTGATCTCATTACTACACATATATATATGTACATGTATATATATATATATATATATATATATATATATATATATATATATATGCATACAATTAACCCACACAATTATATATCACCTAAAAATGTAAATCACATGACTTCGATATCAAACACTAAAAATGCAAAACTTAGCATATATTTTTTGTATTTTTAATTTAAATAAATAAACGTGCACACAAAAGATAAAATAACACAAAATCACAAAAATCATACCCAACACGAAACTATTTTTATTTTTGAATTTTCCGGGAGTACTTCTCAAGTAAGGCAAAAATCACGTGCTCACAACTATTACCATGTGAGTTCCTATTAAATAGTTGGTAGACTAATCCAAAAACTTTTAAATGTCACAAAACTTGTACCATGACACATTTTTATTGGCGCTGGTCTTTGTCCAAGCGAAAAATATCACACACACAGATATAATACATAATATTTGTATGTTAATAGCATCTGTATAAGACATAAAAAAGAAGAGGTCTTAAATAAGAGAACGCTAATTTTTCAACATGAAAAAAAATTCAAAGTTAACTTTGTTCTTTTCGTAATTTAAACACCTCAAATAAAAACAGAGAAACATAATTAAGCTAATAATTTCCTAAAAAAAACAGATCTTCCGAATGTTAACGGAAAAAAGCCCTAATTCACCAAAACATAGATCGATTTGCGAGAAAATTTCACAACAATACACTCAAATATAATTTTAGGACACCATTAAACGTCTAATGTTTCTAATAGTCAGAACATTAGCAGGTAAAAGCAGAAGTATAATTTGAGTTGCTGGAGAAATTTTACTTGGAACTGAATATCCCTGTGAAAAAGAGATTTTACTTTAATGTCAAAATATGCAGCAAGTATTGAACTAACCTGTGAAGGATGGAGCAACAGTACCCATTGTGAGCTTTGAAAATTTGAGAGCAGCTAAGATAGACGGTATACTGTACGAGAAACTACAGGCAATGGTGGAGCCACATATATGAATAATATATTATCGGACTGAGGAAAAACAATTAGAACAAGATTAGGAGAAATCGCTACATGTATGAACCCTAATAAAGATTAAAAAAAACTTTTGGTACTAAACATGAACCCTAATCGCTACATTACGATTATTGAAGCAGTTAAATTATTCAATAATACAGAAAATCACAACACAGTTGTAAAGAGAAAAGCAGAAATTGCAATAATAGAGAAGTTGTATGTAGTGAGAGTGAGAGAGAGATGTGACTGTGTTGTTGCAGGTAAACAGCTGAGCTTTGTCTCATTTTTGCTCAACCCGTCAATTACAACATTATAAAGTTGAATGTATGTTGCTTTCTTTCCAACTCATGAAATAGCAATAGTAGAGAATTTTGTCTCAACCGTCGAGCAAAAAGAAAAGAAAAAATTGCAATAATAGAGAAAGCTCATATTCTTACCTCACCTGCAGACTTCAATAGAGATTAGGGATTAGGGGAAATAGAAATTGGGGGAAATAAAAATTGGGCGTGAAACGGAATAGAGAAAAGCAGAATTCGCGTTTTGAAACCGAATAGGAATTAGGGAAATAGAAATTGGGGGAAATAAAAATTGGGCGTGAAACGGAATAGAGAAAAGCAGAATTCGCGTTTTGAAACCGAATAGGAATTAGGGAAATAGAAATTGGGGGAAATACGAGCTAGAGGGAAATTGGGAAAATTTTGGAGGGAAAGTGCGGGAATTGGGGAAATTCTGGGGGATACTAAAACTTTATATTTTTATTGAAATATTACGGCGTTTTGAAACCGCCACAATACCAAATAATCGCCGTTATAAAAAAATTAATTCGGCGGTCGGTAAAACGCCATTTTTAATTATGTTTTATGGCGGTTATTTGGAACCGCCGTAATATTACCGCCACAATAATTCCATTTTTTTGTAGTGCATTAGCAGCTGGAATATGTGACTGAGTCACCCTTGGTAGGTTAGTGAATGCATCTGGCAATTGATTTGCAATATTTTGCAAATGAGGAATCTTTTGAACCTCTTGTTCACATTGATTTGTTCGAGGATCTAAATGAGACAGTGATAATGCATTCCAATCTATCTTCATTTTTAGCTGCTTATTTTCTCCCCCTAATGTTGGATATACTGATTCATCAAAATGGCAATTAGAAAATCTTGCCGTAAATAAATCTCCAGTCATTGGCTCTAGATATTTTATAATAGAAGGAGATTCATATCCAACATATATCCCCAACCTTCTTTGGGGACCCATATTTGTGCGTTGTGGTGGAGCAATTGGAATATATGTCGCACAACCAAAGATCCTAAGATGGGAAATATTTGGCTCCTGACCAAAATCCAACTGCAATGGGGAGGCTTTATGATAACTTGTGGGCCTTAACCGCACAAGTGCTGCTGCGTGCAAAATAGCATGACCCCATACTGAAATGGGAAGTTTTGTTCTCATAATCATTGGTCTAGCAATTAATTGGAGGCGTTTGATCAATGATTCTACTAGACCATTTTGTGTATGAACATGAGCAACCAGATGCTCAATTGTTATCCCAGTTGAAATACAATAATCATTAAAGGCTTGGGATGTAAACTCACCAGCATTGTCAAGACGAATTGTCTTAATTGCATAATCTGGAAACTATGCTCTTAACTTTATTATTTGAGCCAACAATCTCGCAAATGCCATATTGCGAGTTCATAGTAAACACACATGTGACCATCTTGTAGATGCATCTACCAAAACCATATAATATTTGAATGGTCCACATGGAGGGTGAATGTGCCCACATATATCACCCTGTATACGTTCCAGAAATGCGGGTGATACCATCTTAACTTTAATAGTGATTGTCTAATAATTAATTTTCCTCGAGAACATGCAGCACAAGAGAATTCCTTAAATTGAAGAATCTTCTGATTCTTCATTGCATGTCCATGTGAATTCTCAATTATTTTACGCATCATATTAGAACTAGGATGGCCCAACCGGTCATGCCAAATAATAAAATTATCTTGATTAGTAAACTTCTCATTTACTACGGCATGTGTTTCAATCCTGCTAATACTTGTATAGTACAAGTCGGAGGAAATAGTAGGCAACATTTCAAGCACATATTTCTTACCGGACATTATTGTAGTAATATAAAGATATTCAATCTTTTAGTCTCAATATGATAGCCATTTTGGCGAATATCTATGAAACTTAATAAGTTTCTTTGAGATTTACTATAATATAGTGCTTCATCAATAGCCAAATTTGTTCCTCCTGGCAGTAATAAATTGGCTCTTCCAGAACCTTCAATTAATCTTGTACTACCGGATATTGTATTAACATCTGCTTCTTTCATTACCAAATAAGAGAAATATCTCTTATCTTTTAAAATAGTGTGTGTTGTAGCACTATCCAGAAGACATATATCATCTTTATTAATCTTGAGTCCAACTGAAGACTGGGGAGGAATATAGAAAACTAGCAACACATGATGCATTAGGAAAATACACTCAAGAAAAATAAACTAGTTGCAAACATAAAAATAACAACTTTTATAGCTTCATTCCCCAATAAGATGATTAGTTCTTCAGTCAATATCCTCAAAAAAGTCTCCAACTTCTAAATGAGTAATATTAGTTAGGCCTTCAAAATCATCATCTTTATATGCAAGATGTGCCTTAGAATCATATTTATTTGAGGGACCTGCTTCATCATCATTATTTTGAAAGGTCAAGTGTGCCTCCACATCATTTTCCCTTTTCTTGAGAGAGGCTTGATAAAGTTTAACAAAATGCTCTGGCGTACGACAAATGCGTGTCCAATGACCTCTCATACCACATCGATGACACATACTAGCTTTACCTTTTGAATGATTAATTTGAGAACCTTTATTGTTCTCCAATTTACTTCCACCATAATGACGATAATTGTTTCGCCCTCTGCCACATCCATGTTTACGACCATGTCCACGACCACGATAATTATTTTGTTTTCTTTCAAACTTATCATATGTTGCTACAGCATTCACTTCCGAAATTGGAGCTGACCCAAGTGGGACGGGCTTCATGATTTTTCATTAACAGAGTATTATTCTGCTCAACCACGAGTAGGCATGTGATTAACTCAGAATATTTCTTAAAACCTTTTTCATGGTATTGCTGTTGTAGCACCACATTTGAAGCGTGAAAAGTAGAAAATGTTTTTTCCAATAAGTCCTCATCTGTGATAGTGTCTCCACATAATTTTAATAGAGAACTTACTTTAAAGATAACAGAATTATACTCACTTACGGTTTTAAAGTCTTGCAACCTTAAATGTATCCACTCATACCGAGCTTTCGGTAATATCGTAAGTTTTAGGTGGTCATATCGATCCTTTAAATTAATCCATAATTCAAGTGGATCTTTTACGATTAAATATTCAGTTTTTAACCCTTCATGTAGATGATGACGAAGGAAAATCATGGCCTTCGCTTTATCCTGATTTGATGCTTCATTTCCTTGTATAATAGTATTTCCAAGACCTTTAGCGTCAAGGTGAATTTCAGCATCAAGAACCCATAATAAATAGTTCCTCCCAGTGATGTCAAGTGCAACAAATTCAAGTTTTGATAAGTTTGACATAGTGAAAACTTAATCAAATAAGGCTCAACTTAGCGGGAGTTAAGAATAAAATTAGAGCTTCGTGCTGATAACGTGTTGTAAAATAAAAGCAATGCAGTAAAATGTAAATAAGAAGGGATAGAAAGAAGGGAGAAGAGTTTTGTTCTTTCACTTTGGTGTATTTTTCCATTGCAATTACATGGCCTTTTATAGGCATAAAAGCAAAGACGACTGACATAAAATAAGAGATTTAATCTTTCAATTATTCACAACATGGGCATCCAATGTAGTATCAAATGTAGCATCCAATGTACAAATTATTCATAACAGTGCCTTAATTGTAGGATGTAACTATATTAAGATTTTTTGCTATAAAGGATAAAAGGTATTTATAGGATATAATATTTTAAAATGATATTTATTATTGATAAATAGGGTACTAAAATTTTTTATAGGGTATAAAAATTCCAAAAGGGAAGAGAATTGGTAAGCCTAATGATAAGTTTGGGCCGGATGAGTGTTGTGTGCAACAAAGTTTCTGATAGGTATTACGAGTAGTATAATGGGAATGTTACAAAGGTTGGGTATATATCGGGTAAAACTGATAACCCAAATCGTTAATTATTTATTAGGTTATTGGTATCGGGTTATTAGGTTAACGGTTAGAAATTTTTCACTATTCGGTTATCAGTTCGGCCTCGATTTGCCAATTTTATTAATGGGTTAACCGATAACCCAATAAGAATTAATAAAATTATGACTTTACCCTTAAGTATATACATATGTTCACTACAAGAAAAAGGGTTATTAGGGACCAAGATTTAGCGACGAGTTTAAAATCTGGTCCCTAAAAGTGTATTTATTGGGACTAGATTATTTTTGATCCATATATCATGATGTATTTTTCCTAAATAGGTGAAGGGATTTAATCTGGTCTAAAAAAAACATTTACATGGTCTCTAAAAAACACATTCCGCGGGAGACCACATCTATATATATGTATAATTGTGGGAATTAGAAAAGTGATGTGGCATATCTCAAATGCTAGGAAATATATTTATCTTTTTTCTCCTTTTTTTTTAAAGTTTTCTTAAATTTTAATAGTTAAAACTCAAATCACACCCCTGCATTTAAACTCTTAATTACATACGCCTATGTTCAGTTAAGAAATCAAAAGTCAGGTCCCTTCACTAATAATTAAATATTTTAAGTATTAATTACAGTTAAATGGTAAGAGAAACATCCGTTTCCAAAATAAAAAATCAGTTGTAGTTTCATAGTAATAATTAAGAAAGAGAAATGCACCGTTTTCAAATTTTATACCCAAAACTTTTGACTTTTCAACTACCACATATAAAGGTAAATCATCCTTTACTATTTAATTTTCTCCTTCACCAGTGAAGAATGGAAATACACTTCAAATTTTTTCACCGTCTTTCTATTTTTTCTCTAATTCTCTCTAATATTTTTTCTAATTTTGAGGTTGCTTTACCTTTTCACCATAGAATTTTGGTTAATTAGAATTAGTTTAGTGGATTTGCTAAATTTCGTAGGTGATGGTTTATTAATTATTGATTTTGCATTTTTTGCAGATTTATAGTTTATGGATTTGGCTAACAGGTAACTATGCACTGCAATTAATTTTTTTGATCTTACCATATGTAATAATATGAAAGTTGATGTATCGACGGTTGTAACCCTTCCTTTTATCCCATGATCTTTTTCGTCTTTCATCACTGTGTGTTTTCTCTATCTCTTATTTATGTAAGCATCGTTCAATCTCAAATTGTTATATGACTTTTACAGCGATCAAATCAATTTCAACAGACTCCTTCATTCAGATTGGATATTTTGATAACATGATTTTTATGAAAATTATTATTAAATATGCAGGCGCTGAAAAATAGGATGTCATGAAATGGTAAGAGAATTTAACTTGGTGATGCACACTATTCTTAGTTATGCAGGCGCTGAAAAATAGGATGTCATGAAATGGTAAGAGAAATTAACTTGGTGATGCACACTATTCTTAGTTTTGTATTTTAATGTAACAAATTGTCTAGGTGTTTGCAGAGCTGAGAAAGGAACTTTAATTTTGTTATTGAAAATTTGAGAAAAAAATTTAAATTTATCTTTTAATGTTATATAAGTTGCTTGAGCATATAAATAAAGAGAAATTCTACGTTGTATTTTGTGTTTGAGGTAAATTATTGGTCAATTTATTTCATAAGGTAAACTTACCTTCAATTTTCATGCAACCAGTACGGACACATATGTTAGTAATTTTTTTTTATATATAATATTCGTAAAATTAAAAGTTCCGTTTCATTTTTTTGCAGTGAAAAACTACTTAGTAGTTGATACGGACGACTTCACTAACGGCTTATCCAGTATGAATCTCAGTTAATTAGATTAGTAAAGTACAATAATAATATTGCGATTGCAGAATATGTTCAAGATAAGATTGTTGAAAAAATATTATTATCTTGATAATTCATTGAATGCTTTTGAGATGTATATGTGATATTATTTTAGAGATAATACATAAAGTACCCATCAAACTTGTCCGAAAAAATCATTTACACACCTAAACTTTACGGGCGACCTTTTACCCACTCTTCTAAACTTAAGTGAATTTTATACCCCCTCTACGCAAAACGTGTAGTTAACGTAGTAGCTGCGCGTGAAGGCAAAAAAAAATATTTTAAAATTAATTTACAGGTCCATGTGTCACTTTTTAATAGGATATTATAACTAATTAACTTAATATTATTTTTTTCTCTTTTATTTTTCATTTTTTCTTCTTTAACATGAAAATATTATGTTAATTTTTTTTCTAGTTTTACAAAATTTATTTTTGTAGTTTTTACACAAAAAAATCTTTAAAAAGAATTGAAACACTGAAGAAAAAAAAACATTTTTCAAAAACATAAATATTTTGTTGGAAACATTTTATTCAGTTTTTAAAAAACGAAAAATATTTTGTTAAAACTATTTTTTTTCGTTTTTACTATTTTTTCAAATTTTACAAAAAACAAGTTTTTACAATTTGTTAAAAAATAGTTTTTTTAACAAAATATTTTTGTTTTTGAAAAACTGAAGAAAAAATTTCAAGCAAAGTATTTTTGTTTTTGAAAAATGTTATTTTTTTCTGTTTTTAATATTTTATTTTTGTAAAAGCTGATTTTTTTCTTGTATAAATTGATTTTTTTTTTGAAAACAGAAAAAATAAATTTTATTTTTTACAAAATATTTTTGTTTTTAAAAACTAAAAAGATTATTGTCAACAAAATACTTTCTTTTTTAAAAGTATATATTTTTATTTTGTAAAAAAAAAATTGTTTTGTAAAAACTAAAAAAATTGTTTTGTAAAAACTTTTTTTTTTGTTTTTTAACATAAAATTTTCGTTTTTTAAAAACTAAAATTATAAAAAAATAGAAAAACTGAAAATAGGGGACTGGTGCGTGTAACACACAGCCATCATAAGACTTGGTTCAGTTTTTTGAGGGGGTATTAAATTCACTTAAATTTAGAATAGTGGGGTAAAAGGCCGCCCGTAAAGTTTAGGTGTATAAATGATTTTTTTGGACAAGTTTGATGAGTATTTTACGTATTATCTCATTATTTTATAAAAATATGATGATGTCTATTAAATTATATGTAATTAACCGCGCGCGGACATATTAACGCAAATAAAATAAGCAAAAACTTAAGTTTCACTTAGCGCTTTCCAGACTTTCCCTCTCTCAGGTAAATTTTGTTTACTTAAAAACTTTCCCCAACGTTTCCTCTCTCACAAAACCCTTGAAATTCCTGAATTCCAAAAACACTCATCGCTCAATATCTAGCATTGTCCGGCTAAATGATATTCTTGTCAATCACTGGTATTATTCAGCTACGTCAAGAGTAAGTTTCTTCACTTTTTATGTTCTGTTTCGTTTTTTTATGAAATTCAAAATTTTTTTCCATCGATTTTCTTTATTTCTTTCTCTCTTTTTTGGCATAAGGTTCTTTGATTGAGTTTTTCCTTAATTAAAACACGAATTTTTGTTGTGTGAGAGCTTTTTGAGGATATTGGATTTGATGTTGGTGTTTGAAAAGAGAACCGAGGTTCTACCATTGTTTTTTTTTTTTTTGCAATAATAATTGTTGTTGTGTGCTAAAAGTGAAGTATCTGTGGATTTACTGTGGGGTTTTGTCTATTAGGGTTACATTAAACAAGACTTTTGGAAACTTAAAACAACAACAACAACAACAACAACAACAAGGCTAAGAAAAATACTTTGGGTACATTGTTGGATTTTGTTTGTTGTGGGTTTTCTTATGTGGTGATGGATTGGTTGAAATTTTTACATGTTATGTGTTCTAATTAGTTCCTTCACTCTAGAATTTTATGGATTTTTTGTATTGTATAACCAAATTATTGATTTTGGTAAAACTAATTTGATATTTCCAAAAAAACTTTAGATGAGGAAGAAATGGTGGTATCAATTTTCCTTGTTATTTTATTTCTCAATTATACTTTAGATAAGAAATAGAAGGTGATGTGATTTCAATTTTGTTTTGGTACTCTAATAAGCCAAAACATCTCAAGAAAACTAGTGATGGAAGAATTTCAGAAAATTCCCTCAAAACATCTCAAGAAAACTAGTGATGGAAGAATTTCAGAGAATTCCCTTTGACTGTCACTTTGTCCTCTGATCAAAAGGTTAACACCCAAGTTATTGCTAATCCAGTATCACCAATATCAGAAAACTCCACCGTCTGCCAATTTTTTGTTTTCACCTTCTCTCTCCTCACTATCCCTATTCTTATCTATACACTTTGCTGAATGTTCCCATCTGGATCTTTGTTTCTCTGTAAGCTTTCTTCTTCTCATCTTGTATTTTTCTGTTTCATCATTTATAGCATGCTAAGGCTTTGTTCTTTATGTGTTTGAGTAAATTCTTGAATGAATCAGTTTGCTTGAGGTTTGGCATAGTCCTAGGAATTACTCTAACGTTGCTACAGAGGTATTTTTTACCAGTTACATGTATGCTTATTGTTCATTTAATATTGATTCTTGTTGAAACAAACTTTTTGCACTTTTACTGCTGCAAAGTGCAATTGCTGCCCCGATTGATGTTATCAATGATCATTTTTAAGCTTACTTTACAAGTTGAGCAAGAGCTTTCAAGTCTATGTCTTCAACATGTAAATCTTTCTTTGGCCAACGTAGATGTATGGAAACTTTCGATTTTCTATATTATTTCATTAGGTATACACCAAAATGGTGCCAAAAATGTTAACGAAGTGAGCGCTTGGCTCAACCACATTTATTTGACAAAATAATGACATAATCTTAATTAACTATACACACTGGTGCCATATCTCTACGCTAGGCACAATACATGAAGTAAATTAGTACATCTAATATACTCGAGAAGGAAATATGTGCCTTTTTAAAATGAAAATAAATGTATTGAACTTTGAAACAATTAAAACTGGAAAGTATGACAATCTCTTTACATTTCTTAGTATCGTAATGTTAAAGTTTGTTTAGTTTTGTTGAAGACAACATTACTGAATGACTGGAATAAACCTCGGGGCTTGAAATGAATATAATTTTTGTAGGTTTGTTAAAATTGAAAGCATGTTTTTTAGTTGTTGTTATATGGTGAAATACCTACAAATTTGAGTAGGTTTTTTGTTTACAGTGGTAGCTATCCTTCCCGTTAATTTGAATCTTACTGATTAGATTGTTTCCTATTTGTCCTTTCATTAAATAATTATA
Source organism: Nicotiana noctiflora (assembly GCA_032618575.1). Classification (NCBI taxonomy): domain Eukaryota; kingdom Viridiplantae; phylum Streptophyta; class Magnoliopsida; order Solanales; family Solanaceae; genus Nicotiana; species Nicotiana noctiflora. Next base: position 42,293 of record JASVEL010004526.1, read on the forward strand.
AAGAAAGAATGTCATACAATTTAATTGCTTTAATAGATAGAAACTTCAGTTCTATTAAAAATATCAATTGACCTTTTAAAATATTTCATGAACAAAAGAATGAGAAAGAGTGATAGAATGATACACAATTTAAGTTGGACCGCTGCAATTAGATAGGGAAGATTATTGCGGAAAAAGTGAACGATTGACTGATAGATAGAAATATGAAGAATATGACTTGGTTGGAGCAAAAGGTGATAGTTGTCCATTATCGAAAGCAGAGCATAAGATCAGATCACATGATGTAGATAAATTTTAATGCTTCCAACATTAAAGAAGATAATCTTGAGACTACGTAGTTTTATCACTTTGGGATTGCTAAAACAAATTTAGAAGATTTCCTTGGTGCATTGTAGTAACTGAAAGATGGTAAATGAACTGAGGGCTCCTGAATTTTTATGAGGCTGAGCTCGTCCACACATCTATCTCTTGACATGCACTGATTTTCTTTTTTTCCTCGGATATCACGCCCTTGATATCCTTCAGGGAGATGATGAAATCGCAGAACCTTTGAAGGAGAATCGCTCAATAACTAACACAGATATTGTAAGTTGTTGTTTCTTTTGTATTTTACTTAATATTTCTTATTTTTTTGACAGAGGAGTTTGGGTATCTTAGTCAAGCATTAGTTTCATAGAGGTATTTTGCATATCCTCTGACGACTAAAGTTCCCTGAATATTTTACATCAGGGCAATAATATACATGCTAATACCAGATGTTTTGAAAGATAATTCTGTGATCATGTAAGTGAGTTTCATGTAGAAGATATTATCTTTTTTCCTATTTCTCAAAAATATAAATACCTTATGTTAAATTTATCACGAAGTTTGATTTTTCTGTTGTTTTTTTACTTTAACATTTGCACTAGACAGTTTTTTGGTTTATTTGCAATAGCTGTTGCGATGAATTATCAATATACAGATGAAATGAAGAGTGAGTTTGTCATAATTTGAGTTGTCGCTATAGTAAGTAGGCATTACGCTTAAATATCTACAAATTTGAATAGGTTCTTTGTTACGATGATAGTTATCCAATATTATGTTATAGGAATGAGGAACTTTAACTACTAATGCTATGTAATAGGAATTAGCACAATCTTTAGTACCAATGAAGTGTGGGATTGATACACTAATGTTTGTATTTTTGTATTGTGAGTTAGTCTGTAAAATCATGCATCAGTTACTACCCATAAATTGAATGGTTATTTAGAGTTTACTGTCTTCAAAACTCTCTTCTCCTCAGATTCTCTGTTATGACAAAAATTCAAATGTGTTGCATGGCTGAGTTACCTCCAAACAATGTTTTATTAGCCCCTCAAGTACATCTTCATAACAACACGCATGAATAATAATTGGAGCTAAAATAAAATAATTATATTTATACACTTCTGCATATCATTAATTATCTCTCCTTTAGTCATGTTCAATCCTGGATAGGATGGATGATATGTGTGAGCACGTGATTTTTGCCTTAGATGAGAATTACTCCAAAAAATTCGAAATAAAATAATTTGAGAATTACTCCAAAAAATTTGAAATAAAATAATTTTGTGTTATTTGTTATTTTGTAGTATCGTCAGTTCTTTGTTTGTATTTGTGTGTATGCATATTTATTTGATCAGTTAACGAGAAAATAAAAAAAATAGGTTGCATTTTCATGTGGGATTTAATTTTACAATTTAGTCAACTAATAAATTACTTATTTTATAAAATGAAGAAAAATACAAAAATAGGCAATTTAATGTTTAATTTTTATTATTGATCACCTGTGATAATTTTTGTTTAAAAGTTGATTATTATTTAGGGTAGGGTAATTCAGATTTTTAATTTAATTTAGGATTTTTAGTTTTTAGTTTTGAAAAGGGAAATAAATTAATTGAGAGGAAAATTAAAGAAGAGAATAAAATCAAGTGTTGGGCCAACCCACCTCCCAGCCCAAACAAATCCACCTCTTACCAGCCTTATACCCGGTCCAAATCCTCATACCATACAAACGTCTAAACGACGTCGTTCTGTCACGCCCAATCGGGGCCGTTGATCTCAACTTGATCCAACGGTCAGGATTCCATCTCCCTTACCCGCCCACGCAACCCGATCCATTCCCAAATCCGGTCCAGCCCAATCATCCTCCAAATGGTGTCATTCTTTTTAAGTGATAAGATCCTGGCCATCAATTTCATTTGATCAAACGGCCATGATCCATTCTTCACCATACTATATATTCCCAATACACACCCCACCCCTCAAAACCAAACCCCCCTACCCTCATCGTCTCCAAGATCTTCAGAGACTCGCTTCGCCGCTAACCGCCTGCCGGAAATCGCCTACGGCAGCGGTCAGTCACCAATTAACCCTAAAATTAGACCCCAAACTCCCCTGGACCTCCTCTTCCCAAATATCCAATCCATTTTTCTCAAATCATACTGTAACTTCTCGAATATTAGATCGAAAATCAACCCTTAACCCTAGTTCACCCAATCGCTCCCAAAATCTCACCAATCAGTCTGTCACGACACGGATTTTCCCCCATCATCGGAATCGTGACAGCGCATACTCGTGGTAGTTAGGTAAGCCAATTCGTTCAATATTTTCCTGTTCATACCATCATTTTTTGTTCTCATATTTAATAACGAGAAATAATTACTCAATTTGTTAAATGCGAAAGTCTTTCGAAATAAAGATGAATAACAATAATGTAAAACAACTGGTATAATCCTCTACCCAAGATGTCGAGTCACCAACTCACGAACTACTAAGGAATACTACACATAATTGTCTGAAAGAAATTAATAAATATTTGTCTGTCTCGGAACAATGAGACCACAGCAAATAACATAAGTAAATAGAAGAGACGCCGGGCCTGCGGACGTCTACAAGCTACCTCGGTCTCGAAATGCTCAGAAATCCCACAAGTACTCTACTGCTGCTGCTCCTACTCAAAACCTGGACCTGTGAAAAAATGCACAGAAGTGCAGTATCAGCACAATCCGACCCCGTGTGATGGTAAGTGCCTGGCCTATCCCGGCCTGTTTGGCCAAGCTGCAAAAATCAGCTTATTTTGAGAAATACTTATTTCTAATAGTGCTTTTCTTAAAAGTACATAGTTGTCACGGGACTAAATTTAACAAGACCGGTGCGGACAGCTAAACAGCCTTAACTCGCTTTTAGCCTCAGTCCTAACAAAATAACTTAGCACAAAATCGTGCTGAAAGCTTATGGCAAACACAAACACACAAGTGCTGGAAAAGAAAGCAGTAAGGGCTAACAAGAGTTGGGAGGCCAAAGCCAATTTTCTGATTTACTTGATAAACAGAAAGGAAGATACAAAGTGTGGTATATGAGATGCTTTACAATGATGCCTAAGCATGGATATATATATTAATCAGCTACCTACCCAATCCTACCTACCAAGGAAGACTAAGAAAAAACTGCACATGGGTTTTCATCTAACTTGGTAGGTGGGCTGCTCATGGTTTCTCACCTAACTTGGTAGGTGGGCTGCTGATCTTGACTTTCTGCAGGCTGCCCCTTTTGAAGCCAACTACCCTTGACTTTGTGAAGTTGTTGGCACATGGTTTTTGAAGGGGTAACCATGCCAGATTCGGATTTGGCCATGTCGGGTGGCCAAAGTAGTGTGTCGGGCGGCCAAATTAAGGTAGAATTTGGCGGGTCGGTACACACTCCCTCACTTGAAATGGCGACGCCCTCGTCGCCACAAAGTTTCACAGAATTAGAAACTTGTCTGTTGAACGTCCCTCGCTCCGCCGATGTAGCCTTTGAAGTTCGGAATGTACCAAGGCTTTCCACATGAAGCTGGTTAAGATATGGGTGATTGCAAATATTGCGTTGTCCCATAACTGCCTTGTCTCAAAATAACTGAGGTGCTATGTGCCTCATAGCTGACGGCTTTGCTTCGCTCAAGACGTAGAAAACTTCCTGTGGAGAATGGAAGACTACTTTGAGCACCTCAATATCGAGGATGAGGCTGCGAAGGTTCGTGCAGCAACAATGTATCTTTCCGACACCGCCATGCTTTAGTGGAGGCGGAAGAAGTCAGATATGGAGAAAGGAATTTGCTCCATCAAAAGCTGGGATCAGTTCAAATACGAGCTGAAGCGCCAGTTCTATCCACAAAATGTTGTCAATGAGGCTCGTCGAAAGTTGAGAGAACTCAAGCAGACGACATCTATTCGTGAGTACGTGAAGGAGTTCACGAAACTCATTTTACAGATCCCCAACATGTCCAGTGAGGATTTGTTGTTCTATTTCAGCGATGGCCTTCAAAATTGGGCCAAACAAGAATTGCAGCGACGTCAAGTTCAAGACGTCGATGAAGCTATTGCGGTGGCTGAATCCTTAAATGATTTTAGGATAGCCGCCCCAAAACCAAAGGATCACCATTCCGAATCTGATAAAGGCAGCAGTTATCGGGACAAGGGAAAGCGAGCTGTCACCCCAGATCGAAACTCAAAGGGTCAGAATGCGAACAACTGGCGCGGCCGATATGCTCAACGAAAGAAGGAAGTTGGTCCACGCCATGCTTGTTACCTTTACAAGGACCCCAGTCATCGCTTTAGAGATTGCCCTAACTTAGGCAAACTCAGCGCCATGATAGCGGCCGACCAGGGGTCAACTGATGATGAAGTCCAAGACGACGGGGAGCAACAGCCAGATATAGCTCATCTGGCAAACTTAGTATTGGGTGCAGCAATCGTGAAGGAGCCTGCGTTAAAGCAGGTTGTCCAAAAGAAGCCGGATCTTGCCAAACAGGGTCGTACATCGGGCAACATGGCGACAGGCAAGGGTCATCAGATGAGGAAGACAGGGTCCATGTTCGTGGATGCCACACTAAATGGGCAGAAAGTTCGCATCTTGGTAGACACCGGTGCGACACATAATTTTGTGACTAAGGAGAAGGCTAAGTCATTTGGCCTTGCATTCAGTCCAAACAATTCCGTGTTGAAGACGGTTAACTCCAAACCCACCAACGTATTTGGAGTTATTTGTAATGTAAAGCTCAGCTTAGGAGCTTGGCTGGGAGGCGTGAATTTCTTTGTCGCGCCCATGGATGTATTCGACCTGGTACTCGGGCTAGAATACTGGAACGAAGTTCAAGCGTTCATCTGCCCTTTCCTTGACCAGATATACATCTATGATCCGAGGGGTCCATGTGTGGTGCCAACAATTCGGGTGCCACAAGTCGGTGGTCTGCTGTCCGCAATGCAAGTCGTAGAGGAGAACGACACCATAATATCAGCAAACGATACAGAGACCATTGGGAGCAAGGTAGCCAATTGCTTGTCTAAGGACAAACCACGAGTCCCTAAAAATAAGGGCTCTAAAACGGAAGAAAAGTCGTCAGCTATGAGGCACATAAGCACCTCAACTATTTCGAAACAAGGCAGGTATGGAACAACGCAATATTTGCAATCATCCATATGCGAAGTCGCAAATGCGAACAAACGTTCGCAAATGCGAACTTCCTAGTTTTCTCTTGGCTTCGCAAATGCGAACAAAAGTTTGTAAATGCGAACTTTCCAGCCTTATGTATCGACCCGCCAAATTCTACCTTAATTTGGCCGCCCGACACACTACTTTGGCCACCCGACATGGCCAAATCCGAATCTGGCATGGTTACCCCTTCAAAAACCATGTGCCAACAACTTCACAAAGTCAAGGGTAGTTGGCTTCAAAAGGGGCAGCCTGCAGAAAGTCAAGATCAGCAGCCCACCTACCAAGTTAGGTGAGAAACCATTAGCAGCCCACCTACCAAGTTAGATGAAAACCCATGTGCAGTTTTTTTCTTAGTCTTCCTTGGTAGGTAGGATTGGGTAAGTAGCTGATTAGTATATATATCCATGCTTAAGCATCATTGTAAAGCATCTCATATACCACACTTTGTATTTTCCTTTCTGTTTATCAAGTAAATCAGAAAATTGGCCTTGGCCTCCCAACTCTTGTTAGCCCTTACTACTTTCTTTTCCAGCACTTGTGTGTTTCTGTTTGCCATAAGCTTCTAGCACGATTTTGTGCTAAGTATTGTGTTTAGGACTGAGGCTAAAAGCGAGTTAAGGCTGTTTAGCTGTCCGCACGGGTCTTGTCAAACTTAGCCCCTATATATATATATATATATATATTTAATCCTTAGCTATATATTTTAGTCTTATATTTTGTATTTATTTTCTGTTATTTAATTTCCGCATTATAACTACTTTCCCGTATTTAACTACTTCCCCTTATTGGTATCAGAGCGTAGGTATATAATGACAGATTTTAAAAAACTACACTTAGACGAACTAAGTTATAATATCTCTAAAAATATATTACCATCTTCATCATATATAGACTTAGGTCCGGATTATGCCAGATTTGTACCATATATAGTTGCAGGAGAAGGAGGTTTTGGAGAACATAAACAAATAAATTGGACAAACAAACAAATCATGGATCATTTAGTAAACTTACCTACCACTACTCGAAACATATTACAAAAAGAAAAGATATCCGAAGAAGAAAAAGAAAAATTATCTGACAAAGAAAAATATATAGCAGAAATGGATCTCGAATACAGAATAAATTTATTGGCAGATATGAAAAAGACAGTAGATGTAAAATTATTTGAACAAAAAATAGATATACAAAAACTCAAAAAGATACTATCAGAACAAGATCAAAAATTAGATAAAATATCACAAGAAATATCAAGATTGAGAAAAAAGGCAGACAAAGAAATAGAAAGAGAGGAAACATCAGAAAGACCAAAGTACCCAGGAATTGTTACTATTTCAAGAGTATTACATAAAGAAACTAAAAGAAAAGAATAAATATTTATGCTAAAGACATATGAGTCAACAAGTTCAGACGAAGAAGATATAAACAAAAAAATATATAGACAAACTTCAAAAATGTCTATACAATTAGACAATATAGAAAACAAAATTATTCCAAAAGAATATATGAATATTACAGACCATCCAGATTTTCCCTTATTAGCAAAAGCCAGAACGACACAAGAAAGAAAGAAAATCTTACTCAAAAGACAAGAGATTGAAAGAAAACAAAAAGAAATTATAACACCAAATATACCTGCAGTACCTACAATAACAAATATTATAGAAGAACCAGAAACATCAGAAACATCAACTGATACACTAAAAATTATATTAAGAGAAATAAGAGAAACAAAAGAGAAGATGACGAATATGCAAGAAGAAATAAATAAGATAAAAGACAAACAAAAGAAAGAAACAGAACAAGAAGCTTTGATTCTAAAAGACACTTATAACGAAGAAGATGAACTAGACCTAGACGATCTAGATCCCATAGATCCCACAAAAGAAGCAAAGGTAAATATGATGGAAAAAGAACAGTCAGAACAATCTGACGAAAATTCTGAAGAAGAATCCAATCAATTATCAGAATCAGAAACAGAACAAGTAAACATGAAAATAGAAGAAGAAGATCTACCAGAATCAACAAGATTAAGATTTAAAGAAAGACGAGGCAGTTATGATAATAATAAAGAAAGCCCAGGAAGAGAAAAAAGAAGATACAGATATTCAAATACAGGTACGAGAATAGATAAAAATAGAGAAAAAATACTATGAAAATTTAGAAGTCCACACCAAATACATTTAGATGAAATATCATCAAAAGGAGTTATACTAAACCTAGATTGTACATATGACAATGATACAAAAAGAATTATAGAAGAATGGGCAATACAAATGAGTTTTGCAATAAGAAATAATAAATATAAAAAGGGAAGAAGCAACAAGATATATTATGCAAAGTTGCATCGGAACTGTACAAGATTATTTCGAAAATATGGAACCAGAAGCAAAAATAAAATTAGAAATAGGAAATAGTGCAACAGACATACTTCAAAATATAGAATACTCGATATTAACAGAATTTGGTCCAGCAGGATTAGGAAAAGACATAGATGATACTGAAACAAATAGGAAAAAAGCCAAGTACCAGTTAGATCAACTACAAATATGTGATCTAAGATATTTGGAAGAATATATATGTGAATTTAAAAAATACTACAGCAAATTAGCAGAAGAAGAAAAAGAAAAATATATTAAAAGGTATTATGCAAAGATACCAATTATTGGTAACAACTTAGAAGAAAATTATCAAAAATTAAAGGACAAAAGAGAAAGATTCATAGACAGTATTGGAGCAAGATATTACGCAATGAAAGAATATTTACAGAAACAATGCAATGATAAAAGACAACAAAGCATAGCAAATCTAATGAGAAAAACAGGAATAATAGAATGTGACAAATATGCAACAGGAGCATATGGATGTCTAAAGAATTACAGAAGACATCCAAGAAGACAAAAACAAAAAACATACAGAAAAATACAAAGGAAAAGATTACGAAGAGGTGTAAAAACTTATTGGAAACCTAAGCAATTTACCAAGAGAAAGAAGCCAGGTAGAAAAAACCAATGTAAATGTTACAATTGTGGAGAATATGGACACATATCACCAAATTGTAAAAAACCAAAACAGAAAGAAAAAATAAAATATATACAAGATAAAGAATGTTATAGAATAAAAGTAGATGAGGAAAGAGAAATAGAATTCGAAATCAACCCAAAAGAAGAAATATACATAGAAGAATTGTTAGAAGAATACTTAAACCAAGACGAAGAAGAAGAACAATGGACATATTCAGATAAAGAAGCATTAAGAGAAGAAGACTCATATATATTTGACAATGATTGGGTAGAGTCATGTTATATGTTCAAAACTAATGAAAATGAAAATTTAGAGTTAATATCCCTGGAAGAAACAGAAAACAAAGATACTAAACAATTAGTTTTTAAAAGGGAAAAATACAACAAAGTCAAAAAGGAGGAAAATCTAACTATGAAAGAAGGAGATTTAATCCAGAAGAATATCAAGAAAATGTTCAAAAGAGAAAAATTACAATATATGTTTCTACTAGATATAGAAAAACCAATAGATATCAGATACTGTTCAAACAAAAGAAACAAAATTAAATTACCATTATATAACCAAAGTTTTTTCGAAAGAGATTTATCAAACATACCAGAAAAAGACAGAAAAAATATAAGAAACATACATTTTGTTGGCATAGAAATTATAATCAAAGCATATTTTAGAGAAGGAATATATACACCAATCGAAATTACTCTATTAGATGAAAGAATAAAGAGTCCGGCAGAAGGAGCTGTAATAGCAAAATTACAAGGAAATCTAATGTACCAAGTAGTTAAATTTAGAACATTATTAAATTACAGTATAAGTGAAGAAGATAGAAATAAAGAAAAAGCAATTGGAATGACATGGAATCTAAGAAATATAGAGATGGTAGAAAATTCAAAAATATTTTCTATCAGAATGAGAAAAGCATATATACTAAGCAACAAACATGAAGTAAAGAATCTCAAAAGTTTTAATGATAATCTAATAGTAGACCCACTATTCCAACAACTAATACAGAAAGATGAAAGATCTACACCAAGTACAATACAGATTGAAGAAATAAAAGATATATTATGTCAAAAAGATACAGCAAGTACGAGTAGCCAATTGACAACAAAAGTTAAATTAGAAGATACATATGAACAATATCATATAATAGGAAGAATTGGAGAAAAGAAAGATAAACAATTTCATCCAATATTAATAGATACGGGAGCAGCCAGATCATATATCCCAGAAGAATTAGTACAAAAATATAATTTGCCAACCACAAATATTACAGAACAAATATATAGAGATTGCAATAATAAAAAGATCAAAATAAACAAAATAGCAAAAATAACAATATATTTCGAAGGAAAAGATTGGCTAACATTTCCTGTGGAAATTACAGCCTCAGTAGAGCCAATGGAATTATTAGAAAAACATAAACAAATATTACTTGGAATCAATTTTCTAGATCAAGTAGCCCTATATAATATAGACAGCAAATATTTGGGAATAGCAATAAGGGACTACATAAGAAAAGAAATTCCAAGAGTTAAGCTACACATAGAAGATATAACCAAAAATATACATAAAGGATTTCTACTAAACTCTATAGATGCACAAAAGAGAATTTCAAAAGGAGAAGATTATTTGATAGATAATAATAATGAATAGGACAAAACTACCCTATATGATAATCAAAATAGAGATACCTAATTATAATTCAAGAATATATCATGGATTATTAGATACATGAGCAACAACATGCTTATGTAAAAAAGAAACATTACCAGACCATAAATGGAAAAATACAGATGTCATAATTACAGGAATTGGAGGAGAAAAATCTAAAGCAGACGGAATAGCAGAAAATATAGTTATGAAAATAGCAAAAGAAGAGTTTAAAATACCAAGAATATACGCATATAAATTAGAAGGAATTGATTTCCTAATAGGAGCATCATTCTATGATACATATCTACCTATAGAAATAGACAAAGACAGAATATTATTTACAAAAAATGGAATAAAATATCCAAATTATAGAGTATATTATCCAAAAGAAAGAATATGTGAACCATGGGAAAAGGGAACTCCCAAGGTAACACAGATGCTAAAAAACAAAGGTGATGGAAGAATATATTTAACAAGCATATGTTATAAAATACAAACGAGAGAACAATATGAAAAAGAAAACACAAAGCAAGCTATGGAAGAATTACTTGAAGAAATATATACAGAAGACCCCTTAAAACATTGGGAAAAAAGAAAACCAGTAGCAAAAATAGAATTGATAAAACCAGATTTAAGAGTCTATAAAAAACCTATGAAATACCAACCAAGAGACGAAAAAGAATTCGATATACACATAACTGAGATGACAAAAAATGGATTTATAAGAGAAATAGATCCAAATCAAGAAAGAAACCATAATAGTCCAACCTTTATTGTATGCAAACATAGTGAAATAAAAAGAGGAAAAACAAGAATGGTTGTAGATTATACAGATCTAAATAAGAAAACTACAACAACAAAATACCCTATACCGAATAAAGACATATTAATACAGAGAGCTATACAAGCTAAATACTTTAGCAAATTTGATTGTAAATCAGGTTTTTACCATATAAAACTAGAAGAAGAAAGTAAGAAATATACAACATTTAGTACCACAAATGGATATTATGAATGGAACGTACTTCCATTTGGATACAAAAATAGCCCAAGTATTTACCAACAATATATGGATTCAATATTTAGAAAATACTACGAATTCATAATAGTATACATAGATGATATATTAATTTTCTCAAGAAATATAGAAGACCATATTAAACATATAAAAATATTTAAAAAAATAGTGATAGAAGCAGGATTAGCTATTAGCAAAAAGAAAACAGAATTGCTGAAAGAAAGAATAGAATTTTTAGGAATGAAAATAGATATGCATGGAGTAGAAATACAAGAACATATAGTAAAGAAAATGATAGAACAAAAATCTAATTGCAATAACAAAAGAGACCTACAAGCATTATTGGGATTATTAAACCAAATTAGAAGTTTTGTACCAAATCTAGCCACAAAGATAAGAAGAATACAAAATAAACTTAGAACGAAAGACGAACAGATATGGCAATGGTCGGACAAAGATACAAAAGATGTAAAAGAAATAATAGATTACTGTATAAAAAATATAAAACCACAAAAATACCCAAATAAAGCAATCAGATACATATGGATTGTAGAATCAGACGCAAGTAAAGAAGCATATGCAAGCATTTTAAAATTTAAATGTCAGAAAACAAGAGAAGAAACTATATGTAGATACCACTCAGGAACGTGGAAAGAACAACACGAAAATTGGGAAATAAATAGAAAAGAATTATTAGCAATTTATTATGCATTAAAAGCATACGAATTATATATTTTTGAAGGAGAAATAACTATTAGAACAGACAATTTAGTATCCTATCAATGGATAAAAAATAGAAATATAAAAGATAAAATACAAACGAGAAATATACTAAGCATACTAGCTGAAATAGCAAAATTTGAATTCAAAATTGAATACATAGAAACTAAAAAGAATTTTCTTGCAGATTATTTAACAAGAGATGGAAGAGATCTTAGCAGCAATCAACAAATTGGCGTTAACAATGGAAGAAATCAAAATGGAAAATAAGCAAATGAAAGAAGAGTTACAGCAAGTAAAAGAGAAGCAGATAAAGCAAGAAAAAAGTACGGAACAAGAACAAGAATCATCAAGAAAAAATTCAAAAGGAAAAGAGAAAGTTATTGAAGAAAAAATAGAAAAAACAAAATATAAAGATATACTAGCTCAACAAGGACAACAAGGAGAAGTAAGAGGAAGATGGACCAAGGTAGAAAAACAGAAGTTCGAAAAATGGAAATAGCAGACAAATATTTACAAAATGCAACAGCCATGATTAACTATCTAAATCAAAGCACGGACAACGAAGATTTCAGAATAAATTCAGCAGAGAAAAACAAATTAGTGGCATTGCCAAATACAGAGAAAAGACTAGTAACATAAGCATTTAAATATGGATTACTACATTCGATATACATTACTTCACCAGCAGAAGTAGAATGCTTGGGAACAGAAATAATGGAAGCAGTAAACAAATTCCAGATAGCTACAAAGACAAAATTCATGTATGTGAGATTCTACACGGCAATGGCTGAAGTAACACAACAACAAAGAAATATATTGCCCAAGATACAGCTAATCAAAATAGGATTGACGTCAAAAATATTAGAATATGAAAACAGAGTACAAGACTTATGTACCATCCAAGAAGTAAACTATATAGTCAAAGAGAAAAGAGCTTACGGATTGAAAGTTATATTTGAAGAACTACAAACCTATAATAGAGATAAATGGATCTACCTTAATAGGAAAAACACAATGATATATTCATCTACCAAGAATACTAGACAACAAGATAGAATAGAAGAACAGATAGAAGACTGGATGTGTGATATACTAAATCCAGTATACAAAGATAAGAATTCAACTGCAGATCTAACATATCCACTGATATCAAAAGAGACAGGATAATATTACGTGAATTAATGAATAGATACAAAATTACAAAGAAAAACATCAAACATATATGTCCACACTGCGAGATACAAGATATATCCAAATGTGAGGTTAATTTAGAGAACGATGAAGAAATGGAAACTATATTCTTCAAACAAAGAAAAAGAAGAGTCGAAGAAGCAGAAGAGATACACGAAGAAGAAGATGAATAGCGGAAAAGAGTCGGTAGCAAAAAGACAAGAACTAAAAGAAGATTCCCCAACAACAAGATAGAGATAAAAAGATAAAGTCAAAAGTAAAGAAAAAAGGAGCGGTGAAAAAAGAAAAAGAAGAAAAAGACAAATAGAAGCAGCAATAATAGAGGCCCCTACGACAACAATAGAGGCCCCTAGGATGTAAATATAGGTTTTTATTTTGCAACGAAGTCCTTGTAAGCTCCATTATATAAGGAGCTTTAGTAGTTTAGTTAGAGGCATCGACTTTTCTACTCTTCACTCTAAAAATCTCTCTAAGTTTTATAGCTTTAAGTGTGTAAGCAGTTGAGTATCAGCCTCACTTTGTAATCCAGTAAGTTTTACGTTTAATAAAATATGTGTTTCATGAGCATGAGTAGCTAAATTACTTATATCTCTTTTTATCTTGTAAATATGACTTAGTTTTAAATTGTATCATGTATTTAGATACTCTATAAATATTTCAACCTATTGCCATGTTTTAAATTTTGGTTAATCTAAGATAAGCATGCTGTAATTGGCTGTAATCCTGTTAGCCGTGTGAAGGCGTTGTTAGGAATAGTGCCGAGATTACTGAGTCATGCTGTGAAGATTAAAATCTTTAATACATGGTTAATATCTTTAAATATATATTAGTTTTGTATCTGAATATATGATTGTTTAGAAAAAGTCACCTTTATAAGATAAAGAGAGATAGTTTTTAAAACTTGGTTTAATCCTTAGCTATATATTTTAGTCTTATATTTTGTATTTATTTTCTGTTATTTAATTTCCGCATTATAACTACTTCCCCTTATTTAACTACTTCCCCTTATTTACTCTTTATTCTTTCATCTAATAGAGTAATTTCGATTGGTGTATCTATTCCTTCTCTAAAATATGCTTTGATTATAATTTTTATGCCAACAAAATGTATGTTTCTTATATTTTTTCTGTCTTTTTATGGTATTTTTGATAAATCTCTTTCGGAAAAACTTTGGTTATATAATGGTAATTTAATTTTGTTTCTTTTGTTTGAACAGTATTTGATATCTATTGGTTTTTCTATATCTAGTAGAAATATATATTGTAATTTTTCTCTTTTGAACATTTTCTTGATATTCTTCTGGATTAAATCTCCTTCTTTTATAGTTAGATTTTCCTCTTTTTTGACTTTGTTGTATTTTTCCCTTTTAAAAACTAATTGTTTAGTATCTTTGTTTTTTGTTTCTTCCATGGATATTAACTCTAAATTTTCATTTTCATTAGTTTTGAACATATAACATGACTCTACCCAATCATTGTCAAATATATATGAGTCTTCTTCTCTTAATGCTTCTTCATCTGAATATGTCCATTGTTCTTCTTCTTCGTCTTGGTTTAAGTATTCTTCTAACAATTCTTCTATGTATATTTTTCTTCTGGGTTGATTTCGAATTCTATTTCTCTTTCCTCATCTACTTTTATTCTATAACATTCTTTATCTTGTATATATTTTATTGTGTAATATCTTGCTCCAATACTGTCTATGAATCTTTCTCCTTTGTCCTTTAATTTTTGATAATTTTCTTCTAAGTTGTTACCAATAATTGGTATCTTTGCATAATACCTTTTAATATATTCTTCTTTTTCTTCTTTTGCTAATTTGCTGTAGTATTTTTTAAATTCACATGTATATTCTTCCAAATATCTTAGATCACATATCTGTAGTTGATCTAACTGGTACTTGGCTTTTTTCCTATTTGTTTCAGTATCATCTATGTCTTTTCCTAATCCTGCTGGACCAAATTCTGTTAATATCGAGTATTCTATATTTTGAAGTATGTCTGTTGCACTATTTCCTATTTCTAATTTTATTTTTGCTTCTGGTTCCATATTTTCAAAATAATCTTGTACAATTTCGATGCAATTTTGCATAATATATCTTGCCGCTTCTTCCCTTTTTATATTATTATTTCTTATTGGAAAACTCATTTGTATTGCCCATTCTTCTATAATTCTTTTTGTATCATTGTCATATGTATAATCTAGGTTTAGTATAACTCCTTTTGATGATATTTCATCTAAATGTGTTTGGTGTGGACTTCTAAATTTCCATAGTATTTTTTCTCTATTTTTATTTATTCTCGTACTTGTATTTGAATATCTGTATCTTCTTTTTTCTCTTCCTGGGCTTTCTTTATTATTATCATAACTGCCTCGTCTTTCTTTAAATCTTAATCTTGTTGATTCTGGTAGATCTTCTTCTTCTATTTTCATGTTTACTTGTTCTGTTTTTGATTCTGATAATTGATTGGATTCTTCTTCAGAATTTTCGTCAGATTGTTCTGACTGTTCTTTTTCCATCATATTTACCTTTGCTTCTTTTGTGGGATCTATGAGATCTAGATCGTCTGGGTCTAGTTCATCTTCTTCGTTATAAGTGTCTTTTAGAATCAAAGCTTCTTGTTCTGTTTCTTTCTTTTGTTTGTCTTTTATCTTATTTATTTCTTCTTGCATATTCGTCATCTTCTCTTTTGTTTCTCTTATTTCTCTTAATATAATTTTTAGTGTATCAGTTGATGTTTCTGATGTTTCTGGTTCTTTTATAATATTTGTTATTGTAGGTACTGCAGGTATATTTGGTGTTATAATTTCCTTTTGTTTTCTTTCAATCTCTTGTCTTTTGAGTAAGATTTTCTTTCTTTCTTGTGCCGTTCTGGCTTTTGCTAATAAGGGAAAATTTGGATGGTCTGTAATATTCATATATTCTTTTGGAATAATTTTGTTTTCTATATTGTCTAATTGTATAGACATTTTTGAAGTTTGTCTATATATTTTTTTGTTTATATCTTCTTCGTCTGAACTTGTTGACTCATATGTCTTTAGCATAAATATGTGTCACGACCCCAAATCCGGTCGTGATGGCGCCCAGCACACTGCTAGGCCAGCCCGACCAATCAACAATAACCACGGAGCCAGAAGCTCACTTTATCCAATTTAAGCACAACAGTGATAGATATATTAAAAACAGGGAACCAAGTCCCAACACGTGCCAACTCCCGTAGACCGAAGGGTCAAGAGTCATGAGCCTCTACAGAGTATACAAAGTGTAAATAATGAATATAACTGTGCGCAAGTGTGGGATGATCGGAACAAAATACAGACAAGCCGGAGAATCGGGTCCTGCGAACGCTGGCGACTACCTCGACTTGTCCAAAATCACTCCCGAGCCGCAATAGAATCGGCCATGCTGTGATGTACACGAATCGCACACAAGGTGCGAGGAGTCGGGTGTGAGTACTTTCAACTCGGCGGTAATAAAAGTAAATAATACTTGAAGGGAAGAAAACCACGATAGGCACTATCTCATGCTACACAACACAGAACTATCTTTTTATTCTTTTCCAGCATATGTGAGTCGATTATTAAAAATCTCAATTTTTAGCTACTTTCTTTCATAATAATATACCAATACCGGGATACAATCTCAAGCAGTGCAAGTCCGCACTCAAATCAGACCCCTCGGGCTCAGGACTCCTTATCAATTTACACCGGAAGATCCGGTCAATAAGGCAACTAATGCATGTGTGCCGATAATGTATGAGTGTCGAATGTTATGCCACGTAGTACATGTAAACCAATGTATGTATGCCATGCGATGCATATGACCGCTACGGCGCGTAGCCGATCCAATTTGGTACCCGTGCTCGACTGTGGGGTTCAGACTCCGGAGGGGCTCCTACTGACCCAAGCACGATATTAATATCACACTGCTGCGGCGCGCGGCCCGATCCGTATACCTCTGCGGCGCGCGGTCCGATCCATGCATGTGTATGCATATGCTCGCATAAAATGTCATGCCCTAACATATGGCCCTCGGCCCCAATCAGTCTAACAAATAATCAAGAAAGCCCTACAGCAACAATATCATATTAGCTCACAACTAAAAATATTATTAAGACCTTGTTCAAGTTTTTCATAACCTTATAAAAATGTTTAATAGCAAAATACCATTTAAAACCTTAAATTTTAGAATAAAATATGCACAGTGTTATCAAAACAGTGATACCAATCCCCGAAGGACTCAAATAATTGGCACGAAGCCCAAACATGATAATTAGTCCAATTCACTTCAACAATTAGGTGTTATTATTTATTACGCGGGACGGACCAAGTCACGATCCCCAATGGTGCTCTACCCCACGCCGTTATCCGGCGTGCAAGTCACCTCAACACAGCGCTAAGATGTGCAAGTCCGGGGTTTACTAACCCTCGGGACATCATTTACAAGTATTACCCACCTCGAACCGACGAAAGCTCATGCCGCGACGCCTTAGCTCCTCGAACCGGCATCCACGCACGTCAAAACTAGCACAAATCAGCACAAATATATCAAAATAGGCTAATGGAACATAACCCAATCGAAAGAACTCGAAAAATATCAAAAATCACGAAATTTGCAAAACCCGAGCCCCGGGCCCACATCTCGAAAAATTTCGAAACTCATATTTCCGGAACCCTCGTCTCGCCACGAGTCCATACATATAAAATTTACTAAAATCGGAGTTCGATTGTCCTTTCAAAACCCAAATTTTCGTTTTCAATATCTAGGCCACAATCCTTCACAATTTTTACCCAAATTCATGAAGATTGATGTTAATTCTACCATAAAATGATGTTTTTGAGTCAAGAAACTTACCTCCGATGAATACCGATGATTTCCCAGCGTTTTCCCGTGATTTCTTCTCTCTAGGGCTCAAAAATGGTGTTTTGGGTATATGAACCCGTAAGCCCTCTATTCTGCAATTAAACTCACTGCCAGACGATTTTACTCTACGCGTTCGCGATGCACCTCACGCGAACGCGATGGCCTGGTTGATTACTTCATCGCGAACGCGACGCCTTATCACGCGTCCGCGAAGATCATTTCCCCAGCTGCCGGATTTCTTCTACGCGAACGCGTCTACCCTTCACGCGTACGCGATTGTCTCCATCTTTCTCCTACGCGAACGCGGCCTTATTCCACGCGAACGCGATGCGTTCCAACTTCCTCTTACGCGAACGCGTTACCATCCCACGCGAACGCGATGACCAATATGCCCCAGCCTACGCGAACGCGGTGGCTTAATTTTTGCACAGTGGTCTGCAAATTTACAGCAGACTTCCAAGTTCCAAAAATGCCGGATGATGGTCCGGATTCACCCCGAGGCCCCCGGGACCCCAACGAAAACCACCAACATACTCCAAAACACGATACGGACTTGTTCCAATCATAAAAACACCATTCTAAACATCAAAATCACCAATTACACACGGATTCAAGCTTATGTTTCTTCAAAACTTCCGAATTACACATTCAATCAAAAACCCGACCAAACGACGTCCGAATGACCTGAAATTTTGCAGGCATATCCAAAATCACCTAACGGAGCTACTGCAACTGTCGGAATTCCATTCCGACTCCCGGATCAAAATCTCACATATCGATCGGATTTCGCCAAAATTCAACCTTAGCCAATTCAAGCCTATTTCTACACCGGATCTCCAAATTCAATTCCGATTGCTCTCCTAAGTCATAAATGATCCCTCGAAACTAGTCGAATCATCGGAATCCGATTCCGAGCACTCTAACTCGATAGTCAACTCTAGGTTGACTTTCCATATTCAAACTTCCTTCAAACATGCTATTTGCTTCATTTTTAATTCAATTCACTCCTAACTCACCCGATAGGTTCTAACACTGATATAGAAGCATAAGATATGTTAATGCAAGGTAACGGGGTGGAAATTCCCGTAACGACGGGCCGGGTCGTTACATTCTCCCCAACTTAAACAAACGCTCGTCCTCGAGCGGACTCAAAGTTGTACTAGAAGCCACCCAATAACCGAATGACCTTACCAAGCATATATCCGGGTGATCATACGTCACCCTATCTCACATAAGTCCGAAAACACCACATAGTCAAAATTTCACGGACCATCTGAACCATAAATCACATTGTACTTTCTGAAATCATATGCCAAATGCTAATCCCATGCCTATACTTAGGATACACACGATTCAACTGTAATAACCCACATTCACTACTCCGGGTGAGATCATATGATGTATCGACAACCCCATCACTCGAGACGATAGTATCTAATCACAACAACATGCCACAATAACCAAATACTAGCTGAAAACCTCTTTCATTAGATAGAGTCTTGTTCCAACACCTTCATATCATGCCCACGGCAACCGAACACGCGATATATCGAACCCATCTCTCAGGTCAACCATTCATGAATCTATTTCACTTTTAACTGATACCACGATAGGTTTCGGAGCCAAACCTCGATTTTTACCTTTCTAACAAGCTAAGATCCAATATGCTCGTATTCATAACTGACTCCAAAGGTCATTTTCGATTATAACACACCGCACTGGTGATATGACACCTCAACACCGGCCTAAGCCACAACGAGCACAACATAGGCTCCAATAGAAATGTTTGCACACACTCGAATCATGACAGCTCAAATCATGACAATTGTCTCCAGCAAAAGAGCTGCAATTCAATTCCTTTGTGCCATCATAACATAGAACTGAGATCGCATCTCGCATTATAGAAATAGAGTACCTGAATCCTCCTCGAGAGGTCATAACATCACGTGGCCTCGCCACGATTCGTGATTCTATCCCAACATTATTACTCATGAAGCACCTCAAGTTACCAAGCTCAAAAAGGTTAGCCACGCACAGATCTAGGTCTGAACCCAAGCAATCAACCTCACCCACGGTGAAACCATTAACATATGCTATTAAATCTTGAGAGGACACAACCGATGTGCCATTCGCCAAGCGATACTCAAAACGGTCTTTTCCTCAGAAGCGAGGAAGTATTGTATACCGGGTAGCTTATAACTAACTATATTTTCACAATATTCTGTTGCGGCGTGCAACCCGCTCCAATGACATACCCGATCTGGATACCATAGCTGTGGCGGCGTGCCACCCGATCCAAGCATAAATCTCGCAAAGGAAATGCATATCGAGTCGAATTTTCTCATTATAGCATACATATATATATACATATAGCCTCAAGCTCGGCCACATGAACGCATCTGACAACGTTTCTCAATACTGGAACTGAATCAATGGTAGATACTTCTACACTAACATCTGCCACTAAGGTCCAACTGACAAAGCAATGCCTACCAGCCGTCCGCTGGTCCTGTGTACAACTACCCCGCTGGAGCATACTCTGATGCACTTTGCTACGCAATTTGTGCCATACCATCATAGTCCATATCACATCAGTCTAGACAACCTGACTTATGTCAACCAGTCTGAAACAAGGTATCATAACCCAAATTCATCATATCAAGCTAAGAGAGAGCCACTAGGGCTTCCGATTCCCAATAATCACAAAACGGTGCCGATACACGCGATATACAACCACTGCATAGGCGGATTACGAGAACTTCTAGTCTCCAACACATATATAACACATGAATCGCTATACCTGGTTCCACACTCCACCGTACGAATACATAACGCACATCAAGCGTCCATTCATACCACGACGGCCATTCAGAAATTTCACTATGCCATCAACGATTCAGTTATTATAGTCGATCCAACAAGAGAATACCACCATACAACTGGATATCATCATTTTACATTACCTTGTCCTTTTTGGATCATATTCCCTGCCAAGTTAATAGAATAACAGTATCATTTTCTTAAATTATCAGAAAGATCGATTCTTAATTCACCTGCAGCTGTCCGCGTTGCTCAATAATTTTATTGACTTCCCATATATTATGAACTGATCTCAAAACCTAGAATATACCATTATCAACTTTTCCATAACACATCGTGTATGCCATATCACACTAAGACAACATGGAAATTCATATCCCTTTCCTCCGCCTCAACATCGGCGCACTCCACTAGTCGAGGACTTTCGTGATCCCATATAGAAGAAAACTCATTACACATTCCACGCTTCGCATACCGACAGGAATATACTCATTTTCAAACCATGATAAAACACATCACGAACTATTTCTTCCCATTCGTTGCATAAGTTTAACTGCTAGGACCGAGTCCTTATACCCATATCAAGTTACACAACTGCCAGCACTCAAGAGCTTTGCTGCAATGTCTGCAGGACTCATTACTTCAAACACATACCAGGAATTAATCGTATTCCTTATCATACCGCTTCGGTTTATTAACAAGTTGCTCCATTTACTCAATTTCTTTTCTGCTTCATCCTTAATTTAATATTAGCCATTACTGTAGCACCATAATACATCAACTCATGTTACCACACGAGACTCGTACACAAGACCACACGGTCTAAGACCCATAGGCCACTGAATACTCTCTCAATGTTTCCCAAAAGTACCACATTCTACAATACTTTATTTCGATGAACTTCCCGCGATTTTTAAATTGTTATCATTACTTCCCCATACGGATACCTAGAATCCCATCATTCACATGATATAACAAAAGCCTTGATCTTCTCTAACGAAACCGCCATCTTTAGCCACATACACAAATCTTAAGGCACCTGACTATTACAAGCAAAATCTTGAACACTGCAAAACCATTCTCGGGCATCATTCACCCTTATTCAGTTATAATTCAACTGTCTTATTGAACAGAACCACTCGTGTCTTGTTAGAATTCTGACATCGCAGAACATGATTACATACAGATCCAATTAGCTATCTTTCTTTTCTATACACCGAACATTCTTTACCAACATAAGTTCACAACATCCTAGTATTTCTTCATATCTACGAAGCACCATAACCTTTATCAAAATTTCCCAACATACTTAGAGACAGAATCAACATAGCACACAATAGTGCAATCGGTTAATCAATAGCAACCTCCCCAACTTAGCTCGAAGCCATTCATCAAAGCACTTTCAACCACTCATATCATTATTACTCAAGTGATGCCGAAATGTTAATATGAGATTAAACTCAAGTCATTTACAAGCCTTGACGGAGACTCGAATCATCAGAGACCTTAGCTCTTCTGCAATTCTTGCAGATATACATGCACCACCAATAAGCCCACTCTCTTTAGGTGACAGAAATCTTTCTAAGTCCCAAATTTTCCAAATATTTCGGCAGAGTTTCCTTTGTAAATTGGCCTATCCACCTGCCAGAGAATCACCAAACCATTCTAACAATACATCCACAACTCAACAAGATATCACAATGTATTTCAACAACATTAAATCCCAATACTATACGAATCATATTATCACAATTTATACTTGAACTTGTGTTGTACCTGCTCGAATCATAACACATATCAAAATCACTTTAGTCTTCCTGAGTTTAAACTCGTTCCACTACACATAAGGCATTTTACCTTCCAATTACGAGATATGATAATTATTTCTCACGCCTATAGTTAGGGCTACATATCAAATCACAATAAGAACTGAATACCTTACAGCTCTCCCATTATCAAACTGCCATTTGCACAATAAAGATCAATACCGATCGTATGAACTTCATAATACCGACTCGCAAAATTAATACCTTGGTGTTCAAGCCATAGACAAGGATCTGGCCTCGAGTCCTCCCGACCGGCCCAACATGAACTCACCGAGATTATATCTCGCCCCTCGTTCGAGGAAATCATAAGCCATAAGGCAATTACATTACTGCGCGCTCGATGCGTACACAGACGTACGGAAGGAATTTCAAAATTATATCTCAAGTTGAATCAAGTACGCACGATAAGAATTCCAAGAAATGTGAAGTGTTTCCTAAAGGTTCGCAGCCTCCCGAGGATAAGTACAGGCGTCCCCGTACCGATCCACAAGACTCTACTAACCGGCTCAAGACTCATGAGGCCTAGTAAACCTAGGCTTCGATACCAACTTGTCACGACCCCAAATCCGGTCGTGATGGTGCCCAGCACACTGCTAGGCCAGCCTGACCAATTAACAACAATCATGGAGCCATAAGCTCACTTTATCCAATTTAAGCATACGGAAATAATTCAACAGTGATAGATACATATTAAAAACAAGGAACCAAGTCCCAACACGTGCCAACTCCCATAGACCGAAGGGTCAAGAGTCATGAGCCTCTACGGAATATACAAGTGTAAATAGTGAATATAACTGTGCACAAGTGTGGGATGATCGGAACAAAATACGGACAAGCTGGAGAATCGAGTCCTGCGAACGCTGGCAGCTACCTCGACTGTCCAAAATCACTCCCGAGCCGCAATAGAATCAGCTCTGCTGTGATGTACCTGGATCTGCACACAAGGTGCAGGGAGTCGGGTGTGAGTACTTCCAACTCAGCAGTAATAAAAGTAAATAATGCTGAAGGGAAGAAAACCACGATAGGCACTATCTCATGCTACACAATACAGAACTATCTTTTTATTCTTTTCCAGCATATGTGAGTCGATTATTAAAAATCTCAATTTTTAGCTACTTTCTTTCATAATAATATACCAATACCTGGATACAATCTCGAGCAGTGCAAGTCCGCACTCAAATCAGCCCCTCGGGCTCAGCACTCCTTATCAATTTACACCAGGAGATCTGGTCAATAAGGCAACTAATGCATGTGTGCCAGTAATGTATGAGTGTTGAATGTTATGCCACGTAGTACACGTAAACCAATGTATGTATGCCATGCAATGCATATGACCGCTACGGCGTGTAGCCCGATCCAATTTGGGTACCCGTGCTCACTGTGGGGGTTCAGACTCCGGAGGGTCTCCTACAGCCCAAGCACAATATCATGAATATACGCTGCGGCGCACAGCCCAATCCACTACCAGTCAACTAATATGCAAATGCAGCCATGCATATGTATGCATATGCTCACATAAAATGTCATGCCCTAACATATGGCCCTCGGCCCCAATCAATCTAACAAATAATCAAGAAAGCCCTACGACAACAATATCATATTAGCTCACAGCTAAAAATGTTATTAAGACCTTGTTCAAGTTTTTCATAACCTTATAAAAATGCTGAATAGCAAAAATACCATTTTAAAACTTAAATTTTAGAATAAAATATGCACAGTGTTATCAAAACAGTGATACCAATCCCTGAAGGACTCAAATAATTGGCACAAAGCCCAAACATGATAATTAGTCCAATTCACTTCAACAATTAGGTGTTATTATTTATTACGCGGGACGGACTAAGTCACAATCCGCAATGGTGCTCTACCCCACGCCCGTTATCCGGCGTGCAAGTCACCTCAACACAGCACTAAGATGTGCATACCGGGGTTTCGAACCCGCTGGTCATCACCCACATCTATTACTCACCTCAATACAGCGCGACGAAAACTCATGCCCGCGACGCCTTAGCTCCTCGAACGGCATCCACGCACGTCAAAACTAGCACAAATCAGCACAAATATATCAAAATAGGCTAATGGAACATAACCCAATCGAAAGAACTCGAAAAATATCAAAAATCACGAAATTTGCAAAACCCGAGCCCCGGGCCCACATCTCGAAAAATTTCGAAACTCATATTTCCAGAACCCTCGTCTCGCCACGAGTCCATACATATAAAATTTACCAAAATCGGAGTTCGATTGTCCTTTCAAAACCCAAATTTTCGTTTTCAATATCTAGGCCACAATCCTTCACAATTTCTACCCAAATTCATGAAGATTGATGTTAATTCTACCATAAAATGATGTTTTTGAGTCAAGAAACTTACCTCCGATGAATACCCGATGATTTCCCGGCGTTTTCCCGTGATTTCTTCTCTCAAGGGCTCAAAAATTATGTTTTGGGTATATGAACCTGTGAGCCCTCTGTTCTGTGATTTTAATTTCACTGCCAGACGATTTTACTCTACGCGTTCGCGATGCCCCTCACGCGAACGAGGCATTGCCCTCGCGAACGCGAAGGCTTAGCCTTCTGCACAGTGATCTGCAATTTACAGCAGACTTTTCATGTTCCAAAAATGCCGGATGATCACGCGTACGCGATGGTCTCCATCTTTCTCCTACGCGAACGCGGCCTTATTCCACGCGAACGCGATGCGTTCCAACTTCATCTTACGCGAACGCGTTACCATCCCACGCGAACGCGATGACCAATATGCCCCAGCCTACGCGAACGCGGCCTTGCCCTCGCGAACGCGATGGCTTAATTTTTGCACAGTGGTCTGCAAATTTACAGCAGACTTTTCCTTGCTTCAAAATGCCGGATGATGGTCCGGATTCACCCCGAGGCCCCGGGACCCCAACGAAAACCACCAACATACTCCAAAACACGATACGAACTTGTTCCAATCATAAAAACACCATCCTAAACATCAAAATCACCAATTACACACGGATTCAAGCCTATGTTTCTTCAAAACTTCCGAATTACACATTCAATCAAAAACCCAACCAAACGACGTCCGAATGACCTGAAATTTTGCAGGCATATCCAAAATCACCTAACGGAGCTACTGCAACTGTCGGAATTCCATTCCGACTCCCGGATCAAAATCTTACCTATCGATCGGATTTCGCCAAAATTCAACCTTAGCCAATTCAAGCCTATTTCTACACCGGATCTCCAAATTCAATTCCGATTGCTCTCCTAAGTCATAAATGATCCCTCGAAACTAGTCGAATCATCGGAATCCGATTCCGAGCACTCTAACTCGATAGTCAACTCTAGGTTGACTTTCCATATTCAAACTTCCTTCAAACATGCTATTTGCTTCATTTTTGATTCAATTCACTCCTAACTCACCCGATAGGTTCTAACAGTGATATAGAAGCATAAGATATGTTAATGCAAGGTAACGGGGTGGAAATTCCCGTAACGACGGGCCGGGTCGTTACAATATGTGTTCTTTTCTTTTAGTTTCTTTATGTAATACTCTTGAAATAGTAACAATTCCTGGGTACTTTGATCTTTCTGATGTTTTCTCTCTTTCTATTTCTTTGTCTGTCTTTTTTCTCAATCTTGATATTTCTTGTGATATTTTATCTAATTTTTGATCTTTGTTCTGATAGTATTTTTTGAGTTTTTGTATATCTATTTTTTGTTCAAATAATTTTACATCTACTGTCTTTTTCATATCTGCCAATAAATTTATTCTGTATTCGAGATCCATTTCTGCTATATATTTTTCTTTGTCAGATAATTTTTCTTTTTCTTCTTCGGATATCTTTTCTTTTTGTAATATGTTTCGAGTAGTGGTAGGTAAGTTTACTAAATGATCCATGATTTGTTTGTTTGTCCAATTTATTTGTTTATGTTCTCCAAAACCTCCTTCTCCTGCAACTATATATGGTACAAATCTGGCATAATCCGGACCTAAGTCTATATATGATGAAGATGGTAATATATTTTTAGAGATATTATAACTTAGTTCGTCTAAGTGTAGTTTTTTAAAATCTGTCATTATATACCTACGCTCTGATACCAATAAGGGGAAGTAGTTAAATAAGGGGAAGTAGTTATAATGCGGAAATTAAATAACAAAAAATAAATACAAAATATAAGACTAAAATATATATCTAAGGATTAAACCAAGTTTTAAAAACTATCTCTCTTTATCTTATAAAGGTGACTTTTTCTAAACAATCATATATTCAGATACAAAACCTATATATATTTAAAGATATTAACCATGTATTAAAGATTTTAATTTTCACAGCATGACTCAGTAATCTCGGCACTATTCCTAACAACGCCTTCACACGGTTAACAGGATTACAGCCAATTACAACATGCTTATCTTAGATTAACCAAAATTTAAAACATGGCAATAGCTTGAAATATTTATAGAGTATCTAAATACATGATACAATTTAAAACTAAGTCATATTTACAAGATAAAAAGAGATATAAGTAATTTAGCTACTCATGCTCATGAAACACATATTTTATTAAACGTAAAACTTACTGGATTACAAAGTGAGGCTGATACTCAACTGCTTACACACTTAAAGCTATAAAACTTAGAGAGATTTTTAGAGTGAAGAGTAGAGAAGTCGATGCCTCTAACTAAACTACTAAGGCTCCTTATATAATGGAGCTTACAAGGACTTCGTTGCAAAATAAAAACCTATATTTACATCCTAGGGGCCTCTATTGTTGTCGTAGGGGCCTCTATTATTGCTGCCTCTATTTGTCTTTTTCTTCTTTTTCTTTTTTCACCGCTCCTTTTTTCTTTACTTTTGACTTTATCTTTTTATCTCTATCTTGTTGTTGGGGAATCTTCTTTTGGTTCTTGTCTTTTTGCTATCGACTCTTTTCCGCTATTCATCTTCTTCTTCGTGTATCTCTTCTGCTTCTTCGACTCTTCTTTTTCTTTGTTTGAAGAATATAGTTTCCATTTCTTCATCGTTCTCTAAATTAACTTCACATTTGGGTATATCTTGTATCTCGCAGTGTGGACATATATGTTTGATGTTTTTCTTTGTAATTTTGTATCTATTCATTAATTCACATAATATTATCCCTGTCTCTTTTGATATCAGTGGATATGTTAGATCTGCAGTTGAATTCTTATCTTTGTATACTGGATTTAGTATATCACACATCCAGTCTTCTATCTGTTCTTCTATTCTATCTTGTTGTCTAGTATTCTTGGTAGATGAATATATCATTGTATTTTTCCTATTAAGATAGATCCATTTATCTCTATTATAGGTTTGTAGTTCTTCAAATATAATTTTCAATCCGTAAGCTCTTTTCTCTTTGACTATATAGTTTACTTCTTGGATGGTACATAAGCTTTGTACTCTGTTTTCATATTCTAATATTTTTGACGTCAATTCTATTTTGATTAGCTGTATCTTGGGCAATATATTTCTTTGTTGTTGTGTTACTTCAGCCATTGCCGTGTAGAATCTCACATACATGAATTTTGTCTTTGTAGCTATCTGGAATTTGTTTACTGCTTCCATTATTTCTGTTCCCAAGCATTCTACTTCTTCTGGTGAAGTAATGTATATCGAATGTAGTAATCCATATTTAAATGCTTCTGTTACTAGTCTTTTTTCTGTATTTGGCAATGCCACTAATTTGTTTATCTTCTCTGCTGAATTTATTCTGAAATCTTCGTTGTCTGTGCTTTGATTTAGATAGTTAATCATGGCTGTTGCATTTTGTAAATATTTGTCTGCTATTTCCATTTTTTCGAACTTCTGTTTTTCTACCTTGGTCCATTTTCCTCTTACTTCTCCTTGTTGTCCTTGTTGAGCTAGTATATCTTTATATTTTGTTTTTTCTATTTTTTCTTCAATAACTTTCTCTTTTCCTTTTGAATTTTTTCTTGATGATTCTTGTTCTTGTTCCGTACTTTTTTCTTGCTTTATCTGCTTCTCTTTTACTTGCTGTAACTCTTCTTTCATTTGCTTATTTTCCATTTTGATTTCTTCCATTGTTAACGCCAATTTGTTGATTGCTGCTAAGATCTCTTCCATCTCTTGTTAAATAATCTGCAAGAAAATTCTTTTTAGTTTCTATGTATTCAATTTTGAATTCAAATTTTGCTATTTCAGCTAGTATGCTTAGTATATTTCTCGTTTGTATTTTATCTTTTATATTTCTATTTTTTATCCATTGATAGGATACTAAATTGTCTGTTCTAATAGTTATTTCTCCTTCAGAAATATATAATTCGTATGCTTTTAATGCATAATAAATTGCTAATAATTCTTTTCTATTTATTTCCCAATTTTCGTGTTGTTCTTTCCACGTTCCTGAGTGGTATCTACATATAGTTTCTTCTCTTGTTTTCTGACATTTAAATTTCAAAATGCTTGCATATGCTTCTTTACTTGCGTCTGATTCTATAATCCATATGTATCTGATTGCTTTATTTGGGTATTTTTGTGGTTTTATATTTTTTATACAGTAATCTATTATTTCTTTTACATCTTTTGTATCTTTGTCCGACCATTGCCATATCTGTTCGTCTTTCGTTCTAAGTTTATTTTGTATTCTTCTTATCTTTGTGGCTAGATTTGGTACAAAGCTTCTAATTTGGTTTAATAATCCCAATAATGCTTGTAGGTCTCTTTTGTTATTGCAATTAGATTTTTGTTCTATCATTTTCTTTACTATATGTTCTTGTATTTCTACTCCATGCATATCTATTTTCATTCCTAAAAATTCTATTCTTTCTTTCAGCAATTCTGTTTTCTTTTTGCTAATAGCTAATCCCGCTTCTATCACTATTTTTTTAAATATTTTTATATGTTTAATATGGTCTTCTATATTTCTTGAGAAAATTAATATATCATCTATGTATACTACTATGAATTCGTAGTATTTTCTAAATATTGAATCCATATATTGTTGGTAAATACTTGGGCTATTTTTGTATCCAAATGGAAGTACGTTCCATTCATAATATCCATTTGTGGTACTAAATGTTGTATATTTCTTACTTTCTTCTTCTAGTTTTATATGGTAAAAACCTGATTTACAATCAAATTTGCTAAAGTATTTAGCTTGTATAGATCTCCGTATTAATATGTCTTTATTCGGTATAGGGTATTTTGTTGTTGTAGTTTTCTTATTTAGATCTGTATAATCTACAACCATTCTTGTTTTTCCTCTTTTTATTTCACTATGTTTGCATACAATAAAGGCTGGACTATTATGGTTTCTTTCTTGATTTGGATCTATTTCTCTTATAAATCCATTTTTTGTCATTTCAGTTATGTGTATATCGAATTCTTTTTCGTCTCCTGGTTGGTATTTCATAGGTTTTTTATATACTCTTAAATCTGGTTTTATCAATTCTATTTTTGCTATTGGTTTTCTTTTTTCCCAATGTTTTAAGGGGTCTTCTGTATATATTTCTTCAAGTAATTCTTCCATAGCTTGCTTTGTGTTTTCTTTTTCATATTGTTCTCTCGTTTGTATTTTATAACATATGCTTGTTAAATATATTCTTCCATCACCTTTGTTTTTTAGCATCTGTGTTACCTTGGGAGTTCCCTTTTCCCATGGTTCACATATTCTTTCTTTTGGATAATATACTCTATAATTTGGATATTTTATTCCATTTTTTGTAAATAATATTCTGTCTTTGTCTATTTCTATAGGTAGATATGTATCATAGAATGATGCTCCTATTAGGAAATCAATTCCTTCTAATTTATATGCGTATATTCTTGGTATTTTAAACTCTTCTTTTGCTATTTTCATAACTATATTTTCTGCTATTCCGTCTGCTTTAGATTTTTCTCCTCCAATTCCTGTAATTATGACATCTGTATTTTTCCATTTATGGTCTGGTAATGTTTCTTTTTTACATAAGCATGTTGTTGCTCCTGTATCTAATAATCCATGATATATTCTTGAATTATAATTAGGTATCTCTATTTTGATTATCATATAGGGTAGTTTTGTCCTATTCATTATTATTATCTATCAAATAATCTTCTCCTTTTGAAATTCTCTTTTGTGCATCTATAGAGTTTAGTAGAAATCCTTTATGTATATTTTTGGTTATATCTTCTATGTGTAGCTTAACTCTTGGAATTTCTTTTCTTATGTAGTCCCCTATTGTTATTCCCAAATATTTGTTGTCTATATTATATGGGGCTACTTGATCTAGAAAATTGATTCCAAGTAATATTTGTTTATGTTTTTCTAATAATTCCATTGGCTCTACTGAGGCTGTAATTTCCACAGGAAATGTTAGCTAATCTTTTCCTTCGAAATATATTGTTATTTTTGCTATTTTGTTTATTTTGATCTTTTTATTATTGCAATCTCTATATATTTGTTCTATAATATTTGTGGTTGGAAAATTATATTTCTGTACTAATTCTTCTGGGATATATGATCTGGCTGCTCCCGTATCTATTAATATTGGATGAAATTGTTTATCTTTCTTTTCTCCAATTCTTCCTATTATATGATATTGTTCATATGTATTTTCTAAGGTCTGGGAGCGGGTTATCGAGGCTAGGGTGAGGGAGTCGACGTCTATTTCTATGAACCGCCTTCGGTTTACGTACGGTTCGGTCCACTAGCGTGCTTTATCCACCTTGTAGGTGAGATTGGCGGAACGAGGCTCGGGGATACGGCGAAGGACCGCGCATACGGTGTTTATCGACTTGGAGAAGTGCGTACGACGTGGTCCCTGGAGGAGGTACTCATGTGAGGTGCTCCGAGGCGCAAGAGCGTGCCGAAGCCCACATCGTAGCAATCGAGGACATGTACGATGGAGCGAGGTCCAGGGTTCGGACAGTGGGTGGCGACTCGCACCATTTCCCCGTGGCTGCGGGGGCTCCATCGACGGATCCGCGCTTAGCCCCTCTTGTTCGCCTTGGCAATCGACGCTTGACGCGCGCATATCCGGCGGGGACGTACCTCGTGTATGCGTATCTGCGCACGACATAGTCCGGTCGACGCACGAGACGCGGGCCGTGTTAACGAAAGCGGCTAGAGTACGGAGACGTACCCTCGAGTCTGGGCGGGTTCAGCAGTAAGCGAGGCCGAAAGACGAGAATATCCGGAGCTGCAAGCTTGAAGATCGAGCCGAGCAGGCTGTGGAGGAGCGCGATGATCGGATCTCGGGCCACGCTCAAGAAGAATAGTTTTAGATACCTTGGACCGGTGATCCGGGGGACTGGGAGATAGACGGGGATGTCACTCACACCGTATAACGGCGGGACGGTCGAAGCGCAGTGCTCGTCCGGGGAGTCTCGTGCGATAAGAACGTGCCACGAAATTCGGCGGGAAGTTTTATGGAGCCGCGTGGTTAGGACCGCCATCGTCGTACGGGACGGAGTTGTCGGCGGTCGGAGAAATCCCGTGTTCGGCAGGACGATGGTCGCGAGACGAGGATGCGCAGGTGGATGTGCGGCTCACTCGAAGTTAGATAAGATCAGGAACGGCTTGTTCCGCGAGGCGGCGGCGGCCCCGACGGACGGAGACACGCGAGAAGGCGAGGCCTCGGCGGTTCCGGCACGTGCGGAGGAGAAGCCCCGACGCCCCGCTGAGGAGTTGTGAGAGCCGTTCGCGGTGGTTGGTGCGAGGCGGGCGAGGGGGAGGCTCAAGAGATACTGGGAGAGAGAGTACCTGGAACGAGACATGGCTCGTGACGCGATTACCGAGGACACGACCCTCGACAGAAAGTCCGGAGGTTCAGTATCGGTGGTTAGTAGGACAGAGACATTCAGATTTTTCGTACTCCTTTCCGCATTATAAATACTCTAGTAGGGACGCCCATAGACGATTAGTTTGTGTTCTCTCGCGAGTAGTCATTTACGGTATCGTTGTTTCAATATCATTGCGTACGTACACCGCTTATTTACGGTATTTATGTATCTTATGTTTAGATAATTTTTTTGCGATGTATGCTCGTATTACTAATGCGCTTTTGTTTTTGTTTTTGTTTGCCTTTCTTTTCCCCGGGCGGCGGTCGATTGGAACAACTCCTCTCCGCCTCCCGGGCGGAGGTAAGGTCCGTTCACATATTACCCTCCCCGTACCCCACCTTGTGGGATTATACTCGGTCGTTGTTGTTGTTGTTGCTGTTGTTAGTTGTATTTTCTAATTTAACTTTTGTTGTCAATTGGCTACTCGTACTTGCTGTATCTTTTTGACATAATATATCTTTTATTTCTTCAATCTGTATTGTACTTGGTGTAGATCTTTCATCTTTTTGTATTAGTTCTTGGAATAATGGGTCTACTATTAGATTATCATTAAAACTTTTGAGATTCTTTACTTCATGCTTGTTGCTTAGTATATATGCTTTTCTCATTCTGATAGAAAATATTTTTGAATTTTCTACCGTCTCTATATTTCTTAGATTCCATGTCATTCCAATTGCTTTTTCTTTATTTCTATCTTCTTCACTTATACTGTAATTTTAATAATGTTCTAAATTTAACTACTTGGTACATTAGATTTCCTTGTAATTTTGCTATTACAGCTCCTTCTGCTATAACCAAAAATATACATAAAGGATTTCTACTAAACTCTATAGATGCACAAAAGAGAATTTCAAAAGGATATATATAAATAACAGAATTATCAAGTAACACAACATATATATATTCCACAAAATAACAGAATTATCAAGTAACACAACTAACAAGGAATATCAGGCTGGGGAAAACACAACCAGCAACATATAATAAACCAGTAAAGAGAATCAGAGTGTAGTAAAAACAGCTATCACCAAAACAAGAAAGTCAAATAGTTGCACGGCATCACCCTTCGTGCTTTTACTCTCATCCGCACCAAATAATCAAATAAAAGTGCATGACATCACCCTTCGTGCTTTTACTCTCATCCTCACATCCATGGCACGGCATGATCCTTCGTGCATGGTTCAAATAGCAACGGCACGGAATGTTCGTTCGTGCATAATCAATATAACAAGGCACGACATGTTCCTTCGTGCATAATCAATAAACAAGGCACGGCATGATCCTTCGTGCATAATCAATAAACAAGGCACGACATGATCCTTCGTGCATAATCAATAAAACAAGGCACGACATGATCCTTCGTGCATAATCAATGAACAAGGCACGACATCACCCTTCGTGCATTATCACTCTTCCTCACCCAAATAACAATCATAGTTAAGGGCAAAAGAATGAAACAAATAATATGAATCGTCCATCACAGTAAAGTCTCGGCAAGGAAAATAATAATCAACTTCACAATAAAGTCTCGACAAGGGAATACAATGATCTACTTCACAACCCGGCAAGGGTTCGAGATTATGTCTTAAAAAAATCCCACATTAACTCACAATATATGTCAACAACGACTCACGGTCATGCTAGACGCCAATGTATGGATGCTCGTCACCACAGCCCATACACCGCACTCGATCACATATCAATGAGCACATTAATCCTATTCCCTCAAGCTAGGATAGATCAACACTTACCTCTAAGCCTTGAAGTTCAATTATCCTTCAATTATAGCTTTACCTCGAATTTCAACCTTCAACTTGCTCGAATCTAATCACAATTGGTTCAATTACTTTAATAAATACTATATAAAGTGGTTTGGATGCTTAAAAACGGGTTTCTCTAAGTTTAACTCAAAATTTCCCAAAATGCCCCTGGTCCCACGTGGTCGGAACTCGGGGTTCGGGCCAAAATCCGGTTACCCATTCCCTCACGAGTTCAATCATATGATTTATTTCGAAATCGGACCTCAAATCTAGGTCTAATTTCCCAATTCATGAAAAACCTAGGTTCTACCCAAAAACAAGAATTTTCACCATGAAAACCTTTGATTTCTCTTGAAAAACATGTTTAATGATGTTAGGAATTGAAAGAATTAAGTAAAAAGTGACTTACAAGTTTTTTGGAGTGATTTTGCTCTTGGAGAATCGTGTGTGGTGTGTTGGGTTTTGAAAGAATGAAGAAAAGAGGTGTAAAATTCGTTTAAGTATCAGATTGCACAACTGCGGATATAGGAATTGCGAACATTGTTCGCAATTGTGAACTTAGCAGATTTTGACTATTGCCCTCGCATTTGCGAGAAAACGTTCGCATTTGGGAACTTTGGCCCAAGTGTGTCATCCTCGCATTTGCTAGACTTAGTTCGCATTTGCGAACTTAAGGTGATTCCTGCATAATTCGCATTTGCGAGCCTAGGTGTTTTCCAGTCAACTTCGCATTTGCGAAGTTGGGTTCGCATTTGCGA
>JASVEL010004527.1:0-65810 GCA_032618575.1 Nicotiana noctiflora
GTCAACTTAGTCAAAGAAGAAGAAATGGATGAAAATACCTGAACAAACCAGCAATAATATCCAGCCAGGCCAAGAAAGCTCCTGATCTCTATAGCTGAGGACGGTCTAGGCCAACTCTGAACCGCCTCTATCTTCTTTGGATAAACATGAATACCATCACGAGACACCACATGACCCAGAAATACTACTGACTCGAGCCAAAACTCACACTTGGAGAATTTAGCATACAACTTCTCCTCCATCAATCTCTGCAACACAATGCTCAAATGTTGAGCATGCTCCTCCTAACTAAGGGAGTAGACTAGAATGTCATCAATGAACACGATCACGAATGAATCCAAATATGGCTTGAACACGATGTTCATCAGATGCACGAATGCTGCTGGGCGTTGGTTAGCCCAAACGACATCACAAGGAACTTATATTGGCCATATCTAGTCCTTAATGCAGTCTTCATAATATCAGTCCCTGATCTTCAGCTGATGATAGCCTGAACGCAGATCAATCTTAGAAAACACGCTCGCACCCTTTAACTGGTCAAATAAATCATCAATGCGCGGTAGAGGGTACTTTTTCTGCACTGTTTCCTTCTTCAATTGCCTATAATCAATACACATCCGCTTGGAACCATCTTTCTTCTTAACAAATAACACTGGTGCACCCCACGGGGACACACTAGGGCGAATGAATCCCTTATCTAAAAGTTCCTGAAGCTGTTCCTTCAATTCTTTTAACTCTGCTGGTGCCATACGATAAGGAGGAATAGAAATGGGCTGAGTTCCCGGCACCAAATCAATACCAAAATCAATATCTCTATCAGGCGGCATGCCTGGCAGGTCTGCTGGAAATACATCCGGAAAGTCCCTCACAACAGGTACAGAATCAATGCTAGGAGACTCAGCTCCCACATCCCTCACAAATGCTAAAAATGTCAAACACCCCTTTTCAACCATTCTCTGAGCCTCTAAGAACGAAATAACGCGGCTAGGGACGAAATCAGTCAAACCCCGCCACTCAATATGAGGAATACCAGGAACAGCCAACGTAATTGTCTTAGCATGACAGTCCAATATAGCATGGCATGGAGACAACTAGTCCATGCCCAATATCACATCTAAGTCCACCATCCCTAACAATAACAGATCCACCTGGGTCTCCAGACCCCCAATTGAAATAACACAGGATCTATAGACATGATCCACAATAATCGTATCACCCACGGGGGTGGATACATGAACATCCAAATCAAGACTACCACGGGTCGCACCCAAGTGATGTGAAAAATAAGAAGACACGTATGAATATGTGGACCCGGGATCAAATAGAACAGAGGCATCTCTATGACAAACAAAAATGATACATGTAATCACTACATCAGAGGAAACTGCATCACGGCTGTCAGGAAGTGCATATAATTGGGCCTGGCCCCCACTAGATCTCTCCTCACCACTGGGGCGAACACGAGAAGACTGGCCTCCATCTCTGCTAGCCTAAGATGGTGCTGAAGAGGAGGGCCGATCCCTCTGTTGAGACCTGTCCCTACGAAGTCGAGGGCACTGCCTTCTCACGTGGCCAAACTCGCCACACTCAAAATAGCTACCCGGTGCTGGAGAAGGGGACTGAAGGGAACCCCTCGCCGCAGACGAACCCTGGGCTGAAGAAGTAGTAGGTGCTGCACTTTGGGGTGGGAGGGCACTAAGTGAAGACTGACCCTGCTGGAATCCCTGGCGACCACGACCAGAAGAAGCTCCTCTCTGCTCAGGGCAGCCTAAATGAGAAGGTCTAGATGAGCGACCTCTGCCCTGCTGAAAATGCCCTTTAGATGGAGCACCACTGAAGCTACCAGAACCACGAGGCCTCTTGGCCTCCCTCTCCTCCCGCTCCCGGTGACGATCCGCCTCAATGGAGCCTACCATATCCACAACCTTCTCAAAAGATGATGATATGACTCTCTCTCTGGTTATCAGAATGCGAATGGAGTAGTTGAGGCCATCAATGAACCTCATAATCCTTTCCCAATCAGTCGGGATCATCCATGTGCCATGTCTAGCCAACTGTGTATATCTCAGCTCATACTGGGTCACTAACATGTCGCCCTGCACCAACCACTCAAACTAGCGATGAAGCTCCTCACGATGGGATTGAGGTACATACTTCTCCAAGAAGACAGTAGAAAATTGTTGGCAGGTAAGAGGTGCTGCTCCCGCAGGCCTACGCCTCTTAAATTCCTCCCACCAATAGAACACTGGACCAGTAAACTGAAAAGTGGTGAATGAAACCCCAGCTGGACTCAAGAATACCAACTGTACTTAGCATCCTCTAGCACTTATCTAAGAAACCTTGGCATCCTCGCCCTCAGTACCACTGAAATGGGGTGGGTAGAGTCTACCAAATCTCTCTAGAAGACGATGCTCATCGTCAGGCATAACCTGAACCACATGCTCTAGAGTTGGTGCCGTTGGAATAACTGGAGCAACTACCTGAGCGGGGACCGCCTCCGGCGTCTGAAGTCCCTGTACCACATGCGAGCTTCAGGGGTCTGCTGACCACCCTCTGTCTGGGATGTCGCTGCCAAAGAGGTAGCTGATACTACCTGAGCTAATCCGGAACACACTGATAATATCTGCGCCAGAGTCTCCTGAAGGCCAGGAATAGCAATAGACATCGTCTAGGCCTGAGCTAGGGCTGTTGGAGCATCAACCACAGGGGGCTTCCCGTGAATAGGTACAACGGGCGGGTCAGCTGGCACTGCCTCGGCTGCACTACCTCGACCTCTACCACGGCCACACCCACGGCCTCTAGCAGGTGGCAATGGTGGTCGTCCACCTCGTCCTGAAGCTCAAGTTACCGCCATCTGCGAGAGAATAGAATATAGAAGTTTAGTTCTCAGAACAACTGTGATGACCCAAAGGGGTGAATGAAACCCCAATTGTACTCAAGAATACCAACTGTACTTAGCATCCTCTAGCACTTATCTAAGAAACCTTGGCATCCTCGCCCTCAGTACCACTGAAATGGGGTGGGTAGAGTCTACCAAATCTCTCTAGAAGACGATGCTCATCGTCAGGCATAACCTGAACCACATGCTCTAGAGTTGGTGCCGTTGGAATAACTGGAGCAACTACCTGAGCGGGGACCGCCTCCGGCGTCTGAAGTCCCTGTACCACATGCGAGCTTCAGGGGTCTGCTGACCACCCTCTGTCTGGGATGTCGCTGCCAAAGAGGTAGCTGATACTACCTGAGCTAATCCGGAACACACTGATAATATCTGCGCCAGAGTCTTCTGAAGGCCAGGAATAACAATAGACATCGTCTAGGCCTGAGCTAGGGCTGTTGGAGCATCAACCACAGGGGGCTTCCCGTGAATAGGTACAACGGGCGGGTCAGCTGGCACTGCCTCGGCTGCACTACCTCGACCTCTACCACGGCCGCACCCATGGCCTCTAGCAGGTGGAAATGGTGGTCGTCCACCTCGTCCTGAAGCTCGAGTTACCGCCATCTGCGAGAGAATAGAATACAGAAGTTTAGTTCTCAGAACAACTGTGATGACCCAAAGGGTCATCACCTGTTTTCCTCACTTGTTCCGCACTTCCGAGGCCTTGAAAACCTCATTTTATGTTGCCTCAATTTACGTTGATAATCCGGGCATGTAGCTGGAAAGATGTTGTGATAGAATATGTGAATTCTATAAAACATTTGAAGAAAAATGATATTAATATTGATATAGTTGACTTTGGTCAACATTTATAGTAAATGGACCCGGACCCAAGATCGAACGGTCCCGTAAGATCCATAGGAAATTATGGGACTCGAGCATGTGTCCGGAGTCAAATTCTAAGGCTAAGAGCCTAAGATATGAATTTTTCTATTAAATTGTTTTTGCTGGAAATATTAATGAAAATGGATTAAACGACTATGGTATCAGGCTCGTCTTTTGGTTCCGACACCCGGTACAAGTCTTTAATATTATATATGTGCTTCCTGCAAAGTTTGGTGACATTTGGATGTCGTTTGATGTGTTTTGAACCTTGAGTTCCAAATTTTGAAAGTTATGAAACTAAAAGAAAGATAATCATGAACTTGAGGCTTAATTTGATGAAAATGATGTTATATTGGCGATTTGGTCGCACGAGCAAGTTTGTAGTATGTTTTTGAAGTTGTGTGCATGTTTGGTTTGGAGCCCGGGGGGCTCGGGTAAAGATTTGATAGGCCGTGGGAGAAAATTCTTTTGCCCTTAACTGTGATTGTTGTTTGGGTGAGGAAGAGTGATAATGCACGAAGGGTAATGTTGTGCCTTGTTTATTGATTATGCATGAAGGATCATGCCGTGCATTGTTTATTGATTATGCACGAAGGGTAATGTCGTGCCTTACTTTTTTGATTATGCACGAAGGATCATGTCGTGCCTTATTTTATTGATTATGCACGAAGGGTAATGCCGTGCCTTGTTTTATTGATTATGCACGAAGGATCATGTCGTGCCTTATTTTATTGATTATGCACGAAGGATAATGTCGTGCCTTGTTATTGATCATGCACGAAGGATCATGTCGTACCTTGTGTTATTGATTATGCACGAAGGAACATTCTGTGTCGTTGTTATTTGAACCATGCACGAAGGATCATTCCATGCCATGGATGTGAGGATGAGAGTAAAAGCACGAAGGGTGATGCCGTGCAACTATTTGAAATTTTCTTGTCTTGATAACATCTATTTTTATCATACTTTGATTTTTCTTTACTAATTTAATATATGTTGTTGATTGTGTTTCCCCCAGTATGATACTTCTTTGTTAATTTCGTTATTAATTTGTTGACGGTGTACATATATAGAACTACACAGGCTTATGTGAGTGTATGGTCCTAGGCTTGCCACTACTTCGCCGGGATAGGACAGGCACTTACCAGCACATGGGGTCGGATTGTGCTGATACTGCACTTATGTGCGTTTTTGCACAGGTCGAAGTTTCGAGCAGGAGTAGCAATAGCAGTAGGGTACTCGTGAGAGTTTTGAGCATTTTGAGACCGATGTAGCTTGCAGGCGTCCGCAGGCCCGGTGTCTCTTTTATTTACTTATGTTATTTGTTGTGGTCTCATTGTTCCGAGATAGACAGATATTTATTATTTTCTTTTAGACCATTATTTGTAGTATTCCTTAGTAGTTCGTGAGTTGGTGACTCCACATCTTGGGTAGAGGATTTTATCAGTATTTTACCTTTGTATTATTCATCTCTATTTATAAAGACTTTCACATTTATTGAATTGAGTAATTATTTCTCTTGTTATTAAGTAAAAGTATAAAATGATGATATGCACAGGATAATGTTGAATGAATTAGCTTGCCTAGCTACCACGAGTAGGCACCATCATGATCCCGATGATGGGGGAAAATCCGGGTCGTGACAACAACATGATCACACGACAGAGTTCAATAAATGTGAAGTGTTTCCTAAAGGTTTGTAGCCTTTCGAGGATAAGTACAGGTGTCCCCGTACGGATCCACAAGACTCTACTAATCGGCTCAAGACTCATGAGGCCTAGTAACCTAGGCTCTGATACCAACTTGTCATGACCCCAAACGCGGTCGTGATGGCGCCCAGCACACTACTAAGCCATGCCGACCAATCAACAGAAATCACGAAGCAGTCATCTCACATTTAACCACCTTTAGGCATAAATAAAGATAGAATGGTAATACGAAAATATCCAAATATGGGGATTTACATATCCCAAAGAAACAAAACCTCCCAAAGACCAAGAGTCATGAGTTATGAGCCTTTACAACGTATATAAAGTGTAATAGTGTCTACAATTGTGCTCAAGTGCGGAAATAGATAACAACATAAAATAAGGTAAGCTGGAGAGAGAGAGAGTCAGGTCCTGCGGACGCGCAAGCTACCTTGACTATCCAGACAAATACTCCAAGCAACTACGGGGTCAGGTCTACTGCGACGTACCTGAATCTGCACACAAGGTGTAGAGAGTAAAGTGAGTACTTCCAGACTCAGTGGTTATAAGTAGGGGTAAGATAGCGAAGGTAAG
Source organism: Nicotiana noctiflora (assembly GCA_032618575.1). NCBI lineage: Eukaryota > Viridiplantae > Streptophyta > Magnoliopsida > Solanales > Solanaceae > Nicotiana > Nicotiana noctiflora. The sequence continues at coordinate 6,043 of JASVEL010004527.1, forward strand.
AATACCCAATATAGCACTAAGTAAAGCTATAAACAAATACCCGGCAATAGTATCAACGTGAATATTATTTGTACCAGCAATACCAACTAACAACATAAAAACTAACGAAATAACAGCTAACAGGTGTAGCTAAATGCAATGCAATGCATGAATATGACCGCTATGATGCGTATCCCGATCCATTTGGGTACCTATGCTCACTGTGGGGGTTCAGACTCCGGAGGGGCTCCAACAACCCAAGCACAATATCATGATACGCTGCGGCGTGTAGCCCGATCCATTACCAGTCAGCTAATATGCAATGCAACCTCACATGCTTAAAGGTAGTATTGAAAACTCTTTTTATCATTTTTTGTAGAAAACAGTATATCAGAAATTCCAGAGTTTGGAAAAAACCATTATGACAGTAATAGCTCAGGACTGGTAGTAAAATAGCATGTCAATATCACAGAAACAATAATAGCGATCCTCACAAGATCCCAATAACTGGCTCACTACCCAATAATGTACACAACCATCCAAGTAGGAGGTCTACCAGCTCAATAGTAGCCAAAACCATAGTATAGTATCAACAGGTCGGTCTAAGCCGTAGTCCCCAATCACATTCGACCCCGCACTCACAAGAGAGTATGTGTCTCACCTCAATACAGCGTCACAAAGTGGTATACCGGGGTTTCGAACCCGCTAGTCATCACCCACACCTAGTACTCACCTCGACTCGACTCGACGACTAGTCCGTGATGCCCTTGCCACGAGAATCGGCCTCCACAGGTGTAGAATCTGATCAAACTCAATATAAATACATCAAAATAGGCCAATGGGACGCTACCCAATCAAGGAAATTCAAATTACAACAAAAACTACAAAGTTGCCAAAACCCGACTTCTGGTACCCTTCTCGAAAATTTACGAAAGTCACATATTCGGAATCCTTATCTCAACACGAGTCCATGCATATAAAATTTACCAAAATCGGACTCCGGTTTCCCATTCAAATCAATGATTTTCGATAACCCAGGCCTAGGGTGAAAACCTCCATTAATACACCACTAATTCCTCCAATTTCAGGTATAAACAACATAATTTAGCAAGGAAATGATATAATTTAGGTCCATGAATGATTACCTGAAGAACCCCTTTGATATCCTCTGAAAATTGCCCTTAATCACCTCTTATAAGATGCCTTAGCATGTTAAAACCTTTCTGAAAAATTTAACCTTCTGATTTCAAATTACTGACACGATTTCCGCTTCTGGGGACATAGACTCGGCACCAGCGAGTCCGCTCCTACGACAAAATCGTCGCTTCTGTGGTCCAACACTTAACCGCTGCAATCCACTCCTACGGTCCAGGTCTCGCACCTGGGAGACCCCCTATGCGGAAACATTCTGCTCCTGCGATTACTCACCCCAGCCGCCTGACTTCGCTTCTGCGGCCTCTGGTTCGCAGAAGCGAGCCTGCTCCTGCGCTGATCCATCCGCTTCTACGGAACTACCCGGTTAGGTCTACTCTCGCTTTTGCGCGCCAAATTCTACTCTTGCGGTTCTGCTTCTGCGGTTCCTCATCCGCAGAAGTGGAAACACTGCTGCAATTTATGACAGCAACTCCCATTACACAAAATCCTTCCGTTTAACCTCCCGAACTCATCGTGAGGTCCCCGGGACCTCAACCAAAAATACAATCCTACTCTAAATCACCATACAAACTTGTTCCAATCATAAAAACACACCCTCAAACACACGAATCATCAAACTAAGGCCGGTTCAAGCATAGGATTCAACTTAAACTTCTGAAACTAACACTCAATCAAAAACCCGACCAAACGACGTCCGAATGACCTGAAAATTTGCAGACATATCCAAAATCACCCAATGAAGCAACTACAACTGTCAGAATTCAATTCCAACTCTCAGATCAAACTCTCACCTACCATTCGGATTTTGCCAAAATTCAACCTTAGCCAATCAAGTCTATTTCTACACTGGACCTCCAAATTCAATTTTGATCGCTTCCCTAAGTCACAAATCACCTCCCGAAATTAACCAAATCATCAAAATCTGATTCTGAGCCCTCTAACTAAATAGTCAACTCCGGGTTGATTTTCATAAACAAGCTTCATTTCAAAAGGCTATTTGCCTCATTTTCAACCAGAATCACTCCTAACTCACCCGATAGACTCTAACGACTATATAGAACATGCAACACATAAATGAAAGGTAACGAGATAGAAATTCCCATGACGACGGGCCGGGTCATCACAATAACTGATTAACTACTTTAAAGTGTTGTTCTGTAACGGTCTGGCTGGCCTTGTCTTCACGAGAGGTGCCATCACGACCGCAACGAGGTTTGGATCGTGACATTAAGCGTGTATGTATAGAAGGTGTTCTGAGATGGAAGGTGGGGGAGGGGGGTACACGTTTAGACAATTTAATATTAAAAATCCCTTAGTTCCTCACCATAGGATAAAAAAATCCTCGATGGCGAGGATCAACACTTATTAAAGGGGATCAGCTTTGGAAGGGGAAAAAATTAGATCGGGTAGGCGAGTTTTGGGTTGGGTTTGGTCCAGTTGAATGTTATTTTAATTGGGCTAAATAAATTGTTGTGAGTAAAGGCCCAAAAATGTCTGGCCTGTTTTCCTTATTCTCTTTTTCTTTTACTCATTTTATTTCTTTTTGTTATGCAATATTATTAAAGACCTGAGCCAATTCTAAAATTAAACTAATTAGAGTTATAAATTAACTAAATCCTAATTTTGAAAAGGAAAATTAAACAAAAAAAATGAAATTGAAGGTAAAAATGTAAAAGGACTATTTTTATTATTATTCTCCATTTTTGTAATGCTAATTGAGTAATAAAAATACCAAAAAAAGATCCTAAATGTAAGCGTACTATTTTGTATTTTTTACGAGTTATATTAATTAATAATGCACACACAAAAAATACAAACAAAACACAAATCATGCAATTAATTCCCTAAAATTCAAATAATAAAAGAAAAATCATAATTCTAATGAATTTTATAGGAGTAATCAAACGAGGCAAAAATTACATGCTCACACCTAGTGTGCCGATTCAGGTGCACCCACTGAGGCCGAGTGAGACTTTCCTTGTTGAGCATCATATACGGGAGCATCAAGGTAGCTGTATGATGTTCGCAATCCCGATCTTCCCATATATCCTTTTTTTATTCCGCATTTCTTCAGAACATTATGTAGTAGGCTGACACTCGTATATTAGAGGCTCAAACTCGTGAAACCGGATTCTTCGGGCGGTACTGTAGTATTTATACTTGGGTTACCCATATGTTTTAACTATATTTCAGAGTTTTAATATTCTGACTTAATAATTATTTGTGTTAATTGAATCATGAACTGTATAAAAAGGTTTAAGGCTATTGAATTGGTCGGGCTTGCCTAGCAATATGTTGATGTGACGACCCAAAGGGTCATTACTTATTTTATTAATCATTTCGAGCTTCTGAGGCCTTGAAAACCTCATTCCATGTTGCCTCAATTTACGTGCACGATCCGAGCTTGTAGCCGGAAAGGTTTTTTGTGATAGAAAATATGAATTCTATGAGAAATTTGGATAACAATGATATTAATATTGATATGGTTAACTTCGGTCAACATTTTTGGTAAACGGATCCGGACCCGAGATTGGATGGTCCCGAGAGGTCCGTAGGAAAATATGGGACTTGGACATGCATCCGGAGTCGAATTCCGAGGCCTAGAGCCCAAGTTATGAATTTTTCTATGAAATTGTTTTTGATGTAATTGTTAAAGGAAATGAATTAATTGACCTTGGTATCGGGCTCGTATTTTGGTTCCGACGCCCGGTACAAGTCTTAAATATTATATGTGTGATTTCTGTAAAGTTTGGTGACATTCGGATGTCGTTTGAGATGTTTTGACCTTGAGTTCCAAGTTTGAAAGTTTTGAAAACCAAAAGTATGAAAATCATGAATTTGAGGCTTGATTTGATGAAAACGATGTGATATTGGCGATGTGATCGCACGAACAAGTTCATAATGTGTTTTTGAGGTTGTGTACATGTTTGGTTTGGAGCCCGGGGCTCGGGTAAAGATTTGATAGGCCGTAGGATCAATTTCTGAATTTATGCACCGCTGGTTTTTCACCCAGTTGTTGGCTTCGCAATTGCGAAGCATTTCTCGCAATTGCGAAGGGGGCAGATCAAGGCAGGGCTCGCAAATGCGAACCCTGATCGCAAATGCGAAGCCCCTCATGCCCAGCCTTGTTCGCAAATGCGAACAAAGTGTTGCAAATGCGACACTGGCACACCTGGACCATAGTTCGCAATTGCGAACTTAACCTCGCAAATGCGAGGCCTTCAGTAATTGCTTGTCTTCGCAATTGCGAAGAATGTGTCGCAATTACGACAAAGCCCAGAAGCCTGCTAGTTCGCAAATGCGAACCTTATTTCGCAAATGCGAAATCCCCAGTAACTGCCGAGACTTCGCAAATGAGAACTTCCCAGCCTTTGCTTATTTTTCAAACTCCAGAAATTGGTCGGGGTTCGCAATTGCGAACCCATGTTCGCAAATGCGAACACCGAGACCTGTAAAACACGATTTTCAGTTCATTTCTTCACTTTTTACAAACCAAAAACACCCATTTGCGATTCTTCACGGATTCCTTCTTCTTCAAAACAATTGTAAGTCACTTTTTACTTAATTCTTTCAATTCCTAACATCATTAAACATGTTTTTCAATAGAAATCAAAGGTTTTCATGATAGAATTTCTTGTTTTTGTTAGAATATAGGGTTTTTCATAAATTTGGAAATTGGACCTCGAATTGAGGTCCGATTTTGAAACAAATCATATACATGAACTCGTGGGGGGATGGGTAACCGGATTTTGGTCCGAACCCCGAGTTCGGACCATGTGTGCCCGGGGTCGAAATTCACTATTCCGGGCATAATGTTGTAAAAGTTGTAATTGGTCTTAGGAATTAGTTTGTTGAGTAGTATTGATGAAATTAAATCAATTGTGTATAGATACGATTGGATTGGAGCCAAATTTGAAAGAAAAAGACATTTCCACTGATTGAATTGTTCATAAACATTTGAGTTAAGTGTTTGTTCTATCCTAGCTTGAGGGAATAGAATTATGTGCTATATATTATGTGATTGAGTGCGGTGTATGGGCTGTGGTGACGAGCATCCATACACTGGCGTCTAGTATGACCGTGAGTCGTTGATAATGCTTATTGTGAGACATATTTACAGATGAATTGTTGAACCTTTGCCAGGTTGTAGAATTGTTATTGTTCTCCCTTGTCGGGACTTATTGTGAAGATAATTATTGATTGCCCTTGTTGGGACAGTTTATGAATTACTGTTTTTGTTGGGACAGTTTATGAATTACTGTTTCTTTCTTTGCCCTTAACTGTGATTGTTATTTGGGTGAGGAAGAGTGATAATGCACGAAGGGTGATGTCGTGCCTTGATTTATTATTTATGCACGAAGGTTAATGCCGTGCCATGTTCTATTATTTATGCACGAAGGTTAATGCCGTGACATGTTTTATTGATTATGCACGAAGGATCATGCCGTGCCCTGTTATTCAACCATGTACGAAGGATCATGCCATACTATGGATGTGAGGATGAGAGTAAAAGCACGAAGGGTGATGCCGCGTACTTTATTTGCTTATTTGGTGAGGATGAGAGTAAAAGCACGAAGGGTGATGCCGTGCAACTGCTTGCTATTTCTTGACTTGATATTACTTGTGTTTCCATTTTACTTTGTTTTCCTTGTGAATTTATTAACTGTTGTTAATTGTTGAGTTCTTTGAGATATTCCTTATCGTGTTATTACTTGGTTATTTCTTGTTATTCTGTGGTATACATATATATTGAATTGTACAGGTTTATGTGGGTGTCTGGTCCTAGGCTTGTCACTACTTCGCCGGATAGGCCAGGCACTTACCAGCACATGGGGTCGGTTGTGCTGATACTACACTTCTGTGCATTTTTGCACAGGTCCAGGTTACGATCAGGAGCAGCAGCAGTAAATCGATTGCGTGGGAGTTGATCACATTTGAGACCGAGGTAGCTTGCGGACGTCCGCAGGCCCGGCGTCTCTCTCTTTATTTATGTTACTAGCTGTAGTCTCTTTGTTCCGAGACAAACAGAATTATGTTATATTTCTTTCAAACTTTTATGTGTAGTATTCGGTAGTAGTTCGTGAGTTGGTGACTCCACGTCTTGGGTAGAGGATTTCAGTATGATTTTTACCCTGTAACTAGTTATTTCTAATTCGATAAAGTATTCCGCAATTATTTAATTAAAGTTATGGTTTGTTGATAAATAAATTATGAAATTGTATTAAAAACAGGATAGTATGAATACAGTGGCTTGCCTAGCTACCACGAGTAGGCGCCATCACGATCCCGATGTTGGGGGAGAATCCGGGTCGTGACAGTTGAGCGCCATCACGATCGGGGTTGGGGTCGTGACATTTTTCTTTTTCAACCTCCTTGGTTAACAAATAATATATTAATTGTGTTTGCAGTTTTATGTAGGAAAATTTAACAAATAGCCAAAGCAAGTTGACTTAAAAGGTTCAAGTTCCGTTGCTGATAATTTTGTTTTTAAATTGTTAATAATCTCATAATTGAAGTTACTGCCAACTATCGAAGCCGTGGTAGGGGTAGAGCTCAGCCCCGTGCAGCAGTCCACAGGTGGAGCCTCATGTTGAGATCGACGAGGAGGTTCCGGCCCCAGCAGCTCCAGTGGCCCCAGCTCGAGTCCCGGGAGAGGCTCTATTTACCCCGGATCTTCGGGATGCTTTGGTCAGAATAGCGGGATTTATGGACAGCATTGCCAGAGCGGGCTTATTATCAGCTGCACCAACCACTTCTCAGGCTGGAGGAGGGGTCCAAACTCCTATTGCTCGTACTCCGGAGCCAGTAGCTCCTCAGCCTCAAGCACCAGTGGTTCAGCCAGTTGTGGCCACTCAGTCAGGTACCACAGCTCATGTCGATGATGGAGCGGCCATGACTTCTGATTCTTTATGGAGACTTGATCGGTTCTCCAAGCTATTTTCCACTACATTCAACGGAGCCACATCAGAGGATCCTCAGGACTTCTTATTCAGTTGCCATGAGATTCTCAAGACTACGGGGATCGTGGAGTCAAATGGAGTTGACTTCTGTACATTCAGGCTTGCAGGATCCGCCAAGACTTGGTGGAGAGATTATTGCTTGACTCGACCAGCAGTGTCCCCGGCTTTATCATGGGATCAGTTTGCGGAACTATTTATGGAGAAGTTTCTCCCTACTACTCAGCGGGATGTACTTCGGAGGCAGTTTGAGCGCCTCTATCAGGGCACTATGACGGTCACACAGTATGAGACGAGATTTGTCGATTTGGCTTGTCATGCAGTAGTGATACTTCCCACAGAGCGGGAGAGGGTCCGCAGGTTTTTAGATGGGCTTAATCAGCCAATTAGACTCCAGATGGCTATGGGCGTCGGGAGTGACATATCATTTCAGGAGGCAGCTAATGTAGCACGCAGAGTCTAGATGGCTCTTGCTAGGGGAGGTGGTTATTCTTCAGATAAGAGGCCTCATCATTCAAGCAGGTTTGGTGGTTCTTCCTCTGGTGGCAGAGAATCCTTTGATAGAGGCCAGTCTTCCAGGCCTTTTTATTCCGCCCTTCAGGCTTCACAGGGTGGACCAGGTGATCGTGGTTTTCATGGGCATTATTCAGACCAGCCTCCTATTAATGCTCAGCCTCTTCAGAGTGTTCGTGGAGGCCATTCAGGTCGTCAGGGCCAGCAGCCCTATCAGTCTAAGAGTTGCTACGGTTGTGGTGACCCATGTCATTTTATCAGGTATTGCCCTCTAGCAGTGGGCAACTCTCAGCAGCGAGGTCCTCGTCCTATGATTCAGGCCCCAGCTGACCCTCAGCCTGCCCAGCCAGCCAGAGGCGGGGGTTGAGATTATAGAGGTGGAGGTCGAGACCGTAGAGGTGGAGACCGTCTAGCCAGAGGTAGAGGTCAGCTAGTTGATGGTAGTCCTAGAGACGCAGCTCAGAGGGGAGGTGCAGATCCCCGATTCTATGCTTTACCAGCCAGGCCAGAGGCAGAGGCATCAGATGCCGTGATTACAGGTACTATTCTTGTGTGTGGCAGAGGTGCTTCAGTATTATTTGACCCTGGATCTACATATTCCTATGTGTCTTCCTACTTTGCACCGTATTTGGCCATGCCCAGCTATGCTCTGGATATTCCAGTTTATGTGGCTATACCAGTGGGTGACTCCATTGTAGTCGACCGAGTGCATCGTTCGTGCGTAGTTATATTTGGGGGTCTTGAGACCCGTGTTAATCTGTTGCTTTTGGATATGGTGGATTTTGATGTCATATTGGGGATGGACCGGTTGTCCCCATACCATGCTATTCTAGATTGTCATGCTAAGACCGTGACCTTGGCCTTGCCAGAATCACCTTGACTAGAGTGGAAAGGTACCTCAAGCCACTCCGTTCGCACTGTTATTTCCTATGTTAAGGCTCGACGCATGGTCGAGAAGGGGTGTCTAGCTTATCTGGCTTATGTTCGTGATTCCAGCGCAGAAGTTCCTTCCATTGAGTCAGTCCCTATTGCACGGGAGTTTCCTGAGGTTTTTCCTTCAGACCTGTCGGGCATGCCACCCGACAGGGATATTGATTTCTGTATTGATCTGGCACCGGGCACTCGACCCATCTCTATTCCACCCTATCGTATGGCCCCGCCGGAGCTAAAAGAGTTGAAAGATCAGTTGCAGGACCTTCTTGAGAAAGGCTTTATCAGGCCCAGTGTTTCCCCCTGGGGAGCACCTGTATTATTTGTAAAGAAGAAAGATGGCTCGATGCGGATGTGTATTGATTACCGGCAATTAAACAAAGTGACAATAAAGAATTAGTATCCACTGCCGAGGATTGATGATTTGTTTGACCAACTCCATGGAGCGAGGGTATTCTCTAAGATAGACTTGAGGTCAGGCTACCATCAGCTGAAGATCAGGGCGGCTGACATTCCTAAGATAGCCTTTCGCTCTAGATATGGGCATTATGAGTTCTTGGTCATGTCCTTCAGGTTGACCAATGCCCCAACAACATTCATGGAGTTGATGAATCGGGTATTCATGCCTTACTTAGATCTCGTTCGTGATAGTCTTCATAGATGACATCCTGGTGTACTCCCGCAGCCAGGAAGTGCACGAGCAAGCACCTTAGAGTGGTTCTTCGGACTCTGAAAGATAACCACCTATATGCCAAATTTTCTAAATGTGAGTTCTGGTCGAGTTCGGTAGCATTTCCGGGTCACATTGTATCGATGGAAGGTATTCCAGTAGACCCAAAGAAGATCGAGGTAGTCCAGCATTGGCCTCGACCAGCTCAATGGATCGAGATCCGGAGTTTCTTGGGATTAGCAGAGTTACTACCGTCGTTTTGTAGAGGGTTTTCTTCTATTGTAGCCCGATGACCGGGTTGACCCGGAAGGGTGTCCGGTTCCAGTGGTCCAGAGAGTGTGAGGCGAGCTTCGAAAATCAAGACAGCCTCGACCACCGCACCAGCTGTTGATACTACCTACAGGTGCGGGGCCTTATACGATTTATTGTGACGCATCTCATACGGGGCTTGGAGCGGTATTGATGCAGGATGGTAAGGTTATTGCTTATGCTTCGAGGCGGTTAAAAATACACGAGAAGAATTATCCAGTTCATGATCTTGAGTTAGCAGCAGTGGTTCATGCCTTAAAGATCCGGAGGCATTATCTATATGGTGTGACATGCGAGGTGTACACTAATCACAAAAGCCTACAGTACTTGTTCAAGCAAAAGGAGTTGAATCTACGACAGCGGAGATAGTTAGAGTTGCTAAAAGACTATGATGTTACTATCTTATATCACCTAGGTAAGGCCAATGTGGTGGCCGATGCATTGAGTAGAAAGTATGCCAGCATGGGTAGTCTTGCAAACATTCCGGTCAGTCAGAGACCATTAGCTCTAGATGTCCAGGTCTTAGCCAACCGGTTCGTGAGATTAGACATTTCCGAGCCTAGCAAGGTGTTAGCCTGCACGGTCGCTCGTTCTTCTTTATTAGAGCGTATCCGTGAGAGGTAATTTGATGATCCTCATTTGTGTGAGTTGAGAGATACAGTACAGCAGGGAGGTGCCACAAGGTAACTCTATATGATGACGGAGTAATGAGATTGCAGGGTCAAGTTTGTGTGCCTAATGTTGGAAGGGATTTGAGAGTTGATCTTAGCGGAGGCCCACACTTCACGGTATTCTATTCACCCAGGCGCCGCGAAGATGTACCAGGACTTACGACAGCACTATTGGTGGCGCAGAATGAAGAAAGATATCGTTGCATATGTCGCTCGGTGTCTAAATTGTCGGCAGGTGAAATATGAGCACCAGAGACTTGGTGGTGTATTCCAGAGGATTGATATTCCCGAGTGGAAATGGGAGCGGATCACTATGGACTTTGTTACTGGACTTCCTTTGACTCGGAGGAAATTTGATGCTATTTGGGTCATTGTTGATAGGCTGACCAAGTCAGCACACTTTATTCCAGTATCTGTCTCCTACTCGTCGGAGAGGTTAGCGGAGGTTTACATTAGGGAGATTGTTCGTCTCCATGGGGTGCCAGTATCTATTATCTCTCATCGGGGTACGCAGTTTACTTCGCGGTTCTGGAGGGCGGTCCAGCAGGATTCAGGCACCCAGGTTCAGTTGAGTACAGCATTTCACCCTCAGACGGATGGCCAGTCTGAGAGGACTATTCAGATTCTGGAGGACATGCTTTGAGCCTGTGTTATTGATTTCGGAGGCTCGTGGGACCAGTTTCTGCCATTAGCAGAGTTCGCCTACAATAACAGTTACCAGTCTAGCATCCGGATGGCTCCGTATGAGGCGTTGTATGGTAGGCGATGTCGATCACCAGTTGGATGGTTTGAACCGGGAGAGGCTCGGTTGTTGGGTACAGACTTAGTTCAAGAGGCCTTGGATAAGGTCAAGACTATTCAGGAGAGATTGCGTTCAGCTCAGTCCAGGCAGAAGACTTATGCGAATCGTAAGGTTCGAGATGTAGATTTCATGGTTGGTGAACGAGTATTGCTCCGAGTGTCGCCTATGAAGGGCGTGATGAGGTTCGGGAAGAAGGGCAAGCTCAGCCCTAGGTATATTGGTCCATTTGAGATTCTAGACAGAGTGGGAGGGGTGGCTTACAGATTAGCTTTGCCGCCTAGCTTATCAGCCGTGCATCCAGTTTTTCACGTATCTATGCTTTGGAGATACCACGGCGATCCCACACATGTGTTAGACTTCAGTACTGTCCAATTGGACAATGATCTATCTTACGAGGAGGAGCCGGTGGCCATTCTAGACCGGCAGGTTCGACAGTTGAGGTCGAAGAGTTATCCTTCTGTGCGCGTTCAATGGAGAGGTCAGCCTCCTGAGGCATCGACCTGGGAGTCCGAGTCTGATATGCAGAGCCGCTACCCACACTTGTTTCCTGACTCATGTACTTCTTTCTTTTGTCCATTCGAGGACGAACGGTTGTTTTAGAGGTGGAGATTGTGACGACCCAAAGAGTCATCACTTATTTTATTAATCATTTCGAGCTTCTAAGGCCTTGAAAACCTCATTCCATGTTGCCTCAATTTACGTGCACGATCCGAGCTTGTAGCCGGAAAGGTTTTTTGTGATAGAAAATATGAATTCTATGAGAAATTTGGATAAAAATGATATTAATATTGATATGGTTGACTTCGGTCAACATTTTTGGTAAACGATCCGGACCCGAGATTGGATGGTCCCGAGAGGTCCGTAGGAAAATATGGGACTTGGACATGCGTCCGGAGCGAATTCCGAGGCCTAGAGCCCAAGTTATGAATTTTTCTATGAAATTGTTTTTGATGTAATTGTTAAAGGAAATGAATTAATTGACCATGGTATCGGGCTCGTATTTTGGTTCCGACGCCCGGTACAAGTCTTAAATATTATATGTGTGATTTCGTAAAGTTTGGTGACATTCGGATGTCGTTTGAGATGTTTTGGACCTTGAGTTCCAAGTTTGAAAGTTTTGAAAACCAAAAGTATGAAAATCATGAATTTGAGGCTTGATTTGATGAAAACGATGTGATATTGGCGATGTGATCGCACGAACAAGTTTATAATGTATTTTTGAGGTTATGTACATGTTTGGTTAGGAGCCTGGGGGGCTCGAGTAAAGATTTGATAGGCCGTAGGATCAATTTCTGAATTTATGCACTGCTGGTTTTTCACCCAGCTGTTGGGTTCGCAAATGCGAAGAATTTCTCGCAAATGCGAAGAAGGCAGTTCAAGGCTGGGTTCGCAAATGCGAACCCATTATCGCAAATGCGATGCCTGCCAGAACCAGCCAAGTTCGCAATTGCGAACAAAGTGTCGCAAATGCGACACCGGCACACCTGGACCAGAGTTCGCAATTGCGAACTTAACCTCGCAAATGCGAGGCCTTCAGTAATTGCCTGTCTTCGCCATTGCGAAGAATGTGTCGCAATTGCGACAAAGCCCAGAAGCCTGCTGGTTCGCAAATGCGAACCTTATTTCGCAAATGCGAAATCCCCAGTAACTGCCTAGACTTCGCAAATGCGAACAAATGTTCGCAAATGCGAACTTCCTAGCCTTAGCTTATTTTTCAAACTCCATAAATTGGTCGGGGTTCGCAATTGTGAACCCATGTTCGCAAATGCGAACACAGAGACCTGTAAAACACGATTTTCAGTTCATTTCTTCACTTTTTACAAACCAAAAACACCCATTTGCGATTCTTCACGGATTCTTTCTTCTTCAAAACAATTGTAAGTCACTTTTTACTTAATTCTTTCAATTCCTAACATCATTAAACTTGTTTTTCAATAGAAATCAAATGTTTTCATGATAGAATTTCTTGTTTTTGTTAGAATATAGGGTTTTTCATAAATTGGGAAATTGGACCTCGAATTGAGGTCCGATTTTGAAACAAATCATATACATGAACTCGCTGGGGGATGGGTAACCGGATTTTTGTCCGAACCCCGAGTTTCGACCATCTGGGCCCGGGGTCGAAATTCACTATTCCGGGCAGAATGTTGTAAAAGTTGTAATTGGCCTTAGGAATTAGTTTGCTGAGTAGTATTGATGATATTAAATCAATTGTGTATAGATACGATTGGATTGGAGCCAAATTTGAAAGAAAAAGACATTGCCACGGATTGAATTGTTCATAAACATTCGAGGTAAGTGTTTGTTCTATCCTAGCTTGAGGGAATAGGATTATGTGCTATGTATTATGTGATCGAGTGCGGTGTATGGGCTGTGGTGACGAGCATCCGTACACTGGCATCTAGTATGACCGTGAGTCGTTGATAATGCTTATTGTGAGACATATTTACAGATGAATGGTTGAACCTTTGCCAGGTTGTAGAATTGTTATTGTTCTCCCCTGTCGGGACTTATTGTGAAGATAATTATTGATTTCCCTTGTTGGGACAGTTTATGAATTACCGTTTCTTTCTTTGCCCTTAACTGTGATTGTTATTTGGGTGAGGAAGAGTGATAATGCACGAAGGGTGATGCCGTGCCTTGATTTATTATTTATGCACGAAGGTTAATGCCGTGCCATGTTTTATTATTTATGCACGAAGGTTAATGTCGTGCCATGTTTTATTGATTATGCACGAAGGATCATGCCGTGCCCTGTTATTGAACCATGTACGAAGGATCATGCCGTACTATGGATGTGAGGATGAGGGTAAAAGCACGAAGGGTGATGCCGTGTACTTTATTTGCTTATTTGGTAAGGATGAGTAAAAGCACGAAGGGTGATGCCGTGCAACTGCTTGCTATTCCTTGACTTGATATTACTTATGTTTCCATTATACTTTATTTTTCTTGTGAACTTATTAACTGTTATTAATTGTTGAGTTCTTTAAGATATTCCTTATTGTGTTATTACTTGGTTATTTCTTGTCATTCTGTGGTATACATATATATATCGAATTGCACAGGTTTATGTGGGTGACTGGTCCTAGGCTTGTCACTACTTCGCCAGGATAGGCCAGGCACTTACCAGCACATGGGGTCGGTTGTGTTGATACCACACTTCTGTGCGTTTTTGCACAGGTCCAGGTTACGATCAGGAGCAGCAGCAGTAAATCGATTGCGTGGGAGTTGATCACATTTGAGACCGAGGTAGCTTGCAGACGTCCGCAGGCCCGGTGTCTCTCTCTTTATTTATGCTACTAGCTGTAGTCTCTTTGTTCCGAGACAAACAGAATTACGTTATATTTCTTTCAAACTTTTATGTGTAGTATTCAGTAGTAGTTTGTGAGTTAGTGACTCCACGTCTTGGGTAGAGGATTTCAATATGATTTTTACCTTGTAACTAATTATTTCTAATTCGATAAAGTATTCCGCACTTATTTAATTAAAGTTATGGTTTGTTGACAAATAAATTATGAAATTGTATTAAAAACAGGATAGTATGAATACAGTGGCTTGCCTAGCTACCACGAGTAGGCGCCATCACGATCCCGATGTTGGGGGAGAATCCGGGTCGTGACAGTTGAGCGCCATCACGATCGGGGTTGGGGTCGTGACATTTTTCTTTTTCAACCTCCTTGGTTAACAAATAATATATTAATTGTGTTTGCAGTTTTATGTAGGAAAATTTAACAAATAGCCAAAGCAAGTTGACTTAAAAGGTTCAAGTTCCGTTGCTGATAATTTTGTTTTTAAATTGTTAATAATCTCATAATTGAAGTTACTGCCAACTATTGGTCTATCACTTGCCCTAAGCCGCAATACAATACAGACACATATATAAGTATAAAACATGGGTATACATTATACAAAGTGTGTATAAATAAATAAAGTGTAATATAATTTACATTCAAAAATGATTTTGAATGTCTTCTCCAATTTTTTAAGGTTAATATTACTTTGAGAAACATCAACTTCCGGTTCCTTGACACTTTTAGAACCATTAATTTCACATTCCTTAGCACTTTGAGAACGTGTTATTCTAATACTAGCTGATCTAGAGATATTGGAAGATGATCTAGAGGTATTTCGTGCCTTAGCCCTTTGTAATCAAGTCCGTCCTAAACTAACGACTTTTGTTCCACATGATGTTGATGATAAACCAATTGCATGCTCACTTGGAATATCTTTCATATAAGATTCTGCCATTGTAAGAGAATAATTTTCATTATCCATAACAAAATTTAAAAAGTATGATGATACTGAGATTGGATGAATACATTTTTTACGCTTGACAGAGTGCTTTCTACCCACAAAACATCAATTGCTCAAAATAAGCTTGAGATTTCAAAAATTAAACCTCGAGAACTACCGATTAAACCCTAACGATTGTGTATTTTTAAATTCGAGGTACCTAGTAAGTGGCGCATCATTTGCAAAAGCTATGTGTAGCACATAACAAAGAAAATAAATTACTAAATCTAATTCATTATATCAGGATTGTACATTTCCAGTAAAAATAACAGAAGATTATACTTTTAGGTGGTAATTCTCTAGTAGAATATACAAGAGAAATTCGAGGTACACTTTAGTGAATTGTGCGTCATTTGCAAAAAGAATATGGACCCCAATACACTTCATTAGTATAAAGTTGTAAAATGTGAAATCCAAATTACTATCCATAAAATATACTAGAATCCTATGAAATGACTGAGAATGTAATTATTACCGTGACACAACTTCCAATGTATAATATTGTAACGATCCGACCAGTCGTTTTGAGATTTGGCACTTTGATCGCAAGTTCTTGGGCATTAATTACCCCGTGTAAAGTATTATGATTGATGTGGATCATTGGTTTTGATTTTCAGGAAAAATTAGAATGAATTCGAAAGAATAGTCTCAGTGGAAAGCTTTGAATTTGAAAGATTTGACCAAGAGTTGACTTATAGGTATATGAGCTCGGATCAGATTTTTATGATTTAGTTAGCTTCATTGGGTGATTTATGACTTAGGAGCACGATCAAAATGTAGTTTAGAAGTTCATGGAAGGATTTGACTTGAATTGGCAAAGTTATAATTTTGGCGAATCCTAGTTGATAGTTGAGATTTTGATATAGAGGTCGGAATAGAATTCCGAGAGTTGTAGTAGCTTCGGTGTATCATTTGGGATGTGTGTGAAAAGTTTCAGGTCATTCGAACAAGGTTTGATAGACTTTTTGATTGAAAGCATAATTTAAGAGTTCTGGAAGTTCTTAGTCTTGAATCATATGTTAAATTTGTGATTTGATATTGTTGTGAGTGCTCCAAAATTTTGACCAAGTTCGAACGATGTCATGGGATGTGTTGGTACAATTGGTTTGAAGTTCGAGGAGTTCCGGGTAGGTTCCAGGATGTTTCAGGCCGAAAATCATAGATGTAGCAAGCCTAGAAGGGTTACGGGCCTCGGAACTCCCCCGCGCGGTACAGACAAAAAGATGTGTGCCCGAGGTCTGTGTTGTGCAGAACAAACCAAATGTAATGTGGCCGTGGTAGGTGTTGTGCGGACCGCACAAAATGAAGTGCATCCGCAATGAGGAAAACTTTCGTTGATGCGAATTTGGCAGCTCATATCTTTTTATCCGCAAGAAATTTTGAGATGATTCAAAAATAAGAATTGTAGCCCTTCATGTCTAGTTTCCAAGAAAGTTAATATATTCCAATTTTAAAATTTGTAGCAAAAATTATATCCAAGATACTAAAGTCTGTCACTGCAGAGGAAACATGTGCGACCACGATCGTTTTTGTGCAGACCACACTGGTTTTGTTTCGACTACATCATTTGTTTGTGGTCCAAAGAGGTGGAAATCTGGGGGGTACTCTATAAATACTAGTTTTTGGGTTTTATTTAATATTTTGAGCAGGAGAGCTCAGATTTTGATAATTGTTTTAGGGTTTTTTCAAGAAGATCTTCGGGGTAAGTGATTCTCACTTGGGTTTGGCTAGAATACATGAATCTATCATTGAATTCATCATTTATTTCATGAGTTGGGATGGAATTTGGGAAGAAAAGTTGTGGAATCTTTTTAAAATATAAAATGATGATTTGAAGGACCAAATTGTACCAAAATTGGATACTTTTGGTTTAGATGAACTATTGGGGTGATAAGGAACCCGTTGATGTGAAAATTTATAAGTGTCGAGAAGTGGGCTCGGGGCTCGGATTTTGCTAATTTCGAGAGTATTGATATTTTTCGATATTCTTGGGCCTTGTTTCCTTAGAATATTATGATGTATTCGTTTTGATTTTTGATAGATTCGACGCACGTAGAGGCCGATTTGAGGGGCAAAGGCATTACGAGCTAGAGATTTTGCCGGTTCGAGGTAAGTAACTGTTGTAAATTATGTCCTTAGGGTTTGGAACCTCAGATAACACTTCCTTGTGTTACTTTGAGGTGACTTACATGCTAGATGATGAGCGTGGGGTAGAGCACCATTGGGGATTGTGACCTAGTCCATCCCGAACGAGTACTTTAATGTGTATTTGATAGTTAATTGTTTTATATTATTATATTTTGGGTTGTATGCCATGTTTAGGGCCTTGTGCCGACTTGTTGAGACCCTTAGGGGCATTTTTACTGTCCATCCTCACTCTCATTGCTTGTAAGCATGTCTTCAGTTATGTGTTACCTATTTATTACTCGAATCTGGCATTATCACCATATTCTTAAAATACAGAAACTATTTTGGGCCAAGGTCGCTGTTTTAATGAGATAGACCAAGGTCCTGATTGTGAAATTGATGACTGAGCTATATTGAGAGTTTGATGGTGAGTTTAATGACTGAGAGAGGCCAAGGGCTTAGTTGTGAGGAATTATATAATTATGGATTGTGTTGCACACCACAGTAATATATATACATATATGGTTACGGATCGGGATGCTCACCATAGCAATGTTTATATGGTTTGGGCTGCACGCTGCAACTATAATGCACTTGGGGCGTAAGGGGTCCCTCCCAGAGTTTGCACACCCCTACTGAGCGCCGTTGACAATATATGGATCGGGTAGCATGCCACTGTAATATATGGATCGGGTTGCACGCTGCAACGGTTACTGTATGGTACCTATTGAGCGTGAATGCTCAGTCCGAATACTGATTGGTAAGAGTTGAGTCACGAGTGGTATAGAGTCCATACCGAGGGGTGATAGATATGTACATGCACATGAGTGATGTTTTTCCTCAGAGGCCTGTTTATGAACTTATTAATTTCTCTCCCCTTTAAAGTGAGTTCCTATCAAATATGCTAATTTATTGACTATTTTCACTCATCTTTATTTTGTTCCTCTGTCGAAACGTTGAACAAATATTTTAAAACAACTTTATTTAAACTGGGGTTTATGAGATGTTCAAAAACTAATTACTGAATTTGGCATTTGTTATTTCCCCCGATATTTTTAAGTAATGAAGTGTTTCTGATTATTGTTTTGCCTGAGGGGTTGTTTTACAAACTATACTTTGCCCGATGGGCCGATTATGGCTTTAATCTCTATAATTATTTTGAATGGTATTGAACCCATACAGAAACTACTAGAAAGTATTTCAAAATGATTTTTACTAAAAGCTGGAATTTGAAAGGATTGATAGACTCGTATTGTGATTCGAAAGCCTGTTGTGTGAGCCTAACATGAATGTGGATTCATTGTTTCCTAGTACTTAGTGTTTATTTACTCTTATTACTTACTGGTTGGAGTACTCACATTACTCCCTGATCCTCGTGTGCAGACTCAGGTATATCAGAACCCGGTAGCGAGTATTTATTTGCTTAGACGCAGAGTCATCACAGTTAGCAAGGCGGTTGCATGACGTTCGTAGAACCACTTTCTTCCTCACATTGTTGTTACTGTATTTAGTACATTATTTTAGATTTCTTTTTGTATTGAAACTTACTGCTTAAAGGTTTAATATGAGTATTGTGTCAGCTGGCCTTGTCTTCACAAGATGCACCATCACGACTGGACCGATTTGGGGTCGTGACAAATATAATATATAGTACTAAGTGCAAAAAAGAGTGCACCCAATGGTTATTAAAGTATTAATAAAATTACAAAATATTATAGGCAATTATATTACACTTACTTCTATGTGATGTAATCAATATTGATATACATCATAATACAAAGCTATGTGTAGCACAAAATATAGAAAATAAATTAATATATCAATTTATTTTATCAGGATTGTGCACTTCCAGTAAAAAAAAAGATTATGCTTACAGGTGGTAAATCTCCAAAAGAATATGCAGGAGAAATTTGAGGTACACTTTATTGGATGGCGCATCATTTGCAAAAGCAATATGGGCTTTGGTATACTTCTATCACAACCCAAACGCTACTCCGGTCGTTATGGCGCCTCTCGTGAAGACAAGGCCAGACATCCAACCCTATTTGCCTATATCCAAAATAGATAAACATGAATAAACAATTTAAAGATGATTCAATAATATTACTTAGCGAAAATATAGGGTGTCACAATTCACGAGCATCTAAAGGAGTCTAAATACAATTACAAGGCTAGTAATATACAGAATAAAATTTAGAATCAAAGAAAGAAATCAGGTGTCGTGAACGGTGGTGGTTACCTTGCTCAACTACGATAGCAAAATCTTTAACCGGCTTAAACTCGCTACAGGGTGAACAAATACCTGCATCTGCACGCTAGATGCAAGGAGTAAAGTGATTACTCAAATGCAGTGAGTAATAAAAGTAAATAATAACTTAGCAGCAAGAAATCACTTAAAGCAACATATATGTTGTATAGAAGCCGAGTACAATCGTTCTGGAAAAAAAATTGAAATATATGAAATATTTAGAAATATCTTAGCTCAGTTCGGATCTCCTTTGAAAATGATCTTTTCAATAATTACGAAAACGATTTCAAAACAGTTAGTGTTAATAAGTACAGAAAAATCTGCCCCTCGGGTAAAATAGCACAATATAACAGGTACAAAGACAAATAAGTATCCAAGATGAGCACATAAAAGTTCGCCGGTCGGGAAATCCCTCAAAAATTGTACCAGCCACTCGAGCTCACTCTCAACAACACTCTCAGAATAGTATCACATAGTAGTCGCTGCGGTGCGCAACCTGATCCACATATCGCTGCGGCATGCAGCCCGATCTATAGCTCGCTGCGGTGCGCAGCCCGATCCATATGGGTACCCGCGCTCACTATGGGGTGGCAGACTCCAGAGGGGCTCCTACAGCCTATATCACTGCGACGTGCAGTCCGATCCAATATATACATACTGCTGCAGCATGTAGCCCGATCCATATAACCTACTGATGCAGCGTGCGGGCTGATCCATATGAGTATCTGCTGCGGCGTGCAACCCGATCAATATATAATTCTCACACCGAGGCCCTCGGCCTCACATCACTCAGCGTATCCTCACATCTGGCCCTCGGCCACACTCAGCCAGAATGTCTTCACAATCCCCTCGGGCATTAGTAAAACAATAGTCCTCAGCCCAAATTATTGTTTAAAATATCATTTATGACTCAAATCTGAGTAAAAGTGACCGAGTTATAAAATAGTGGAGAAACAATATGACTGAGTCCAAGTAATAAGTCAAAACAGTAAGGATACAATGAAAATAATCCCCGAAGGGTTCAAATAATTGGCACGAAGCCAAAATATGGCAATCAACCAAAATCATGATAATAACAAATATGTCCCGGTCAAATACGCGGTAAAAATCATCAATCGGGCTGGACCAAGCAACAATCTCCAATTGTGCTCTACCACACTCTCGCTATCCAGCGTGTAACTCACCTCAATATAGTGCTAGGTTTAAAAACCTCGGGACATCATCAACAATCATTACTCACCTCGAAACGATGAAATCTATGGCTCGTGATGCCCTTTCCCATAAATTTGGACTCCACGTGCATCGAATCAGTCCATAATCAGTGCAAAAACATCACAATTGGTTAAGAGAACATAACACAATCGAAAAGAATCAGAAAACCTAAAAAATCACGAGATTGCAAAACTCAAGCCCCGGACCCACCTCTTGAAAAATCAGAAAATTAACATCACCGGATTCCTTATCTCGCCATGATTTCGTACATACCAAGAACTCTCAAATCCAATCTCAAATGACCCATCAAATCCCAGTTTGAAATATAAAATATTCAAGCCCTAGTTCATCAACTTTACGCTCAATTTACATGAATTTCTCAGCCAATTTCATAATATAAGAGTGTTTTAAGTTCAAAAACCTTACCTCCAAGCGATTCTCCTTGAATCCCCCTTCAATTTCTTCCAAAAAACTCCAAAAACGGGCAGCCATGGGTGAAAATAGACCCAAAATCGCAAACAAGATGACTTTAAGACGTTCTACCCAGCTGATACTTTCCTCTATGCGATCGACGTCCCCAGGCCCGCGATCGCGAAGCACAAATCTTCCATGGCTTAAAATTACTCTATGTGATTCCAATGAATACCATGCGAACGCGATGCTCTACCCCTTAACTAATTGCGATCGCGCACCCACTCACGCGATCGTGAAGGCATACCACATAAGACTATGCAATCGCAACCCCGTATACACGATCACATAGAACCAAAATCATGCTTCCCCAAAAAGCCCTATGCGATCACATTCACAACCGCGCGATCATATAGAAGAACATCTGAACTGAACACCAGCAGAAATTTCTGCAATTCTCAAAATGGACAGCTTAACGACCAGAAACTCCCCCGAGGCCCTCGGGACCTTAACCAAACATGCCAACATAACCCATAACATCATTCAAACTTGTTCCAATCAACAACACACCTCAATCAACATCAAAACAACCAATCCACATCAAATTCAAGCCTAAGTTTCCAAAAACTTCCGAAACATAGATTCGATCAAAAACCCAACCAAACCCCCTCCGAATGACAATAAATTTTGCGCACATATCCCAAATCACATGGCGAAGCTATAGAAACTCTCAGAATTCCATTTCGACCCTAGGATCAAAATCTCACCTATCAACCAGAATTTGCCAAACTACTAACTTTGCCATTTCGAGCCTAATTCCACACCGAACCTTCAAAATCAATTCTGATCATGCTCCAAAGTCACAAATCATCCCCCGAAGCTAATCGAATCACCGGATATCGCATCTGAACCCTCTAACTCAATAGTCAATATTCAGTTGACTTTTCCAAAACAAGTGTTCGTTAAAGAGATTAAGTGTCTCATTTTCTACCAAAACCAATCCAAATCGACTCTAACACACCAAATACTGATAATGAAACATGAAGAAGCATAAAATAGGGGAAATAGGGTGGTCACTTATGTGATGACTGGTCGGGTCGTCACATCCTTCCCAACTCATACTCGTCCTCGAGAATACCCAGAGTTGTCCTAGAAGCCATCTAATAGCTGAATGACCTTACCCAGTATATACCCGGGGGTGATCCCACATCACCCTATTTCACCCAGGTCTTATAACACAACATAACTAAAATTCCACAATCTATCTAGTCCATAACCCATAGAACCACATTGCACTTTCTGAAATCATACACAAGATCTGAACCTCACATCTGTATTAAGAATAAACCCTAACAAGCCATAATAACCCATGCTTGTAACCTCATGTGCAATCACATGATATCCTACAGGACCCAACCACTTGAAACAATAACTTTTATTTACAGCAGTTGCCTACAACACCCGAATACCAGTAGAGATCTCTTGTCAACTAATGTCTTATTCCAACACATTCATATACTGCCAACAACAAATGAAACACGCAATAAACCGAAACAATTTTCAGATTAACCATTTATGAAACCACTTCCCTTTTGACTAATACCACCGTAGATATCGAGCCGAACCATGATATTATCCTTCCAACAAGCTGAAATCAAATCCGCTCGTATTCATTAGTGACCCCATTGATCACCTCGAATCCAACACACCACTCTGGTGATATTACACCTCAATACAGGCCTAAGCCACAACTTGCATAATACACACACCAATAAGAAATGATCTGAATATACTCAAATCATGAAAAAATGACTCAAACAATCGAGCTATACCTCAATCACATCAGTACCATCACCACACATGGCTGAGACCCTATCTCACATCATAGAAATAGAATACTTGAATCTACCCCGAAAGGTCATATCTCCTTGTGGCCTCACAACATTGCACGATTCTATCCAAATGTTGTTACACATGAAACACCTCAAGTCACTATGCTCAAAATCGACAGCCACACACAATTTGATGTTTGAAACCAAAGTAATTCATTACACCCACGGTGAAACAAATAACATACGCCACGCAACTCGATAGGTCATAACCAATATTCTATCTATCAAGCAACCCCTAATTACTCTTCTCGCTCGACCTTCACTATTAATCCCCAATAGAATCGTACCACATGTTCGCCTAACCAATAATCATAACGTCTCACAACATCGAAAAGCAACTCAAGGTAAATACATAGCCACATCAGCCTGCTAACAAACTCATTATCAAGGAGCCTGAAGTTATTCTTTCTACTACTATAACTCATGCCGGAGCCGTACGATTTGGTGCCCGACACCAAATCAATATCAAAATCAACAACCTCGCCCGGTGACATGCCCGGCCACAAGAAACGCATCTGAAAAGTCCCTCAACATCGAAACTGAACCAATGGTAGAAACCTTTGCACTGACATCCAGCACAAAGGCCCAATTAAGAAATGCAGTCCTCCCCAGCCATCCGCTGATCTTTGGAATACAAACTACTCAGCTAAAACATAATCTGATGCACCTTGCCACTCAACCTGTGGCATTTTTCGGCATAGCCCATAGCGCAATAGTCTAGAATAACCCAATACTGAAACAGCCAGCCTATACCCCAACATCATATTCAAAATCTATCATACCAAGCAAAGAAAGATCCACTTAGGCCTTCAAATCCCAATAGCCGCTAAACGGTGCTGAAACACATGATCCACAACCACTACAAAGTCTGTACAGGATAACTTCCAGTCTCCATTCCATATAGCACACGAATCACCACACATGATCCCAATTTTCACCGTATGAATACATATCACACCTCAAGTACCCAATCATTCCACAAAACATATTCCAAAATTTCCCCTATGCCATCACACAAACTCATATATTAATAGTCGATCTAACAAGAATGCATCGTAATGTTACCGTAGTATCATCAGTTTAATTACATTACCTTTTTTGAGACGTATACTCTTATCAAATCACTTCAAATTAGCAGTATAATTTCCTTGATTATCTGAGGATATCCACCGCATAAGAGTTTTATGAACTTCCTTTCAAAACTGAACTGAAACCTCGCACACGTCGGTCTCGATCCTCTACAGCATGTCGCATATACCATACCATCCAAGGATAACACAACAACTTTTATCTCCCTTCCGAGCCATATAAATCTATGTACTCAACTAGTCAAGAAATATCCATTAGTCCTACCTGGAAGAAAATTATTACACGCCCCATTCTTAAAATGTCCATAGAAAATATACATCTTCAAACCACACTGAAACCCAACAAGAATTCTATCCCAATTCTATTTGCACAAGCTAAACTGTCAGGACTAAATCCTTCTAACTAGACTAAGCTAAACAAGCTATCATAACTCAAGAGCTTTGCTGCAAAATACCTGTACGAACACACGCAAAGAATTAATCACATCCTAACCACACCGATTTGGTCTTCTATCAAGATACTCCACTTATCTAAATTCCCTTTTGTTCCATCCTCAACTTGATATTTCCTCTTGCTGTAGCACCATAATGCCTAGGCTTACCAAACTAGACCCAAGCATGAACCACACTGTCTGAAACCCATAACCCACTAAATACTCTCTCTCGAATATTCCCAAGAACACCATATTCTGCAGCACTTTATTCTAAAGAACTTCATGTGAATCTAAATCCGTTACCTTTACTTTCCTGATACTGATGCATAGAATCCCATAACTAATATAGAAATACCAAAAATATGAACCTCTTCCAATGATATCACAGTTTCTAACCACACATGCAACTGTAAGATACCCGATTGTTCCCCATAGACTCTTGAACACATTAGATCCATTTTCGAAAGTCATTCTCTTTTATTCAAACTGCAAATCACCTGACTTGATGGATAGAACCACTCACGCCTCATTGGCACTCTGATATCGAAAAATGATATCTTTATCCCAATACAACCAAGAAACTCCTACTTATACGACGGGCATCCTTTGCCAATAACACTCTAGACATTCCATGATTCGCATACTCTATTATAGAGTAATATGACCTCTATCATAATATTTGCTTCACTTATGCCATCCTCAACTCAATTTCCACGACCAGAACTGATTCGCCAGCATGCCTCAAACTGGAACTACCATAACACATAACTGTGCAATAGCTAATCAACAGTAACCTCCCTCACATAGCTCGAAGCCATATATCATGACACACTCAATAACCCATAACACTTTTACTCTGATGATGCCACAATACCATAGTGATATTAAACTCAAATTATTTACAAGATTGTGAAAACACATATCATCTAGTACTGTAATCCCCTACAAATCTCGCATTCATTCCAACATCAGTTGGGTCCACTCTCTTAAGCAACCCGAATTTTCAAATTTCAATGCGTACTTTTCAATTACACATGAGATCTTCTAACATACACCTAGGGATCATAGCAATAAAGAACACTCCGCAGAAGATAACCCACCTTCTTCGCCTCAATTTAACATGTATGCCTACCTTCCACTGTCTCACACATTACACAATCATTTAGTCTTCCTGGGTATAAACCCATACTACCACATGTAATGCACTTCCTTTCCCCAACTAGGAGACACAAAAATATTCTTCACGCGCCCATAACTCGGACTACACATCAAATCACAATAGGAATCGAACACTTAGTAATTCATCTATTATCCAGTAGACGTCTTCATCACTACTAAGTCGGATAAATATATCTCGCAATACTAACATACTCATCACATGGACATTCAACCACCATTCTGGATAATAGGGATAATACCGAACATATAAGTTAAAAACACTTGCTCACACAATCAGCACCTCGGTGCTCAAGCAATAGGCAAAGATCTGGACACATGTTCTCCAGAATAGCCCAACATAAACTCACAGAGATTACATCTCGCCCCTCGATCGGGGAATCACAAGCCATCAAGGCACATATGATACTGAGCATTCATGCGTGCATACAAACGCATGGAAAGAATTTCAAGAGTTTCTTTTCAAGCTGACTCAAGGACGCATGATAAGAATTCAAGAATGTGAAGTTTTTCTAAAGGTTCTGCAACCTTTCGAGGCTAAATACAAACATCTATGTACCGATCTGCGAGACTATACTAAACTTGATCATGACTCATGATACCTTGTAACCTTGGCTCTGATACCAACTTGTCACAAACTAAACCCCGCTCCGGTCGTGATGGTCCCTCTCGTGGAGACAAGGCCAGCCAACCAACCCTATTTGTCTCTTTCTAAAATAGATAAACATGAATAAACAATTTTTAAGATGACCCAATAATATTACTTAGCAGAAGTACAACCAAACACATCCCAAACCGGGGTGTCACAAGTCACGAGCATCTTGAGGAGTCTAAATACAACTATAAGGGCAGTAATATACATAATAAAATTTAGAATCAAAGGAAGAAATTTGGTGCCATGAATGCTGGCGGTCGTCACCTTCCTCACCTACGATAGCAAAATCTTCAACCAGCTTAAACCCGCTACTAGGTGAACAAATACCTGCATCTGCACGCGAGGTGCAGAGAGTAAAGTGAGTACTCCAACTTAGTGAGTAATAAAAGTAAATAATAGCTGAGCAACATGAAATCACGTAAAGAAACTAACATGCTCTATAAAAGTTAGGTAAAATCTTTCTAAGAAAAATAGTGAAATCTATGAAATCTTTAAAATATCTTGGCTCAGTTCAAATCTCCTTCGAAAACGATCTTTTAAATAATTACGAAAATGATTTCAAAATAGTAAGTGTTGATAAGAACAGAAAAATCTACCCCTCAGGCACAAATACCACAGTATAACAGTTAAAAAGGCAAATAAGTATACAAGATGAGCACATATATCGTTGAGGTATGCAACCTTATCCATAGCTAGCTATGATGTGTAGCCCGATCCATATGGGTACCCGCACTCACTGTGTGAGTAGATACTCCAGAGGGGCTCTTACAGCCCAAGTGCTATATAACTACGGCATGCAGTTCAATCCAATATATGTATACTACTGTGGCGTGCAACCTAATCCATATAATATATTGTTGCGGCGTGCATCCCGATCCATATGAGTATCCGCTACGGAGTGCAGCCTAAACCATATATAATCCTCACATCCAGGCCCTTGGCCTCACATCACTCAGTATATCCTCACATCTGGACCTCGGCCACACTCAGCTAGAATATCATCACAAGCCCTTCGCTCATTAGTAAAACAATGGTCCTCAACCCAAATTATCTTTTAAAATATCATTTAAGACTCAAATATGAGTAAAAGTGGTTGAGTTGTAAAATAGTTTAGAAACATTATGACTAAGTTCAAGTAATAAGTCAATATAGTGAGGAAATAGTGAAATTAATCCCAGAAGGGTTCAAATAATTTGCATGAAGCCCAAATATGGCAATCAGCCAAAATTTTGATAATTACAAATAATATTCCCTAATGGTGCACTACCCCACGCTCGCTATCTGGCGTGTAAGTCACCTCAAGCATTATTATGTGCAAATCCGGGGTGTCAAACCCTCAGTTCATTTACAATAATTACTCACCTCAAACTAGTGAAATCTCTAGCTCACTGTCACGACCCTAGTTCACCGATAGTGAACAGGTCGTGATGGAACGTAGTCCCTATGACTAGGAAAGCCAAATATATCGGAAAAATAGAGTAAACCAAATTAAATAACTTGAAAAAAATCATACTGTATGCCACTCGGCAAGTACAACTCAGTAACATAAGTCTGCTTAAATTCCCAAAGACCCGAAAACTCACTGGCAACACATGCTATAGAAATGTACAGTGTGGCTCCAAAACTCCAGAATATTCTAACAACCGAAAGATAGAAAAACTAGATACTAATGGTAGAGTAAGAGGGAGATTCACCAGTCTGCGGACGTAACAGAACTACATCGAAGTCTAAGAGGGAGATTCACCAGTCTGCGGATGCAACAAAACTACATCAAAGTCTTCGTGGTCCTCCTGCCTCACTGATAGTGCCCCTCAGTAGAGGTACATGGATGATCTACACATGAAAAACATGCGCAGGAAGGGAAAGAGTACTCCACAGCGGTACTTAGTAAGTGCCAAGCCTAACCTCGGTTGGGTAGTGATGAGGAATGTCAGAGCCCTACTAAGACAAAATATAACAAAAATAATAATTAACTGTCTTATAATATGATAGAGATAATAAGTACATCAGTGAAATAAGGCAGGTCAATGAAAAAATAACAACTACAAAGAATTGAGTAGACACAGAGTAAATACAACTTAATATCAAGATAATAATGAGGATCTCCCAGGATACCGTTTTGTAGCCTTTTTCTCAACTGTCTAGTTGATCTCTTGGGATACCGTCCCATAGTCCAACCATCAATGTGCAGGGGGGAATCTATCGGAAATCTAACTCACAGTCCCAAAGTAAAAATGCAGGGGGATCTATCGAGAATCTAACCCGCAGTCCCAAAGTAAATATGCAGGGGGATATATCGAGAATCTAACTCGCAGTCCCAAAGTAAATATGCAGGGGGTCTATCGGGAATCGAACCCACAGTCCCAAAGTAAATGCACAATCACAACCAGAAGATACACTGAACTGAAGTACAAGAAAAGCAACAATGAGTACTGGCCTAGCATGCTTCACGTAGTACAGTCAAGGCAACTTAAGCAATTAGACAAGTTAAATCAACTAATCAGGCTTTTCTAGTGTAGAACAAGTTATAATTTCAAGTAGAACAAAACAAATATGAAAAGACACTCCATCTCAATATCTTAAGTAAAAACTGAATATTCAACAATTGGCTCGAGTGCGTGCTCGTGACCTCATGCACAAGGCACTTCAAATACCAATAACAATCCTAAGGGGAAAAAGGTCCCCCACACAAGGTTAGACAAGCCACTCACCTCGAACCGACTCAATAGCACTAGAAACCGCGCCTTTTCCACGTGGAAAAGGTACTTCAAATACCAATAACAATCCCAAAGGGAAAAAGGTCCCCAATATAAGGTTAGACAAGCCACTCAACTCAAACCGGCTCAATATCACTAGAAACCATGCCTTTGCCACGAGTATCCGACTCCAAATGGCCCAAATCTATTCAATTCAATTACACATCGTAAATAATATTGCAAACAACTGATTCCACTATTAAATTTAGAGCTAGGGTGCAAAAATAGGTAATATAACCTAAATTCCCCTCCAGCGAATGTCTCGAAATCGAATAATTTTCACGTTTTCAGAACCCGTACTCTCACGAGTCTAACCATATAAAAATCTCCCAAATCGGGGGTCAAATGCCCCCTCAAAACCTTATAGCTAGGTCTAAGTAGTTTTACCCACTTTTCATTAAAAAATACGAAATTAAAGGATGAATTCGCGATTAGATTAATGGGTTTTAGTGATAGGACAGTAGAGAGTCGTTACCTAGTGATTTCCCTTGAACAATCCTTGAAACGGCTCCCATCTTCGAGCTCTAAACCTTGAGTTTTGATAAAAATGGCAAAACCTCATTTTTGAAATGTTAAATACCGCCCAGTCATTTAATGCATTGCGAACGCGAAGATTGGCTCGCGTTCACGGAGAAAAAAGAAATGGAATGTCAAAAATGCCCTTTGCGATCGTGATGAACAGGATACGAACGCGAAGGCCTGGAACTTTAAGCTACGTGAACGCGTGGCTAATAAAGCGATCGCGATGAAGGAAAAAAACTGAGGCCCATAATTGGTCTACGTGAACGCGTGCAAGCATTCGCGAACACGATGAACTGACTGTCTTACGTACGTGAATGCGGAGAAGCTTATGCGAACACGATAAGTGAATAAATGGTGCTTCACGAAGGAGGACCACGATTTCTGAACGTGATGAAGGAACTGTCCTCCCCAAAGATTACACTATGCGAACGCGTGAGGGAGGTTGCTATCACGTAGAAGAAAACTCTACAATAGCTGTGTTCAATTTTTCTACAATTTTAACAACAGAAAAAAGCTCTGTTGAGCATCCAAAATACACCCGAGGCCCCCGGACCACAACCAAACCTACGGACATATCCCGTCACATAATTCAAACTTTTACCAATCCTTAAACCACCTAAACAGCGCCAGAAACATGTATTAAGCTAAGATTCACGCCTAAGAACTTCAAATTCCAACCAAACACACTTTCGATCAAAAACCTACCCAAACCTCGCCCGAACGACCTGAAATTTTCACGCACATCACAAATGATATGACGGAGCTATAGCAACTTCCGAAATTCAAATCCGACCCTCGGATCAAAAACTCACTCTCAGACCGGAAACTTCAAAAATTCGAACTTCGGCATTTCAAGCCTAAATGATCTTCGAACCTCCAAAATACATTTCGAACACACTCCCAATCCCAAAATCACCTAACAGAGCGAACAAAACTATCAGATATCCATTTCAAGGTCGTCTTCACACTTTTCAAATAAGGATCATTTTTTAACTCTTAAGCTCTCATTTAGGGACTAAGTGTCCCAAAACACTCTGAATTCCAACACTGAACGTCCTGGCAAACCAAAATAGCAGAAATGAACTCAGCAGAAGCAATCAATGGGGAATCAGGACGTAAATTGCAAAAATGAACGCCCGGGTCATTAAATCCTCGTACATTTAAACATTCGTTCATCCTCGAACGAGCATAGAGAGCATACCTGAAGTAGTAAAACGATAAGGGTACTAACTGTGCACATCCTGCTTGGTCTCCCAAGCCGCCTCCTCGGCCGGCTGACCCCACCACTTAAGCTTCACAGAAACAATGTTCTTTGACCTCAACTTTCTGATCTCCCTGTCCAAAATAGCCACTAGTTCCTCAACATAGGATAGATCCTAGTACAACCAGACTGAACTGAATCCAACACGTTTGACGGATCCTCGCGGTATCTCTAGATCATCGAAACATGAAATACCAGATGAACTCCGGCTAGGCTGGGAGGTAAGACAAGCTCATAAGCAATCTCCCCATCTTGACTGAAGATCTCAAGAGGTACAATAAACCTCAGACTTAGGTTCCCTTTCTTTCTGAACCTCATGACGCCCTTCATAGGTGAGACTCGAAGTAGAACCTGCTCACCAACCATATATGCAACATCTCGAACCTTCTTGTCCACGTAACTCTTCCGTCTGGACCGGGCTACACAGAGTCTACCCTGAACCTTCTCCATTGCATCCTGAACCATCCTTGTGCCCAATGGCCTGGCCTCACTCGGCTCTAACCAACCAACCAGAGATCTACACCTCTAAACATATAAGGCCTCATATGGTGCAATTTGAATGCTGGACTGATAACTGTTATTATAAGCAAACTCCACCAGTGGAAGGAAATGATACAATGAACCCCAAAACTCAATCACGCACGCACGAAGCATATCCTCCAGAATTTGAATAGTGCGCTCGGACAACCCGTCCGTCTAGCGGTGAAATGTCATGGTCAACTCCACCTGAGTGCCTAACTCTTGCTGCACACCTCTCCCCAACCACGATTTAAACTGAGTGCCTCTGTCTGAGATGATAGAAACTGGAATACCATGCAAACAGACGATCTCCCTGATATAAATCTCCGCCTACCGCTCTGATGAATAACTGGTACACACAGGAAGGAAACAAGAAGATTTGGTTGGTCGATCCACAATTACCCAAATAGAATCAAACTTTTTCACGGTCCATGGGAGTCCAGATATGAAATCCATGGTGATACGCTCCCACTTCCACTATGGGATCTCTATCTGCTGGAGCAACCCACCCAGATGCTGGTGCTCATACTTCACCTGCTGGTAGTACATTGTCAACTATATTCTTCTTCATCTACCTCCACCAATAGTGATGCCTCAAGTCCTGTTACATCTTCGCGTCACCCGGATGGATGAAATAATGTTAACTATGGGCCTCTGCTAGAATCAACTTTCGAAGGCCATCAATAATGGGTAGACACACTACAAGAAATCACACTTATTGCGGTGACATAGGTTGCCACAAAAGCCCTATAAGTCGCTGCTGAATACTATTAGTGGCGACTTTTGTATTGCCACAAAGAAAGCCGTAACTAAAGGTCATTTGTAGCGACATATATAGTTGTCACTAAAAGAGCATCTTCTGTGGCGACAAAGTTGCCACAATAGGTTGTTAAAAATGCTACCAAAAAGTGCTCCAAAAGAACAAGTCGCCGCTATATATTTACCTTTAGCAGCGACAATTATTGCCACACAATATATTTGTGTTCAGTGGCAAGATTTGTCGCCACTATAAATAATTTATAGTGGCGACTAAAAATGCAACAAAAATTTTTTATGGCCAGTGGCAAGACTATGTAATGTCTTTCAGTAGCAACTAAAGTGGCCACAAAAAATTTAACCATGAATGATACATTATTTTCTGTAGCGACTGAACTCGCTACTAAATATTATGTTCAGTGAAAAAATTATGTCGCCACTATAAATGTCTTTCAGTAGCAACTAAATTGGCGACAAAAGGTTTAACCATGAGCGACACATTGTTTTCTGTAGCGACTGAATCTGCTGCAAAAGAAATTAACCTTGCAATTACTAATTTTTTAACAAAACTATATCGCCACTAAAAGTTATTTTCTCAACAATTATAATGACGAAAATTATATATATTTCCATACCCGTAAGAACCTAATTCTCTCAAAATTAATATCAACCAATAATGATTGACAAATACCAAAAACCAAAATAATTTCTCCAGCCGAATATTACAAATATTATCATTACTAAAATGTCAATTACATATATACTACCCGATACTTCATTGTGCATTCTAATTGTAAGCATATACATATCTAAAAAAAAAGACAAAATATTAAGTGCCTTGTAACTGCTCCTTTCTCGACATCATGCTTGAATCATTGTTTAAGTGCCTTGTCCCTGCTAGACAAAAGGATATATAAGGAACATATTAAAATAAAAATAAAAAGATTATTCTAGAGAGGCCTGTTGAAAAAGATAAGTTAGTCCAATACCTTGAGGCCTGTTGAAATCCACCTTATTTGCTTAAGGTGAAGTTTGTTGAACCCCATAACTAATCTTTTATTTTGGTTTATATAGTAACACCTAATTAAATTGTATATTGTATACTGCTTTCTAAATTGGTTCTTAGCTAAAACTACCATAAACGTAATTGGTTCTTTTTTGAATGGCGCAACAGGAATAGTGTTGCAAAACTGCGCACTAAAAGCAACTCAAGAGTTGGAGAAAATGGATAATGTTACTGAATATTTAGGTCGACCATGGGGTAATTTCTCTAGGACAGTGGTCAGGCAAAGTTCCATTGACCATTCTATAAATCCAAAAGGATGGATTGAATATATAAATGAGTCCCTAGTTCAGCCATTCAATTATGAGTATGAGAATAGAGGACCAGGCGCAATCAAGGAGGGATGAGTGAAGTGAGCGTCTGTCACTTGAGATCCAGATGTTGCTTCAAATTAGGAGGTAACAAATGAATTCCTGCTGATGTTCTGCATTATTTAGATCTTCGGGAATAGAGCCCATGTAGTATACCATGCAAGTTATCACAAGTGAACGAGTGCAGCCTTAGTATTCAAAAATATTGGCACTGTAAAGCTACAGAGAATATATATATATATATATATATATATATATATACCAGATATGGTTGTAGTCCAATAAAGTTTGAAATCAGTTGAGAAGGAAGATTGAAACATTGCAAAGAAATGGTTTTTTCTTAACCAACTTAGAAGCTTGATCATTAGCTAATTAATTTCTTAACTAGTGAATTTCTCAATCCTATATTAGTGTGACGACCCAAAGGGTCATCACTTATTTAATTAATCATTTCGAGCTTCTGAGGCCTTGAAAACCTCATTCTATGTTGCCTCGATTTACGTGCATGATCCGAGCATATAGCCGGAAAGATTTTGTGATAGAAAATATGAATTCTATGAGAAATTTGGATAAAAATGATATTAATATTGATATGGTTGACTTCGGTCAACATTTTTGGTAAACGCATCCGGACCCGAGATTGGATGGTCCCGAGAGGTCCGTAGGAAAATATGGGACTTGGGCATGCGTCCGGAGTCGAATTCTGAGGCCTAGAGCCCAAGTTATGAATTTTTCTATGAAATTTTTTTTGATGTAATTGTTAAAGGAAAATGAATTAATTGACCTTGGTATCGGGCTCGTATTTTGGTTCCGACGCCCGGTACAAGTCTTAAATATTATATATGTGATTTCTGTAAAGTTTGGTGACATTCGGATGTCGTTTGAGATGTTTTGGACCTTGAGTCCCAAGTTTGAAAGTTTTGAAAACCAAAGGTATGAAAATCATGAATTTGAGGCTTGATTTGATGAAAACGAGGTGATATTGGCGATGAGATCGCACGAACAAGTCCATAATGTGTTTTTGAGGTTGTGTACATGTTTGGTTTGGAGCCCGGGGGGCTCGGGTAAAGATTTGATAGGCCGTTGGATTAAATTCTGAAATGTTGCACTGCTGGTTTTTCACCGAGCTGTTGGCTTCGCAATTGCGAAGTATTTCTCGCAATTGTGAAGGGGGCAGTACAAGGCAGGGCTGGCAAATGCGAACCCTGATCGCAAATGCGAAGCCCCATTGACCCAGCCTTGTTCGCAAATATGAACAGTTGTTCGCAAATGCGAAAGTCCCCAGGGCCTGCCTATGTTCGCAAATGCGAACAAAAGTTCGCAAATGCGAACATTCCCTATACTGCCTTGGTTCGCAAATGCGAACCATTGTTCGCAAATGCGAACACTGCCCTATACAACCTATGTTCGCAAATGCGAACATTAGTTCGCAAATGCGAACAGTCTCTTTGTCTGCCAGTGTTCGCAAATGCGAACAAATGTTCGCAAATGCAAACTTCCCAGCCTTAGCTTATTTTTCAAACTCCAGAAATTGGTCGGGGTTCGCAATTGCGAACCCATGTTCGCAAATGCGAACACAGAGACCTGTAAAACACGATTTTAAGTTTATTTCTTCACTTTTTACAAAACAAAAACACCCATTTGCGATTCTTCACGGATTTCTTCTTCATCAAAATAATTGTAAGTCACTTTTTACTTAATTCTTTCAATTCCTAACATCATTAAACATGTTTTTCATTAGAAATCAAAGGTTTTCATGGTAGAATTCTTGTTTTTGTTAGAAAATAGGGTTTTCATAAATTGGGGAATTGGACCTCGAATTGAGGTCCGATTTTGAAACAAATCATATACATGAACTCGTGGGGGGATGGGTAACCGGATTTTGGTCCTAACCCCGAGTTCCGACCATGTGGGCCCGGGGTTGAAATTCGCTATTCCGGGCAGAATGTTGTAAAAGTTGTATTTGGTCTTAAGAATTACTTTGTTGAGTAGTATTGATGATATTAAATCAATTGTGTATAGATATGATTGGATTGGAGCCAGAGTTGAAAGAAAAAGACATTTCCACGGATTGAATTGTTCATAAACATTCGAGGTAAGTGTTTGTTCTATCCTAGCTTGAGGGGATAGGATTATATGCTATGTGTTATGTGATCGAGTGCGGTGTATGGGCTGTGGTGACGAGCATCCATA
This sequence comes from Nicotiana noctiflora, assembly GCA_032618575.1. NCBI lineage: Eukaryota > Viridiplantae > Streptophyta > Magnoliopsida > Solanales > Solanaceae > Nicotiana > Nicotiana noctiflora. The sequence goes on from JASVEL010004527.1 coordinate 41,946, forward strand.
CACTGGCGTCTAGTATGACCGTGAGTCATTAAAAAATGATTATTTTGAGATATATTACAGATGAATTGTTATTGTTCTCCCTTGTCGGGACTTGTTGTGAAGATGATTATTGATTGCCCTTGTTGGGACACTTTATGAATTACTGCTTCTTTCTTTGCCCTTAACTGTGATTGTTATTTGGGTGAGGAAGAGTGATAATGCACGAAGGGTGATGCCGTGCCATGTTTATTTATTTATGCACGAAGGTTAATGCCGTGCCATATTTTATTGATTATGCACGAAGGATCATGCCGTGCCTGTTATTGAACCATGTACGAAGGATCATGTCGTACTATGGATGTGAGGATGAGAGTAAAAGCACGAAGGGTGATGCCGTGTACTTTATTTGCTTATTTGGTGAGGATGAGAGTAAAAGCACAAAGGGTGATGCCGTGCAACTGCTTGCCATTTCTTGAATTGATATTACTTGTGTTTACATTATATTTTGTTTTTCCTTGTGAATTTATTAACTGTGGTTAATTGTTGAATTCTTTGAGATATTCCTTATTGTGTTAACACTTGGTTATTTCTTGTTATTCTGTGGTATACATATATATATTGAATTGCACAGGTTTATGTGGGTGTCTGGTCCTAGGCTTGTCACTACTTCGCCGGGATAGGCCAGGCACTTACCAGCACATGGGGTCGGTTGTGCTGATATTACACTTCTGTGCGTTTTTGCACAGGTCCAGGTTACGATCAGGAGCAGCAGCAGCGGTAAATCGATTGCGTGGGAGTTGATCACATTTGAAACCGAGGTAGCTTGCAGACGTCCGCAGGGCCGGCGTCTCTCTCTTTATTTATGTTATTAGCTGTAGTCTCTTTGTTCCGAGACAAACGGAATTATGTTAATTTCCTTCAGACTTTTATGTGTAGTATTCCATAGTAGTTCGTGAGTTGGTGACTCCACGTCTTGGGGTAGAGGATTTCGGTATGATTTTCACCTTGTGATTTGTTATTTCTATTTCGATAAAGCATTCCGCATTTATTCAAGTAAAATTGTGTTAAAAGCAGGATAGTATGAATACAGTGGCTTGCCTAGATACCACGAGTAGGCGTCATCACGATCCCGATGTTGGGGGAAAATCCGGGTCGTGACAAGTTGGTATCAGAGCTTTAGGTTACATAGGTCTCACCACTCACGAACAAGCTTAGTAGAGTTTGAGAGGTACGTACGGAGACGTCTGTACTTGTCCTCCAGAGTCTATTGAGTTAGGAAAGAGTCTCTCATTTGTCCATTCTTGTCGTGCGACTTATTCCTCAATTACTGATTGAATTTCTATTCTGTCCTTTCGCAGATGGTGAGGACACGCGCTTCTTCGTCCGCTGACCAGCAGCCCGAGCCCCAGGCAGCTCCCGTGAGGGGCGGGGGCCAAGGCCGTATCAGAGGCCGTGGTAGGGGTAGAGCTCAGCCCCAGGCAGCTACCCCAGAGGTGGAGCCTCATATTGAGATTGACGAGGAGGTTCCAGTCCCAGCAGCTCCAGTGGGCCCAGCTCAGGTCCCAGGAGAGGCTTTATTTACCCCGGATCTCCGGGATGCTTTGGTCAGAATAGCGGGATTTATGGACAGCATTGCCAGAGCGGGTTTATTATCAGTTGCACCAGCCGCTTCTCAGGCTGGAGGAGGGGTCCAGACTCCTATTGCTCGTACTCCGGAGCCAGTAGCTCCTCAGCCTCAGGCACCAGTGGTTCAGCCAGCTGTGGCCACTCAGTCAGGTACCACAGCTCATGCTGGTGATGGAGCGGCCATGACTTCTGATTCATAATGGAGACTTGATCGGTTCTCCAAGTTATTTACCACTACATTCAGTGGAGCCACATCAGAGGATCCTCAGGACTTCTTATTCAGTTGCCATGAAATTCTCAAGACTATGGGGATCATGGAGACAAACGGAGTTGACTTCTGTACCTTCAGGCTTGCAGGATCCGCCAAGACTTGGTGGAGAGATTATTGCTTGACTCGACCAGCAGGGTCCCCAGCTTTATCATGGGACCAGTTTGCGGAACTATTTATGGAGAAGTTTCTCCTTGCTACTCAGCGGGATGTACTTCGGAGGCAGTTTGAGCGCCTCCATCAGGGCACTATGACGGTTACACAGTATGAGACGAGATTTGTCGATTTGGCTCGTCATGCAGTGGTGATACTTCCCACGGAGCGGGAGAGGGTCCGCAGGTTTATAGATGGGCTTAATCGGCCGATTAGACTCCAGATGGCTATGGGCGTGGGGAGTGACATATCATTTCGGGAGGCAGCCAATGCAGCACGCAGAGTTGAGATGGCTCTTGCTAGGGGAGGCGGGTATTCTTCGGATAAGAGGCCTCGTCATTCGGGGCGAGTTTGGTGGTTCTTCCTGCGGTGGGAGAGAATCCTTTGATAGAGGCCGGTCTTCCGGGCCTTTTCATTCCGCCCTTCGAGGCTTCACGGGGTGGACCGGGTGATCGTGGTTTTGGGGGCATTATTCGGACCGACCTCCTATTAATGCTCGGCCTCTTCGAGTGTTCGTGGAGGCCATTCGGGTCGTCAAGGCTAGCAGCCCTATCGGTCCAAGAGTTGCTACGGTTGTGGTGACCCGGGTCATTTTATCGGGTATTGCCCTCAGCAGCGGGCAACTCTCAGCAGCGAGGTCCTCGTCCTATGATTCGGGCCCCAGCTGACCCTCGGCCTGCCCAGCCAGCCGAGGCGGGGGTAGAGATTATAGAGGTGGAGGTCGAGACCGTAGAGGTGGAGACCGTCCAGCCCGAGAGGTAGAGGTCGGCCGGTTGATGGTCGTCCTAGAGACGCGGCTCGGAGGGGAGGTGCGGATCCCCGATTCTATGCTTTACCAGCCTGGCCGGAGGTAGAGGCATCGGATGCCGTGATTACGAGTACTATTCTTGTGTGTGGCGGAGGTGCTTCGGTATTATTTGACCCTGGATCTACATATTCCTATGTGTCTTCCTATTTTGCACCGTATTTGGCCGTGCCCAGCTATGCTCTGGATATTCCAGTTTATGTAGCTACACCAATGGGTGACTCCATTGTAGTCGATCGGGTGCATCGTTCGTGCGTAGTTATATTTGGGGGTCTTGAGACCCGTGTTGATCTGTTGCTTTTGGATATGGTAGATTTTGATGTCATATTGGGGATGGACTGGTTGTCCCCATATCATGCTATTCTTGATTGCCATGCTAAGACGGTGACCTTAGCCTTGCCGAATCACCCCGACTAGAGTGGAAAGGTACCTCAAGCCACTCCGTTCGCACTGTTATTTCCTATGTTAAGGCTCGACGTATGGTCGAGAAGGGGTGTCTAGCTTATCTGGCTTATGTTCGTGATTCCAGCGCAGAGGTTCCTTCCATTGAGTTAGTCCCTATTGCACGGGAGTTTCCTGAGGTTTTTCCTTCGGACCTGCTGGGCATGCCACCCGACAGGGATATTGATTTCTGTATTGATCTGGCACCGGGCACTCAGCCCATCTCTATTCCACCCTATCGTATGGCCCCGCCGGAACTAAAAAAGTTGAAAAATCAGTTGCGGGACCTTCTTGAGAAGGGCTTTATCAGGCCCAGTGTTTCCCCCTGGGGAGCACCTGTATTATTTGTAAAGAAGAAGGATGGCTCGATGAGGATGTGTATTGATTACCGGCAGTTAAACAAGGTGACTATCAAAAATAAATATTCACTGCCGAGGATTGATGATTTGTTTGACCAGCTCCAGGGAGCGAGGGTATTCTCTAAGATAGACTTGAGGTCGGGCTACCATCAGCTGAAGATCAGGGCGGCTGACATTCCTAAGACAGCCTTTCGCTCTAGATATGGGCATTATGAGTTCTTGGTCATGTCCTTCGGGTTGACCAATGCCCCAGCAGCATTCATGGAGTTGATGAATCGGGTATTCGGGCCTTACTTAGATCTGTTCGTGATAGTCTTCATAGATGACATCCTGGTGTACTCCCGCAGCCAGGAAGAGCACGAGCAGCACCTCAGAGTGGTTCTTCAGACTCTGAAAGATAACCGACTATATGCCAAATTTTCTAAATGTGAGTTCTGGCTGAGTTCGGTAGCATTTCTGGGTCACATTGTATCAGTGGAAGGTATTCAGGTAGACCCAAAGAAGATTGAGGCAGTCCAGAATTGGCCTCGACCAGCTTCAGTGACTGAGATCCGGAGTTTCTTGGGATTGGCAGGTTACTACCGTCGATTTGTAGAGGGGTTTTCTTCTATTGTAGCCCCGATGACCAGGTTGACCCAGAAAGGTGTCCAGTTCCAGTGGTGAGAGGAGTGTGAGGCGAGCTTTCGGAAGCTCAAGACAGCCTTGACCACCGCACCAGTGTTGATACTACCTACGGGTGCATGGGCCTTATACAATTTATTGTGACGCATCTCGTACAGGGCTTGGAGCGGTATTGATGCGAGATGGTAAGGTTATTTCTTATGCTTCGAGACAGCTAAAAATACATGAGAAGAATTATCTAGTTCATGATCTTGAGTTGGCAGCAGTAGTTCATGCCTTAAAAATCTGGAGGCATTATCTATATGGTGTGACATGTGAGGTGTACACTGATCACAAAAGCCTACAGTACTTGTTCAAGCAAAAGGAGTTGAATCTACGACAGCGGAGATGGTTAGAGTTGCTAAAATACTATGATGTTACTATCTTATATCACCCAGGTAAGGCCAATGTGGTGGCCGATGCTTTGAGTAGAAAGTATGCCAGCATGGGTAGTCTTGCATACATTCCGGTCAGTGAGAGACCATTAGCTCTAGATGTCCAGGCCTTAGCCAACCGGTTCATGAGATTAGACATTTCTGAACCTAGCAGTGTGTTAGCCTGCACGGTCGCTCGTTCTTCTTTATTAGAGCGTATCCGTGAGAGGAAATTTGATGATCCTCATTTGCGTGTGTTGAGAGATACAGTACAGCGGGGAGGTTCCACACAGGTAAATCTAGATGATGATGGGGTATTGAAATTGCAGGGTCGAGTTTGTGTGCCCAATGTCGAAGGGATTCGAGAGTTGATCTTAGCAGAGGCCCACAGTTCGCGGTATTCTATTCACCCAGGTGCCGCGAAGATGTACCAGGACTTACGGCAACATTATTGGTGGTGCAGAATGAAGAAAGATATCGTTGCATATGTCGCTCGGTGTCTAAATTGTCAGCAGGTGAAATATGAGCACCAGAGACCTGGTGGTGTATTCCAGAGGATTGAAATTCCCAAGTGGAAATGGGAGCGGATCACTATGGACTTCGTTACTGGACTTCCTTTGACTCGGAGGAAATTTGATGCTATTTGGGTCATTGTTGATAGGCTAACCAAGTCAGCACACTTTATTCCAGTATCTGTCTCCTACTCGTCGGAGAGGTTAGCGGAGGTTTACATTAGGGAGATTGTTCGTCTCCATGGGGTGCCGGTATCTATTATCTCTGATCGGGGAACGCAGTTTACCTCGCGGTTCTGGAGAGCGGTCCAGCAGGAGTTAGGCACCCAGGTTCAGTTGAGTACAGCATTTCATCCTCAGACGGATGGCCAGTCCGAGAGGACTATTCAGATTCTAGAGGACATGCTTCGAGCCTGTGTTATTGATTTCGGAGGCTCGTGGGACCGGTTTCTGCCATTAGCAGAGTTCGCCTACAATAACAGTTACCAATCTAGCATCCAGATGGCTCCGTATGAGGCGTTGTATGGTAGGCGATGTCGATCACCAATTGGATGGTTTGAACCGGGAGAGGCTCGGTTGTTAGGTACAGACTTAGTTCAGGAGGCCTTGGATAAGGTCAAGACTATTCGGGAGAGATTGCGTTCAGCTCAGTCTAGGCAGAAGACTTATGCGGATCGTAAGGTTCGAGATGTAGATTCCATGGTTGGTGAACGAGTATTGCTCCGAGTGTCGCCTATGAAGGGCGTGATGAGGTTCGGGAAGAAGGGCAAGCTCGGCCCTAGGTATATTGGTCCATTTGAGATTCTAGACAGAGTGGGAGGGGTGGCTTACAGATTAGCTTTGCCGCCTAGCTTATCAGCCGTGCATCCAGTTTTTCACGTATCTATGCTTCGGAGATACCACGGCGATCCCACACATGTGTTAGACTTTAGTATTGTCCAATTGGACAATGATCTATCTTACGAGGAGGAGCCGGTAGCCATTCTAGACCGGCAGGTTCGACAGTTGAGGTCGAAAAGTTATCCTTCTGTGCGCGTTCAGTGGAGAGGTCAGCCTCCTGAGGCATCGACCTAGGAGTCCGAGTCCGATATGCGGAGCCGCTACCCACACTTGTTTCCTGACTCAGGTACTTCTTTCTTTTGTCCGTTCGAGGACGAACGGTTGTTTTAGAGGTGGAGATTGTGACGACCCAAAGGGTCATCACTTATTTAATTAATCATTTCGAGCTTCCGAGGCCTTGAAAACCTCATTCTATGTTGCCTCAATTTACGTGCACGATCCGAGCATGTAGCCGGAAAGGTTTTGTGATAGAAAATATGAATTCTATGAGAAATTTGGATAAAAATGATATTAATATTAATATGGTTGACTTCAGTCAACATTTTTGGTAAACGGATCCGGACCCGAGATTGGATGGTCCCGAGAGGTCAGTAGGAAAATATGGGACTTGGACATGCGTCCGGAGTCGAATTCTGAGGCCTAGAGCCCAAGTTATGAATATTTCTATGAAATTTTTTTTGATGTAATTGTTAAAGGAAAATGAATTAATTGACCTTGGTATCGGGCTCGTATTTTGGTTCTGACACCCGGTACAAGTCTTAAATATTATATATGTGATTTCTGTAAAGTTTGGTGACATTCGGATGTCGTTTGAGATGTTTTGGACCTTGAGTCCCAAGTTTGAAAGTTTTGAAAACCAAAGGTATGAAAATCATGAATTTGAGGCTTGATTTGATGAAAACGAGGTGATATTGGCGATGTGATCGCACGAACAAGTCCATAATGTGTTTTTGGGTTGTGTACATGTTTGGTTTGGAGCCCGGGGGGCTCGGGTAAAGATTTGATAGGCCGTTGGATTAAGTTCTGAAATGTTGCACTGCTGGTTTTTCACCCAGCTGTTGGCTTCGCAATTGCGAAGTATTTCTCGCAATTGCGAAGGGGCCAGTACAAGGCAGGGCTCGCAAATGCGAACCCTGATCGCAAATGCGAAGCCCCATTGACCCAGCCTTGTTCGCAAATGCGAAAGTCCCCAGGTGCGAAAGTCCCCAGGGCCTGCCTATGTTTGCAAATGCGAACAAAAGTTCGCAAATGCGAACATTCCTTAAACTGCCTTGGTTCGCAAATGCGAACCATTGTTTGCAATTGCGAACACTGCCCTATACAGCCTATGTTCGCAAATGCGAAATTAGTTCGCAAATGCGAACAGTCCCTTTGTCTGCCAGTGTTCGCAAATGCGAACCAATGTTTGCAAATGCGAACTTCCCAGCCTTAGCTTATTTTTCAAACTCCAGAAATTGGTCGGGGTTCGCAATTGCGAACCCATGTTCGCAAATGCGAACACGGAGACCTGTAAAACACGATTTTAAGTTCATTTCTTCACTTTTTACAAAACAAAAACACCCATTTGCGATTCTTCACGGATTTCTTCTTCATCAAAACAATTGTAAGTCACTTTTTACTTAATTCTTTCAATTCCTAACATCATTAAACATGTTTTTCATTAGAAATCAAAGGTTTTCATGGTAGAATTCTTGTTTTTGTTAGAAAATAGGGTTTTTCATAAATTGGGGAATTGGACCTCGAATTGAGGTCCGATTTTGAAACAAATCATATACATGAACTCGTGGGGGGATGGGTAACCGGATTTTGGTCCTAACCCCGAGTTCCGACCATGTGGGCCGGGGTTGAAATTCACTATTCCGGGCAGAATGTTGTAAAAGTTGTATTTGGTCTTAAGAATTAGTTTGTTGAGTAGTATTGATGATATTAAATCAATTGTGTATAGATACGATTGGATTGGAGCCAAAGTTGAAAGAAAAAGACATTTCCACAGATTGAATTGTTCATAAACATTCGAGGTAAGTGTTTGTTCTATCCTAGCTTGAGGGAATAGGATTATGTGCTATGTGTTATGTGATCGAGTGCGGTGTATGGGCTGTGGTGACGAGCATCCATACACCGGCGTCTAGTATGACCGTGAGTCGTTGAAAAATGATTATTTTGAGATATATTACAGATGAATTGTTATTGTTCTCCCTTGTCGGTACTTGTTGTGAAGATGATTATTGATTGCCCTTGTTGGGACACTTTATGAATTACTGCTTCTTTCTTTGCCCTTAACTGTGATTGTTATTTGGGTGAGGAAGAGTGATAATACACGAAGGGTGATGCCGTGCCATGTTTATTTATTTATGCACGAAGGTTAATGCCGTGCCATGTTTTATTGATTATGCACGAAGGATCATGCCGTGCCCTGTTATTGAACCATGTACGAAGGATCATGCCGTACTATGGATGTGAGGATGAGAGTAAAAGCACGAAGGGTGATGCCGTGTACTTTATTTGCTTATTTGGTGAGGATGAGAGTAAAAGCACGAAGGGTGATGCCGTGCAACTCCTTGCTATTCCTTGACTTGATATTACTTGTGTTTCCATTATATTTTGTTTTTCCTTGTGAATTTATTAACTGTGGTTAATTGTTGAATTCTTTGAGATATTCCTTATTATGTTAATACTTGGTTATTTCTTGTTATTCTGTGGTATACATATATATATTGAATTGCACAGGTTTATGTGGGTGTCTGATCCTAGGCTTGTCACTACTTCGCCGGGATAGGCCAGGCACTTACCAGCACATGGGGTCGGTTGTGCTGATATTACACTTCTGTGTGTTTTTGCACAGGTCCAGGTTACGATCAGGAGCAGCAGCAGCAGTAAATCGATTGCGTGGGAGTTGATCATATTTGAGACCGAGGTAGCTTGCAGACGTCCGCAGGCCCGGCGTCTCTCTCTTTATTTATGTTATTAGCTGTAGTCTCTTTGTTCCGAGACAAATAGAATTATGTTATATTTCCTTTAGACTTTTATGTGTAGTATTCCATAGTAGTTCGTGAGTTGGTGACTCCACGTCTTGGGGTAGAGGATTTCAGTATGATTTTCACCTTGTGATTTGTTATTTCTATTTCGATAAAGCATTCCGCATTTATTCAAGTAAAATTGTGTTAAAAGCAGGATAGTATGAATACAGTGACTTGCCTAGCTACCACGAGTAGGCGCCATCACGATCCCGATGTTGGGGGAAAATCCGGGTCGTGACAATTAGCTACGAGCAAAAGAACCAAGCTGGAAGCCTAAATAACCAGAGATGACTCAAACATATCACCTAGATACACCTAGGAATGAAAATGAATCAGCGGCATTCTTAGCTAGGAAAAGAATGCAACAACAACAAGTATTGTCTAGAATCTCTTGCTGGCAATTCTTCTCTTAAATAAACATGATAAGGTTGTTTCCATTTTAATTTTGTATTCATAAAAAAAAAAGGAAGAAGAAGGGGGATGATGTTTGCTGGTCCAAGAAATCTGTTGCAGCTAGCTTTCAGCTACAGCCGTTTTTCCCCATTATCTTTTGTTCTTATGCGAAATGGAATTTAGCTGTAAGTACATGTATCAATTCATCATTTCAGTCATGAAAGAATGTAAAATATGTTATACTTGTAAGCAATTTTCAAGAAATGAAATGAAAATTTTCCGAAAGTAAATCTGAAACAGTACTGGTCAAAACACTTTGTATCCAAAACACAATTTGCACCCGACCAGACAGACTAATACTGGGAACACCTCGTACGAACACAGATAATCATCATGGGCAACAATTGTTAGTACCCTTGCAAAAAGATGATAAAATAATTATGTTATTCCAACTATCGTGCATGCTTTTTAGCTATTGAAATTTAGGTTAGTGATGAGGAGTGCCAACTTTATAGAAGGGAAAAGTAAACTTGTTGGAGCTAGTGTCACATTGGAAATAATAAATTTAGGTTAGTGATGAGGAGTGCCAACTAAATTAATTGCATTCTTTTCCTTATCATGTTAATACCAACTTGTGAGTTACTACTAAAGAATTATTAAGAAGGAGTGGAGAAAGTACCTGTTGTTAGTGCATTCTAATCAATAAACTAGCAAATTGTTCTTGCATCTTCTTGTCCAGTTCTAGAAAAATCCTCTTGTCTGTGTCTGCATTTGCGTGTTCACGCTCCTCTGCCAACTTCCTTTCCAACTCAATTTCCATATTTCTTCGCAACTCATCAGCCATTTGTTCACGTTCTTCTTGCAACTTCCTATTCATCTCGTCTTGCATTTCCTAACGCATAATATAAATAGCAGAAGATACGCTGGCCTCTATGTTTGCCTGCTGAATGTTACTCTTTTTAGGAGGCTTCTTTCCGTATCCTTTTCCACGAATATAGCCTGTTCTCTCACCAACAACGGAAGATAAAATCTCATCTCTAGTCATGGGATGCTCTATCTCCTTAGATTGTTGCTGAGCGACAACTTCCTGGACTTGATCCTACATTTATGCATAATCATTTAAATCAAAACCAAGTTGTTAGTGACCAGACAGTGAACTTTGCTAACAATAAGGATTTCTTTACTGCCACTGACAAAGAGGAAACCAATAGATGTGCAAGTGCTGCCGATATGCTTGTGATATCATTTTACATATATAAGAGTTAAACAAGCTACTAACAGTTGGAAACAGTAATTTATGGTACAAGCAAAGAGTGGACTGCTTCTGACCTAGAGAATTACTTGCTAATCTTGTACATACTGACATTAGGGTCTATGGAACTCCATCTATTATTACTTCCTAACCATTGTACAGAATCTGTCGTCCTATTTATTTCTATGTCCGCTCGTTCCCTCAACATCCAACTGATGTATCTTACTACAGTTTTGGCAACTTTTTTCTATGGTGCATGTTTACCTTTTATTTATGGATACAATAGCTAGTTTGCTATTATGGGTGATTTGATGTCTGTTCAAGTTCAATCCAGTGTACTATATGAGCTCCATTTGAAAAGCTGGATGCTGCTTCAATCAACAACAAATCATTACTAAAATTGTTTCCCCTTTGTTTCATTTTACACGACGGTGCTTGGTTGGCATGGAGTTTCAAAAAAAGGAGAACTTTTGGCAAAATACCCCAAGTATCATTTAGAATTTGTAATCCTAAATATGCCCCGACATTTCATGGCTATCAGAGCATGCCATTTAAGAGTAAACTAAGAAATTTCAAAGTTAAAAAGTTTTCAAACACAGCAAATTGTTATTCTTTTGGAACGAACTAAACAGAAAATAGTGTTTCATAAGATGAAGCGGATAAAGTAAATAAGCTCTATTTACATCATTAAAAGGCAAAATTAAAGACTTCATTTGAGGAATTAGGACCATAAAAATCAACTCATTTAGGTCATGTCTGTTGTGATGAAATAGAACACTTTGATTTCTGTCCAGCCTAATGTTTGGCAATTGAAAGGTACCAGGAATTTGGAAAATTCTTGGAACCATGCATTCACACGTTAAACAACTAGCAAAATTCATTGGAGAAGAAAAGAATGTATGATTAAATAAGGAAAAGAGCCCAATAAAGTCTTATTTTCCTACAAGTAATACATCTCAGTATCCATTCTGAAACAGGAACCATCTCAGTATATTAGTAATGCAATTTTGTGTTCACAGTAAATTTAATATGGATTGACGGGGCTGAGAATGTTCTCGCCATATGTTTGCTCTACATGTAAAAGAAATTGAAAGGTAACACAAATGATTTTAAGAAATAGAGAAACAATAGGTGTGTTCTCAATGTGTATCTAATCTGTTCTTTTACCTGTTTTCAACCAATGGGGACATGATTTTCGAGCAGATTATAGACTACTTGGATGTCTTAAGCAAAATTTTCCAGATGTTTCGGCGATGGCATTAACTGCCACAGCAACCCACACAGTCCATGAAGTAAGACAGCTACTTAAATTTGCTCTTTTGTGCGGTCTATTTAGTTTCTTGGTTTTCACAGTTTTTGCACTTTGCAGGATATCTTGAGAGCCTTAAGGATTCCTCATGCCCTTGTCCTTGAGACCAGCTTTGATAGATCTAATTTAAAGTATGAAGTAACTGGAAAGAGCAAAGAGCCACTCAAGCAGCTTGGGAATCTATTATTGGATCAGTTCAAGAATCTATCTGGAATTATGTACTTCCTATCCAAAAGTGAGTGCATGGATGTCTCAAAATTTTTGAATGAGAAATGCAAAATCAAAACAGCATAGATAGGAGAGACTCTGTCGAAGCATGTTACTGCCTATCCAACAGCATATTTCTTAAAATTATTTGAAACTGGGACCATAACATTTGAAATTGTTTACGAAATTTAGTGACATAAATGACTGCTAAAAATATGAACATTAACTTGTGTGGCCTAGAAGTGAAGCTAAACGTGCGTCGACTCACTAATTTAAGAATCAACCAAGCACATAAGTTACTTAGTGCTCAAACTTCAGCTAAACCAACGAAAATGATCGAACAAGCAGGCTTCAGCCTTTACGGTTTCACGAACCTGTTTCAGTGCTTGAATGTAACAAACAAATGGGACGAGTTTATACAACTACGGCCATTGCATCAGTGCATACAATCAATCATCCAACATAGAATAAACAAGAACACAAACAGACCTGAATCAAGGCCAGAAGAGCTCAACATTTAAATAGAAGAAACAGATAACGACTTTCAGGATTTAAATAAAACCATGATGGAATATGTGCAGATGTGCAAATGCTGCAGATGTGCATTACTGCAGATGTGCATATGTGCAGACCAAAAACCTGAAGGATTTCTTAGTGACCTGAAGCTACAAAGGATTTCTTAGTGACCTGAAGCTACATAAGATTTCATTACTGCCACTGACAAAGAGGAAACCAACAGATGAGCAAGTGCTGCAGATATGATTGTGATATCATTTATCAGATATAAGAGTTAAGCAAGCTACTAACAAATACAACTGATTCCAAATAGCAAAGTAGTACTACAACACAAACTTCATATTAAACATGTTTACGAAATTTAGTGACAGAAATGACTGCTGGAAATATGAACATTAACTTTTATGGCCTAAAAGTGAAGCTAAACGTGATCGAGGATCATTTTGAGCACAAGAGCAAAAATACAACAGCTGGAAAAGTAAACTTAAGCAGCATTGGTCATTTAGCAGACTGATCGAGGATCATTATAGGTACTGTCACGACCCCAAATCCGGTCGTGATGGCGCCCAGCACACTGCTAGGCCAGCCCGACCAATCAACAACAATCATAGAGCTATGAGCTCGCCTTATCCCATTCAAACATAACAATTGTAAATTAACAGTAATGGATATATCAAAAACGGGAAACCAAGTCCCAACGCATACCAACTCCCATAGACCGAAGGGTCAAGAGTCATGAGCCTCTACTGAACATGAGTATAAAAGGTTTACAAGAATACCAAGTGCGGAAAGAAATGTCAATACAAAATCAAAGACAGTAGGAAGGGATATCGGGTCCTGCGGACGTCGGCAGCTACCTCGAAGTCTCCACAGAACGGGGATAATAAAGCAGTTGCGACAGCTCAACTGCCCTTCTAAACCTGTATATCTGCACACAAAAAAAATGCAGGGGAGTGGGGTGAGTATATTTCAACTCAGTGAGCAGCAATAATAAATAATAACTGGAAGTAAGAACTCCTGTACTGTCACTAAACAGTTCTAAGGCAAACCCCCACAGGTAAGTCATCACTACAATGAATTCTCTGATCTCCGGTCCATATCCATCTCAACTGGGTCCCACACTGACCACATCCTCACTCGTACCACTACAGTGTACAACCATCTCAATATATAGAGACATATACATTTGTCTATAACACATAAGTATTTACGTATTTATAAGGATATTAATAAGTATAATGCTGCGACGTGCAGCCCGCTCCAATACATATACCGCTGCGGCGTGCAGCCCGCTCCATTTAACGTCGACGGCGCTCACTGGGGGTGTATACAGACTTCGGAGGGGCTCCTAGGCCCAAGCGCTATGGTGCTATGGCGTGCAGCCAGGTCCACCATATATCACTGCGGCGTGCAGTCCGATCCAACATATATACTGCTGCGGCGTGCAGCCCGATCCCATAATATACCAGCGCTCACTGGAATGTGTGCAGACTCAGACTCCGAAGGGGCTCCTACAGCCCAAGCGCAATAATACTGCGGCGTGCAGTCCGTCCCACATGTATATTACATGTATATTACATGTACATTACTGCGGCGTGCAGTACGATCCAACATATATACTGCTGCGGCGTGCAGCCCGATCCAATGTAGGTATATATATACTACCTCATAATGGGTCCTCGACCCTATCCCGGTCAATATATACTTGGCCTCTCAGGCCCAATATAATATATCACAGTGGGTCCTTGACCCTGTCTCAGTCAATATAGACTTGGCCTTTCAGGCCCAATATAACATCTCATAGTGGGTCCTTGACCCTGTCTCATCTCAATCGGTATAGACTTGGCCTTTCAGGCCTGCTCAGCTAGAACTGGGAATTCCACCCTAGATAATCTCTCTCAATGTACACATCTAGTACGGGCTCATATTATGCTATACAACTAGAGCTACGGCTGAGTGTATGTTTCCGACACGATATAAGGGTCACCTAGCTCTATAGGTTCCCTAATGCTCTACAGATCGGCACAAGGCCCCAAACATGGCTATCAGCCCAATTGCACAGTTATAAACTTATTATCAGTCATAACACACAATATACTATTAGTCGGGAAGGACTAAGTCCGAACCCCCAATCACAATGTCACCACGCCCGTCATAAAACGCGTGTCTCATCTCAATATAGCACTGTGAAGTGCTAGTACGGGGTTTCAAACCCTCAGTACATTATTTACTACTACCACTCACCTCGATCCGATAGAAGCCTTAATCCGCCTTGCGCTCGCCTCGCAATTCAATCACCTTGAATGCCGAATCTGCTCAAAATCAATGAGAATACATCAATATAGGCTAATTAAACACAACCCATTCAAAATAACTCAATTTACATCAAAATTCCCAAAGTTGCCAAAACCCGAGCCGGGCCCACATTCCGAAAATTTACAAAATTCACATTTCCGGAACCCTCGTCTCGCCACGAGTCCATACATATAAAATTTACCAAAATCGGACTCCGTTTGCCCACTCAAATCGGTGTTTTTCTTCAATTTAGGCTTAGGGCTCAAACCCACATTTAATCTCCCATTTACAGGGAATTAACCAAGGATTTCATGTAAAAATGATGTAATTAAGCCATAAACTTACCTCCGACGAAACCCCGATGATTTCCCAGCAATCTCCCGTCAATTTCTTCTCTTGGAACTCAAAAATGGAGGGTTCATGAATGAAACCCGTATGTGAAATGTTCTGTAATTAAACTCACTGCCGGAGCAATTTGCTCTACGCGTTCGCGATGGTCTTCACGCGTTCGCGGTGCTTGGCTTCCAGTTACTCTACGCGAACGCGACAATTCCCACGCGTTCGCGATGAACAAACATCCCAGTCGCCCAAAATCCTTCTACGCGTTCGCGACTCCCAGTCACGCGAACGCGAAGCTTATCTCCCTCAGACCAACGCGAACGCGACCTCAGGAACGCGATCGCGAAGCACAAAGCTTTTGGCCTTCGCGAACGCGACGCGCCTGATCGCGAACGCGATGCATTGATCCTCCTAGCCTTCGCGAACGCGGCCCTTGCCACGCGAACGCGAAGGCTTAATGCCTGGGCAGTAACCTGCAAATTTACAGCAGACCTTTCCAAGTTCAAAATGCCCGATTGATGGTCCGGAATCATCCCGAGGCCCCCGGGACCCCAACGAAAACCACAAACATACCCCGAAATACGATACGAACTTGTTCCAATCATAAAAACACCATCCTAAACATCAAAATCACCAATTACCCACAGATTCAAGCCTAAATTTCTTAAAACTTTCCGAATTACGCATTCAATCAAAAACCCGACCAAACGACGTCCGAATGACCTGAAATTTTGCGCAGGCACATCCAAAATCACCTAACGGAGCTACTGCAACTGTCGGAATTCCATTCCGACTCCCGGATCAAAATCTCACCTACGGTTCGGATTTCGCCAAAATTCAACCTTAGCCAATTCAAGCCTAAAACTACACCGGACCTCCAAATTCAATTCCGATTGCTCCCTTAAGTCACAAATCACCTTCCGGAACTAACCGAATCATCAGAATCCGATTCCGAGTCCTCTAACAAAATAGTCAACTCCGGATTGACTTTCCTTATTCAAGTCTCTTTCAAAAAGGCTATATGCCTCATTTTCAATCCAAATCACTCCTAAATCACCCGATAGACCCTAACACTGATATAAAAACATAAAACATGCAATTGCAACATGACGGAGTGGTAATTCCCGTAACGACGGGCCGGGTCGTTACATTCTCCCCAACTTAAACAATCGCTCGTCCTCGAGCGTACCAGAGTTGTACTAGAAGCCACCCAATAGCCGAATGACCTTACCAAGCATATATCCGGGTGATCATACGTCACCCTATCTCACATAAGTCCAAAAATACCACATAGTCAAAATTTCACAAACCATCTGAACCATAAATCACATTGTGCTTTCTGAAATCATAACCCAATTGCTAATCCCATGTCTATATTCACGATACACTAGAATCCACTGCAATAACCCACACTCACCACTCCGGGTGAGATCATCTGATGTATCAAACAACCCAATCGCTCGAGACAATAGTCTCTAATCACAATAATTTCTCACGATAACCAAATACCAACTGAAAAACCCTTTTCATTAGATAGAGTTTTGTTCCAACACCTTCATATCATGCCCAGGGTAACCGAACACGCGATATATCGAACCCATCTCTCGGGTCAACCATTCGTGAATCTATTTCTCTTTTAAAATTGATACCACAATAAGTTTCGGAGCCAAACCTCGATATTACCTTTCTAACGAGCTGAAATCATATATGCTCGCTCTCATTAATGACTTGAATGATCATTTCGGTTATAACACACCACACTGGTAACATGACACCTCAGCATCGGCCTAGGCCACAACGAGCACAACACAGGCTCCAATAAGAACGATCCGAACACACTCGAATCATGACAACCGGCTCACACACAAGAGCTATAATTCAAATTCCTCAATACCATCACAACACATAACTGAAATCTTGTCTCACATCATAGAATTAGAGTACCTGAATCCTCCTCGAAAGGTCATAACATCACGTGGCCTTGCCACAGCTCATGATTCTATCCAAACACTATTACCCATGGAGCATCTCAAGTCGAGATGTTCAAAACGGTCAGCCACACACATATTTAGGTCTGACTCAAGCAATCAATCACACGCGGTGATACATTTAGTATATGCTATCGAATCCTGAATGGACACAACCGATGTGCTATTCCCCGAGCGATACCCAATACGGACTATTCCTCAAAAGAGAGGAAGTATTGTGTACAAGGTACATATAGGAAGCTATATTTCCCACATCACGCTGTTGCGGCGCGTAACCCGTTCCAATAGCATACCTGTGGCGGCGTGCCACCCGATCCAGATACCATACATGTGGCAGCGTGCCACCCGATCCAGATACTATACATGTGGCGGCGTGCCACCCGATCCACGTATAAATCTAGCAAAAGGAATGCACATCGACTCAAGTTGCTCATTGCAACAAACATGTATATATATAGCCTCGAGCTCGGTCACATGAAACTCATCCGACAAAGTTCCTCAATACCGGAACTGAATCAATGGTAGATACCTCTACACTGACATCCGCCACGAAGTCCCAACTGGCAAAGCAATATCTACCAACCTGCAATCATATATCATTATTCAAATTCGTCATATCAAGTGACGAGATAGCCACTAGGGCTTCCAATTTCCGATAACCGCTACACTGTGCCGATACACACGATATACCACCGCTGCGTAGGCGGGTTACGAGAACTTCTAGTCTCCAACACATACATAACACAGGAATCACTATGCCTGATTACGTACTTCACCGTACGATTACATAGCGCACCTCAAGCGTCCATTCATACCACGAAAGCCATTCATAAATTTCACTATGTCATCATCGACTCAATTATTACAGTCGATCCAACGAGAAAATACCACCATACTACTACATATTATCAATTTACATCACCTTGTCCATTTGCACCATATACCCTGCCAAATTACTAGAATAGCAGTACCATTTTCTTAAATCATCAGAAAGATCAATTCTTGAATCACCTGCAGCCGTCTGCGCTGCTCAATAATTTTATTGACTTCCCATATATTATGAACTGATCTCAAAACCTTGAATATGCCATTATCAACTTTCCATAACACATCGCGTATACCATATCACACTAAGACAACATGGAAATTCATATCCCTTTCCTCCGCAACAAACATCGGCGCACTCAACTCGTCAAGGGCTTTCATGATCCCATATAGAGAAAACTCATTACACATTCCCAGCCTTGCATACCAACAGGAAATACACTCATTTTTCAAACCACATTAAAACACATCATAAACTCTTTCTCCCAATCACATTGCATAATTTAACTGCCAGGACTGAGTCCTTATACACATATTATACCCATATCGGGTTACACAACTGCCAGCTCTCAAAAGCTTTGCTGCACAATATCTGTAAGACTCATTATTTCAACCATATACCAGGAATTAGTCGTATTCCTTTTCATACCATTCTGGTTTATTAACAAGTTGATCCATTTACCCAATTTCCTTTCTGAGTCATCTTTAATTTCATATCAGCCATTATTGTAGCACCATAACACATCAACTCATTCCACACGAGACTCGTACATAAGACCACACGATCTAAGACATATAGGCCACTAAATACTCTCTCAATATTTCCCGGAAGGATCACATCCTACAATACTTTATTTTGAAGAACCTCTTGCGATTTGAATTCGTTATCATTACCTTCCAATACGGATTACATAGAATCCCATCATTCACATAATATAACACAAGTACCGATCTCTTCTAACGAAACCGCCATCTTTAGCCACATGCACAATCTTAAGACACCTTACCGTTACAAGCAAAAATCTGGAACACTGCAAAACCATTCTCGGGCATCATTCACCCTTATCTTGCTGTAATTCAATTGTCCTATTGAATAGAACCACTCGTGTTTTGTTAGAACTCTGACACCGCAGAACATGATTACTTACAAATACAATCAGCTATCTTTCTTTTCTATACACCGAACATTCCTTACCAACAGTAGTTCAAAACATCCTAGTATTTCTTCAAATCTACGAAGCACCATAAGCCTTTATCAAAATTTCCCAACATACCTAGAGACAGAGCCAACACAGCACACGACAGTGCAATCGGATAATCAATAACAACCTCCCCAACTTAGCTCGAAGTCATTCATCAAAGCACTTTCAACCACTCATATTATTATTACTCAAATGATGCCACAAAGTTCTAGTTAGATTAAACTCAGTCATTTACAAGCTTCGGCGGAGATTCGAATCATCAGAAATATTAACCCTTTTGCAATTCTTGCATTCATTCACACACAACAGTTACGGCCCCTCTTTAGGTGGCAAAATCTTTTCTAAGTCCCAAATTTTCCAAAAAATTCGGCAGAGTTTCCTTTGTAAATTGGCCTATCCACCTGCCAGAGAATCACCAAACCATTCTAACAATACATCCACAACTCAACAAGATATCACAATGTATTTCAACAACATTAAATCTCAATACTATACGAATCATATTATCATAATTTATACTTGAACCTGCGTTGTACCTGCTCGAATCATAACACATATCAAATACCTTTCAATTACACATGAGGATCAATCCACCTACCTCGCCTCAATTTAGCATTTCAGCGCAATACCTTCCACCAGGATACACATAGCATAATCATTTTTAGTCTTCCTGAGTTTGAACTCGTTCCACTACACATAAGGCACTTTACCTTCCAATTAAGAGGCGATGAAAATATTTCTCACACCCATAGCTAGTGCTACGCATCAAATCACAATAAGAACCGAATACCTTACAACTTTCCCATTATCAAACTGCCATTTTCACAATTAATATCAATACCGATCGTATAAACTTCATAATACCGACTCGTGAAATTAGCACCTTGGTGCTCAAGCCATAGACAATGATTTCGCCTCAAGTCTTCCTGACAGGCCCAACATGAACTCATAGAGATTATATCTCGTCCCTCGATTGGGGAATCATAAGCCATCAAGGCAAATTTATTACTGAGCGCTCGATGCGTACACAGACGTGTGGAAGGAATTTCAAAAATTATATTTCAAGCTGAATCAAGTACGCACGATAAGAATTCCAAGAAGTGTGAAGTGTTTCCTAAAGGTTCGCAGCCTCCCGAGGATAAGTACAGGCGTCCCCGTACCGATCCACAAGACTCTACTAACCGGCTCAAGACTCATGAGGCCTAGTAAACCTAGGCTCTGATACCAACTTGTCACGACCCCAAATCCGGTCGTGATGGCGCCCAGCACACTGCTAGGCCAGCCCGACCAATCAACAACAATCATAGAGCTATGAGCTCGCCTTATCCCATTCAAACATAACCATTGTAAATTAACAGTAATGGATATATCAAAAACGGGGAAACCAAGTCCCAACGCATACCAACTCCCATAGACCGAAGGGTCAAGAGTCATGAGCCTCTACAGAACATAAGTGTAATACGGTTTACAACCAAAGCTTAGAGCGGAAAGAAATAACAATTCATAATCAAAGACAGTAGGAAGGGATATCGGGTCCTGCGGACGTCGGCAGCTACCTCGAAGTCTCCACAGAACGGGAATAATAAAGCAGTTGCGACAGCTCAGCTGCCCTTCTGAACCTGTATATCTGCACACAAAAAAAATGCAGGGGAGTGGGGTGAGTATATTTCAACTCAGTGAGCAGCAATAATAAATAATAACTGGAAGTAAGAACTCCTGTACTGTCACTAAACAGTTCTAAGGCAAACCCCCACAGGTAAGTCATCACTACAATGAGTTCTCTGATCTCCAGTCCATATCCATCTCAACTAGGTCCCACACTGACCACATCCTCACTCGTACCACTACAGTGTACAGCCATCTCAATATATAGAGACATATACATATGACTATAACACATAAGTATTTACGTATTTATAAGGATATTAATAAGTATAATGCTGCGGCGTGCAGCCCGCTCCAATATATATAATGATGCGGCATGCAGCCCACTCCATTTAACATCGACGGCGCTCATCGGGGGTGTATACGGACTTCGGAGGGGCTCCCAGGCCCAGCGCTATGGTGCTATGACATGCGGCCAGGTCCACGCGTATATCGACTGCGGCGTGCGGTACGATCCGATATATATATATATATACATGTATAATTATACTCGCTGCGGCGTGCGGCCCGATCCATAATATACACCCGCTCGGCTGGAATGTGTGCGGACTCGGACTCCGAAGGGGCTCCTACAGCCCAGCGCAATACTGCTGCGGCGTGCAGTCCGTTCCGCATGTATATTACATGTATATTACATGTACATGACTGCGGCGTGCAGTCCGATCCAATATATATACTGCTTCGGCGTGCAGCCCGATCCAATGTAGGTATATATATACTACCTCATAATGGGTCCTCGACCCTATCCCGATCAATATATACTTGGCCTCTCGGGCCCGATATAATATATCACGGTGGGTCCTCGACCTGTCTCGGTCAATATAGACTTGGCCTTTCGGGCCCGATATAACGTCTCGTAGTGGGTCTTTGACCCTGTCTCGTCTCGATCGGTATAGACTTGGCCTTTCGGGCCCGCTCGGCTAGAACGAGGAATTCCACCCTAGATAATCTCTCGATGTACACATCTAGTACGGGCTCGTATTATACTATACGGCTAGAGCTATGGTCGAGTGTATGCTTCCGACACAATATAAGGGTCGCCTAGCTCTATGGGTTCCCTAATGCTCTACGAGATCGGCACGAGGCCCCAAACATGGCTATCAGCCCAATTGCACGGTTATAAACTTATTATCAGTCATAACACACAATATACTATTAGTCGGGAAGGACTAAGTCCGAACCCCCAATCACGATGTCACCACGCCCGTCATAGAACGCGTGTCTCATCTCAATATAGCACTGTGAAGTGCTAGTACGGGGTTTCAAACCCTCGGTACATTATTTACTACTACCACTCACCTCGATCCGATAGAAGCCTTAATCCGCCTTGCGCTCGCCTCGCAATTCAATCACCTTGAATGCCGAATCTGCTCAAAATCAATGAGAATACATCAATATAGGCTAATTAAACACAACCCATTCAAAATAACTCAATTTACATCAAAATTCCCAAAGTTGCCAAAACCCGAGCCCCGGGCCCACATTCCGAAAATTTACAAAATTCACATTTCTGGAACCCTCGTCTCGCCACGAGTCCATACATATAAAATTTACCAAAATCGGACTCCGTTTGCCCACTCAAATCGGTGTTTTTCTTCAATTTAGGCTTAGGGCTCAAACCCACAATTAATCTTCCATTTACAGGGAATTAACCAAGGAATTCATGTAAAAATGATGTAATTAAGCCATAAACTTACCTCCGACGAAACCCCGATGATTTCCCAGCAATCTCCCGTCAATTTCTTCTCTTGGAACTCAAAAATGGAGGGTTCGTGAATGAAACCCGTATGTGAAATGTTCTGTAATTAAACTCACTGCCGGAGCAATTTGCTCTACGCGTTCGCGATGGTCTTCACGCGTTCGCGGTGCTTGGCTTCCAGTTACTCTACGCGAACGCGACAATTCCCACGCGTTCGCGATGAACAAACATCCCAGTCGCCCAAAATCCTTCTACGCGTTCGCGACTCCCAGTCACGCGAACGCGAAGCTTATCTCCCTCAGACCAACGCGATCGCGACTCCCAGTCACGCGAACGCAAAGCTTCACCTTACCTTGCCTACGCGAACGCGACACCCCTGCTCGCGAATGCGATGCTTTGATCCGCCTGGCCTTCGCGAACGCGGCCCATGCCACGCGAACGCGAAGGCTTAATGCAGGCAGTAACCTGCAATTTACAGCAGGCCTTTTCCAAGTTCAAAATGCCCGATTGATGGTCCGGAAACATCCCGAGGCCCCCGGGACCCCAACGAAAACCACAAACATACCCCGAAATACGATACGAACTTGTTCCAATCATAAAAACACCATCCTAAACATCAAAATCACCAATTACCCACGGATTCAAGCCTAAATTTCTTAAAACTTTCCGAATTGCACATTCCATCAAAAACCAGACTAAACAACGTCCGAATGACCTGAAATTTTGCAGGCACATCCAAAATCACCAAACGGAGCTACTGCAACTGTCGAATTCCATTCCGACCCCCGAATCAAAATCTCACCTACCGTTCGGATTTCGCCAAAATTCAACCTTAGCCAATTCAAGCCTATTTCTACACCGGGCCTCCAAATTCAATTCCGATCGCTCCCTTAAGTCACAAATCACCTTCCGGAACTAACCGAATCATCAGAATCCGATTCCGAGTCCTCTAACAAAATAGTCAACTCCGGATTGACTTTCCTTATTCAAGTCTCTTTCAAAAAGGCTATATGCCTCATTTTCAATCCAAATCACTCCTAAATCACCCGATAGACCCTAACACTGATATAAAAACATAAAACATGCAATTGCAACATGACGGAGTGGTAATTCCCGTAACGACGGGCCGGGTCGTTACAGG